>CM060840.1:86715000-87315000 GCA_030762175.1 Metallyticus violacea | reverse complement strand
ATTTCAGTAAATAAATATTAACTGAACAACTAATACGTTGTTTATTTACTTTCATCTTTGAACTTCTGTAATAACCATGTAATTGCAACGAACCAAATAAATAAACCCATAGACGGTTTTATTACTAGTGTACCTTCTGTGCATAACCTCACTTGCAAACGAGTCGAAATATGTTATAACATCAGCCTCACTAAAATATGTATTTATAATTTCAATCCAAACACCGTTTCAACCCCCCTCCCCCGGATATTTCATTGCTAACTTACATCGTCACATATGATGATAGATTAAAGAAATTTACGGGGAAAAATGCCCTCCCTAATCACAAATTTTGGCACGAAACTTTTAATGTACACTATAGTTTCAACATTAACTTCAAATTTTTTACGGCGTACTCGTCTTTTTATTTAGGAAATGTGAATTATTATGCCATGCATTGCCATAATATGAACGTACAAGAGCAACCCATGTGGTACTAATACTTTCTATGAAACAAGTTCCAGGGGGCTATTTCACTAAATCAATATTAGCTTAATAAAAGGCGAAAGAAGTAACACTATTGTTGAGTTACTTCCAAATATAAGCCACTAATAAACCTGGTAATTGCAAACTAGCAAAGCTATTTAATTAAAAACCTAACACATATTTCACTATTTTGTCTATCTATACCTACATTGGGGCTTGGTAAATATAGTCGGCTTCGTCCCTTGTTATAGATCGCTTTGCTGCTTCTGAAATGTCAGCTGTTTTAGGTCCTGTGTTATTTTTAAGTAAATGTAATTTACGTTGATTTCAAAGTTGTACGCTTTGATGCCTATAAAATTTTTCAAGAACTTCTCTCCAAAGGGAATCTTTTTTCAGATGCAAAACTATTTTGTTAGTTTTCCAATCTAATCATGCGTCCTGCAAAATATCTCGCACCTGCCAGCCATCCCACTGAAACCCTTCTGTAGACAAGCGTGACTTAAGTTGTACAGTCTGCATGCATATTGTCAACAACGTTATGGTTATGGTCAGAGTGGGAAGTACAGTAAACTTTCACAGTTACTGGCTGTTGTGAACATTTACCAAGTTGTTTGATAAATGTACACAATAGAAAATATAATTGCTTATTTTCCCACATGTGAAATAGATGAATTGTTGCAATTGGGCATTACTAAGGCGGTTTGACTATGTTGGTATACGTAATTGACTCCTTAAATATTTATAGTTTCATTCCTTTTGTGTTTGTGTAAAGCTGTGCTGGAACACCGACATATAAACCTTCCTAGTTTTGAAAGTGTGTTAGCTTGTTTAGATAGCATCTTCTTTGGCTTATGGTTTTTAGGTTAAGCACTATGGTGCCATACAATAGTCATTCATATAAAGTTCTCAAGGAAACAGACATAATCGTTAGTTGACAGAAAAGTACAATCATCACATGATCATTACTGATAAAAAAAATCAGTTGCAGAAATGCACGTCTATGGCCACATAAGCAATTTTCACTAATGGTAAAGAATGATCGTACTTTTCTTGCATGGAGAATTGAATATGGCGTATGACAGACGTGTACAGGCAACTTCTATTCTTAAAGCAGCCTTTTTTACTTTCTTTCTCTCCCCCCCCCCCGTCTTGTATTTAAAGAGATTTCATCTAAAGCTCAAATACGTCTGTTAAGTACACCGAAAGCTAAATTTTTGTATATGCTCCTACACAATGGGCGCCATATCAGATCACGTCTGCACGCTTATGGTACCCTTACTTCAGTGTCGTAGGTCCTATTAAAAAAAAACCTTAATTAAAATTCTCTATAAATCTTAATTCTCTAATGCACATTAAATGTTTTTTTAAAAAAAATTAAATCAAAATAAAATCTTGTTAAAAAACTGAAAACACTGTAACATAATCATGCTTTCCGGGTAACTAGAATAATATATCTGTGCTAGTTACCTGAAAAGAAATTAATTTTCAAATTTTGGAAAAAGAAATGGAAATATTTTTCAATTCTTATTGGTACGGAGTTTTATCAACTAATAATGACATTTAAATACTTCTAGTTATCAACCTTTACATTTGAATGATGTTTAACCCCCGTTTTTACTTCTGAGGCACCACAGGCTGTGGAAACTGATGGTGCATGAAATGATAAATTGGGAAAAGATTTTTTAAGGAAGGAAAGGTTCCAGGCCTAAGTTTAGGATGCCTGCCATTTATAGGACTGAGGAAAACCTGGTCAAAATCTCAGTCAGGCAGGACGGTCCTGAGGGGATTCGAACCCCAGACTTCCCGCTCACGAGTCCGCGCCTTAACGGCCTTGGCTACCCGTGGCGGGGCCAACCTTTACATTTGCATACATTATGTGTGTGCAAATTTTCATCAAGATTGATCCAGCCAATCCTGAGAAAAGTGCAACTTTATGTCAAGTTATCAAGAAATAATTTTTTTTTTAAAAAAATGTTTTTATGTGCATTAAAGAATTAACTTTTACAGAGCATCTTTAGTTAAGTATTTTTAATATCTCACAAAAATCATATCGATGGCTTTATAAATTTCTGAGATACAGTACAAAATGTATACTGCTGCATTATTTGCTAGATTTACACCTTCTGGTTACCTTAAATAGGACGCCGGTAACCTGAGATGTTAATGAGCGTCCATAAATAAAACGAAAGTGTCAAATAACACTTAATCGTTACTGGTCCATTTAATCGTAAAAAAAATGAAAGTGTTCAAGTCGTTTGAAGGAACGGCGCAGTCTTTGTTTTAGCGTATTTTTGTTTTTTAATTTGCATCAATTGTTTTTATCTCAGTAACTTTAGTGCGGTGTTTTATTGAACTGTCTGGCCTTCCCAGAATTTAGACTCATGATCCGCCACTGATTATTCATCAAAGTCCAACAATTTTTAAACAATTTCTTCAAAAAGTGCTAAACTAAACATGTTTTCAACGTTTACCCATTTGTTTGGATAATGTCACATTTCCCAGTAATTGTTTACTATAGCCCGTTTTCTATTTTGACCATTACATATAACATATTAAAATAAGTATAAATCTTGGAAGTAATTCAGTTCCATACATCATTGTTCGATGATGCTGATGTGAGAAACAAAAGTGGAAATCCGCGAATGCAGAAATAAACAAGAATATATAATTGTGCAGTAATATATTTATGTTCTGAAACTTTGACTGTTATGAAAATGGCAAAGTCGCTATAGTATCACGGTACGAAAAGGTATCTCTGTGGTCTAATTCGTTTAAATGAAGTAGGTTACATGTGACATCATTTGTTCGAGTTAATGACATAATTTACATATTACTATAGATAGTTGAATGCCAGTTTGCTGTTAATACAGCTCTGGTGACGTTTCTCTCACTTACGGTACTGCCTCGTCTTTTTGACAATCTTGCTAAAGAGGATATTGTAAATTCCACGTGCAATTTATAAGTTCAGTCTCTGCGAATTAATCCGAACATACATATTGTATATATGTAATATAAATGAAAAGTAAAACAACGCAATGAAATGCAACTTAAGATAACAATAATTACATAAAAAGAAAAAGGACAAAACACTTGGAAAGTCACAGATTTACTATCGCAGTATTTCGAACAGCTCGTGTTCTTAGGTAAAAAGACAAGACATTACCTTAAATATTAGCCATAGTATAAAAAGTAATTAAAATCATTAATTATAATAATAAAACTATTAAATACTCAAAGAAAGTAAGAAATAAAATTAATACAACAACAGATAAATAGTAAAGAAGAATAGCAAATTACTTAAAAGCACATTCAAATTAACAAGCAACACCAGAGTTGCAAACAATACAAATGAAAAATAAAACAGCACAATGAAATTTAACTAAAATAACAATAAATAGATAAGAAGAAAAGGGATAAAGCACTTAGGAAGTCACAATAGGACAAGAGCTGTTCGAAATGTTACGATAATAGATCCTAGACCTTCCAAGTGTATTATTTATATACAGAGGGTGACAAAAAAGGTATACACACTTCAAGCAAATAAAGAACTGAATTTACACAAACAGAAAATGATGAGCACTAATCATCTTAGACTTTTACAGTTAAAATAGTTGCTCAAAATACCCACCATCGGCGTCGATACACTTCTGAGTACGTTGAACTACTGATTGAGCAAAGTTTGCGAAAGTGTCCTCAGCGATTGCAGCATATGCCGTTTCAATTTCTTCTCGAAGTGCTGCCAGTTTAACTGGTTTTCTACGATATACAACATCCTTAAGAGTTTCGCATAGGTATAAGTCCAACGGAGTTAGATCCGCAGAACGCGGTGGAAACTCTTCGTCCTATCCAGTGCCTTGGATCCAGTGTACGGGGCTTGTTGCTGTGCGAGTTCTCCCAGATCTGCCCTTGTGAACATCGCATACGGTACCATGAGTCTCAAATTTGTCTTCAATGCGTGCAATTGTTACTCGCGTTGGCGGTTCTGTTCTGTACACACGTTTGCCTTTGAACTTCAACAACATTCACGGTTTTCCAATACCACTTCAAAATTGCTTTCCGCCGTTAAAACGATAATCTTGACTCCATTTTGTTGTAACAATGCTAGCATAAAGTTTGTGAGTCACATCTGTTTACAGAACATCATACGATAATCTTGGCTTCATTAGTTCATTGTTGATTTACCTGTCACTAGTCAACGCTATCATAATGTATGCGAGTCACATCTATTTACAGAACATCATACTACACATTACCGTATTTTTTCGGTCCAACTTTGAGATATATTAAATAGATATCTACTGTGAAAGTGGGTATACATTTTTTGGCACCCTGGATGTATATCTGTTACTCACCTAATGCATGCCTTTAATCTTTGTGAATAACAGATATGTCGTCCTTTTTGTTTTATAAACGATCTGGGATAGATTCCACATGGTTTGAACACTTATTTTTAAGTTCATCATCACGAAACCACACAACTAGAGACTTTATCAAGTGTGTTTTTATGGAACAGTAGAGTTTTGTGGGTCTCCTTTTGCAAATAGACACAAGTTTTCTATTGGATTAGTGTAGTGGGAGTTTTCTGACCACTCTTAAAATACGAATATTGTTCTCACCGAAGAATTTCTTCACTTTCTTTTAAGTATGGGAAGGAGCGAAATCTTGCTGGAAAATTCCGCCACATCTGGAAACCTCTTCTGCAGCTCTCCAATAACCCTCCTTTCCAGTATTTGGAGGTAGTGATCAGATTTCATCAACCCATCAACTGTTACTAAGGGCCCCAGTCCTTCATGCGTGAAACACCCCAAAAATATCTTCATGGGTTGTTTTACGGTGTGCTGTAAATGTACTGAAGCTGTTACCTCATTATTCGCTCGACGCATATATTGAATCTTTCTCCCCTGCACTGAAGTGGTGACTCATCAGAGAAAAGAGCTTTTTTCCACTGTTCCATTGTCCAATCTTGATGATCACGTGCCCACAACACGTTTCATGCTACATGATATTTCTTTATAGGTTTGCAGGCTTTCCTTCCAGCTGCCAGAAGTCTACTACGAACATTAGAAACGTGCAAATTTACTGCCCTTTCCCTCAACTCGCGAGCCAAGTCCATAGCAATGAGTCTGGGGCTTGGTTTGCATCTTCTGAGGAGAAAACGCTCGTCAGTTGATGTCGTTTTCTTTTTCCTGCCACAGTTTCCCTTTTTCTTCGTGAAATTGAGTCAGTCTGTTTGTACCGCTGAATAATTCCGTCTATATTACCTACACCAACACCAAATTTTGTAACCAACTCTCTTTGTGTCATGGAAGAATTCTGATATAATGATACATTTGTACTACTCTTCCTGGGAGTTGTATCCATTGAAGAATGGGTATGGCTAATCGCACAAGGAAACCTCGAAAGTGACACACATCGAAATAAATACATTTTTATTCTAAAACAATCTCACACATTAATTAACAATGAATAACAGCGTAAAGAATGCATGGATGGCGCGGGAAGTAAGAATAAGGGTATGTCATAATCATTGGGAAAACTATGAAAAAAAGTTACCTTGTTCCGATTAATTCGCACGGGATTTAAGTGCATTGTCACTACAACTTGAACTTTATCTCCTTCCCGTGCGCAAATTTTTTGAGAACGCAAACACTAGTTTAAAATCCATTTCTTCCTGCTGCATATCAGCGGCCTCGCACATTCGAGCCCGATGTCCTATACTTCGTTCTTCTACATTGAATGCAACAATTTCATTTTTTTTTAATAGTGGGCATAGAAAAGTGGAAATATAATTGATGTTCAAACCTCCTGGACAACTTTTTTAATTGGTTCCACATCAAAAATTTGTACGAGGTAGGTCCATAAGTTTCCAGCCTAACCAATTTCTAGGTATGATAAAGACAAAAACAATATTTCACTTTTCAATATAGTTACCCTTTATTGCAATACACTTCTCACATCTTAGAATTAACATTTCAGTCAACCAAAATAGTTAGAAGTCTTGTCTGCAAAATGTACATAAACAGCATCCATCACTTCTTCGTCACACTTAAATTTCCTTTCTCGAAGGTCTCTCTTGAGTTTTGAGCAGAGCATTTCCTTGAAGCCACATTTATTCAGATCTTCCTTTGCAACAAGAGCTGTGCGCACGGGCGCGTTGTCGTGAAGAAGGCGCGCACCACCACTCAGTTTTCCTCGCCTTTTCCCTTTGATGGAAGCACGTAGTCTGTGCAGTAGGCCAGTATAGTGCTCCCCATTTACTGTGGTGCCGCTCTCCTTGAAGTCAATGAAGAGTATTCCTTCACAGCCCCAAAAGATTGTGGCCATGATCTTATTGGTTGACTGAGTGACCTTGACCTTTAGAGGCGGTGCTTCGCCAGGTTTACGCCAGTGCATTGATTCTCTTTTGGACAAGGGATCATAATAGAGGACCATAGTTTCATCTCCTGTAACAATAGTTTGCAGAACTCTGTCGTTGTCACGGCAGAGCTCCAAAATGCCTGACAACAGATAACTCGTTGCTGCTTTTGGACTGAGGAAAAAATTCTAGGCCCCCATCTTGCACTAAGCTTATTCATGTTAAATGTTCATGAATAATTGAAGGACATTGTTTTAGAAAGGCTCAACTTTGCTGCCATTTCTATAACTTTGAGCCGCTTGAGCTTTAAGCTTTGTTTTGGTTTGTCTTTCTCCATCGAAATCACTAAAATTGTGCATTTTGTGAATGAACTGAGCACAACAATATATAAAATCTGTTTCGTGTTGTTTATCGAAGTCTTGACTAATCCTCATCCTTGAATCCTTAGGAGCGTTGTCTTTCAGTAACGTCTTTCTTCATGAACTATGTGATCTATTGAGACGGTGGACTTGACAGGTAGACGGATAGTTTTATAATACTATTTCTTCTAAGGAAGAAATAGCATTATAAAAGAAGAGGCCTCTGAGCAAATGTTATTGGTCGCTTCACGCCCTGAATTGCATCTGACGCTAATGACTAAATATATTAAAAGAGCGTGCTTAAATAAACCACAATGTAACTCATGGTTTAGCGTAATTGCTATTAAAAACAGAAGCATTGTTAGTATTTTACAGAGAGTACATTATGTAGCCGGGCCGCGGATCGCACGTATGTGTGCTTCGCGCACTGTGTATTACACTGTGAGGTAAATAATGATTCTCTGTGCTCCAATATCTATTGTTCCATGAGGTAACATCACAATTTAAATAAAATCATGTCTCATCTGAGAAAATTACTAAATATATTTCAACAATACCGTCAACGATATTTTGTAAAATCCAGTTACAGAAATTTACTCCTTTTTCGCCGTCAGAAGGTTGTAGCTCATGAACTATATAGTCACTCTGAAGTGTTTCAATTTTAAAAGTTTATCAGCTCTCTGAACAGGTTTCTGAAACACCCACATGCTGTGCAACACATCTTAGAGACTTCTTTGGAGAGCTTTCGAATGATGCATCAATTTCTCCAATTTTTTCTTCAGTTAAAACGTTTCTTTTTCGCATCTTAGTTTTAGGGTTTAGCGATCCGTTATCCTAAACTAATTAAGCAGACATGTAACAGTTTCTCTACGTGGAACTGGAATACCAGGAAATTTCTCCTGAAATTGTCTACACACCTGTCTATATGATTCCGTTTTTATCGTACATAAAAATTCCTTGTTCAAGTGTGAATTTTTCGGTAGGCATTTCAGTGGTCTAATAAGAATATTCTAACTAATTCACACGTAGCACATGCGTCTTGAATAAACTTTCAATTTTGAGAGGCACAATGAACAAACCCTAGTCTTTACAACTCGAACAGAAGGCAGCAAGTGACACAGTATAACACAGCTGATAAATGTAGCTTGAGCGGGTCATTCACCGCTAGTGCGTTATTGGAATAATACCGAGGGCTCTGTAGTGCAAGCGAACGACGCATATACATGATTCATGGTCCATCTATAAATGGAACGCATTGTACTTACATCTTTTCATTCCAGATGTGCTGCTCTTGCAAACCACAATGGTGTTGCACTTTCCTTTTTTCCATTACACAGATTCTGTTGGTTTGTTTCGGCATTCACAATGACAATATTATAATTGTATGTCACGCAGCAAAATTAGCATAGCATCAACTAACAATCAGTAGTTTTTTCCAGCCATTTTCTAATTTGTTTATCCTACCCTTAAAATGCGATTTCTTCAGGTTTATAAAATATGGAAATTTTTCGGCGACAACCACTTCATTTGATGCAAATTTCTTCGTGTTGAGGAACAGAAGTAGCCCGAGGCCTTAAGTCCAGTAGTTTTGTTGTTGCAATTGCTAACTTGTGCGCTGTGCCTTATCGTGATGTAACAGAATCTTTTTCTTCGCCAAATTAGTATGATTCTTCTTGATCGGTTATAGTTTTGAAAATTTCCAAATTGTTAATTAAAATGATGCCATGGCAAACCTAAAACACAATCGCCATCACCATGACGATTCTTTTTGTCTTATTCAGTTCGCTGGTCATTGTTTCGTCGGCTGTCACATACCGTTTCCAAAATTCACTTCCATTTAAACAGCTTCAAATTCTGCGCCAAAGAGATAACTCTGGTTAATCGTTAGTAAACGCGGCCTATAGGCTTATCGTTTGCAAATAATTGTGCAGGATCGTTATACCCTATTGCCAGAAATGCCCACAGCTTCGGTGATCTTCCGCATCCCCAATCTCCGATGTGACGTTTTTCAGTTATAGGCAGGGAGCTGTTACTTCGACATTACGTCCTGAGCGGCTAGTTTGGCCACTTCTAAATATATCACAACACTATTTACGCACAAATCTAAGCCTTCACCGTAATATTTGTTCATCTTCACTTTAGTTTCTGCGGGGTTGCCTCTTTCCAAGAGTAGTGTTTTGTTAATACACAAAATTCATGTGTCTCCATTTTGAACGAATGCTTATACGTTTAAGCACGAAAATTGATCTAACACACACTAAGATTCGTAATTATCCATGTATATCATCCCCCAACAATCTTTGCCAAGGTGACGTGAACAACCATCTGGTGACCACCTTTTGCGTTTGCACTGATTTAATCGTATCGTACACCCATACTCATATTTTTTTGTACATTTGTACGTGAAAATTGTATAGAATAGGTATCCAATTTTAAAAACATCTTTAATTTAAACACAAACCTATGTGTGTTTTTTATTTATTAACAGCATGTCCCATTCATTAGATGTTAATAGTTCCATTATACAAATACTACAGGCATTCAGTTTAGATACATTGACAAATTACTAACACTAATTACAAACATGCCATTAAGATACATTTAGAGATAACTGGTGCTAATAACTAATAATATTCAATTACAATTGTTTTGAGATAGCTTATCACTTAAAATTATTAGCATTAGATATCCATATATATAGTTTGATGTTTGGATTTATGAGCATTTATATACATATTATTTTCACCTTCGTTTAATTTAATAGAATGGATTATTTTGGTAAATCCCCGGAAGTATTTTTCTGTGAGAGTGTTTTCGGTGATTGACCAATTTCCCCCTTTTAGTCATAGTTTTCTTTTCACAACTGTTCTTTCTGGTGCTAGTTTTTTTTTTGCAGTTATAAATTAAATGTTCAACATTTTGTGGTTCTTGTGTCATGGGCTATTGGATAATCTTTTAATTTGAAGCTGTGAAAGTATGCATTTTCCCCCCATGACCAATGACTATTGCAGTCAGGTTGAGAACAACTTTCTACATTTGATCTATTCTCTGTTCTCTCCCCTCTCCCACAGATTGCCGCTTTCTGGTCATGTAGACTGTTACCATTGGTGTCTTATAGCATATAATACGAGGGTAGATCCAAAAGTTTCTGGCCTCGCCGATAAGGATTATCGCCTTTACAAATTTCTTATCTGGTGTCATACCTTATCTGTTTAGTAAATAATTGTAGCTGTAACTTTCGCTCCATTATGTGTAGAAGATTGTGACATTTTCAAAATGGAATATCGAGCTGTTATTAAGTTCTTAAGGACTTACTCCAATTGAAATTAAACAGCGATTGGATATGGGGAAGCATCCCGCTCATATTCTACATTAAAAGAATGGGCCAAACTTTTTCCAATGGGTCCAGAAAGCATTGAAGACGAAGAGTGTGCAGGTCGGCCCTTGGAGGTGCTCACTCCTGAAAACATCGCTCTTGTGATTGATTTATTTGTGGACGCTCTTTAACATCTCAGGTCATCAGAATCCCATTCAACTCTGGGCGTGAAACGACCGACAAATTTTGCTCAGAGGCCTCTCTTTCAGGCTTGAGGTTCTTTATCGTGCCGTAAATGTACGACACGGGACCCACGGCTTTACTTCCCTTCCGAAGGAAGCCATACTTGTGATTTTTACGCCCAAAAAAATCCACCGGTCCCGGCCGGGTTTGAACTCGCGATCTTGGGTTTAGGAGACAAGTATGGTAACCAGTACACTACCAGGACCGACACCTTGCTCTTGTGGAACGAGACATTATGGAAGACCGGCCGCTCAAAGTTACAGAAATAGCAGCAAGGTTGGGTGTTTCAAAAACAACAGTGCTTCGAATTATAATGAACATTTGAACATAAATATGGTTAGTGCGAGATGTATGCGTAGATTTCTTTCCTCAGTCCAAAAGCAGCAACGAGTTACCTGTTGTCAGGCATTTTTGGCGATCTGCCATGGTAACGAGAGAGAAGTTCTGCAAACCATTGTTACAGGAGATGAAACTATGGTACTCAAATATAATCCCTTGTCCAAAAGAGAATCAATGGAGTGGCGTAAACCTGGTGAAGTACCACCTCTAAAGACCAAGGACAATCAGTTAACCAAGAAGATCATGGCCACAATCTTTTGGGACTGTGAAGGAATACGCTTCATTGACTTCAAGGAGAGGAACACCACAGTAAATGGGGAGTACTATACCGGCCTACTGCATAGACTACGTGCCTCCATCAAAGAGAAAAGGAGAGGAAAGCTGAGTGGTGGTGTGCGCCTTCTTTAGCTATGTACACATAACTATTGTTGCTAAGGAAGCTGTGAAGAAATGTGGCTTCAAGGATGATTTTATTTGTTTTCTCTATGGACGCTCTATAACATCTCAGGTCATCAGCGTCCCATTCTATTCAGGGCGTGAAACGGCCGACAAATTTTGCTCAGAGGTCTCTTCTTTCAGGCTTGATGTTCTTTTTCATGCCGTAAATGTACGACACGGGACTCACGGCTTTACTTCCCTTCCGAAGGAAGCTACACTTGGGATTTTTACGCCCGGAAAAATCCATCGACCCTGGCCGTGTTTGAAGCCGCAATCTTGGGGGCTTCAAGGAGATCGACCATCCACCCTACAGCCCAGATCTAGCTCTGACTATTTCTTCTTCTCAAAACTCAAGAAGGACCTTCGAGGAAGGAAATTTAAGTGTGGCAAAGAAGTGATGGATGCTGTTTATGCCCATTTTGCTGACAAAACTTGCAACTTTGGGGGGAGGGGATTGAAAAACATAAATGGATGAGAACTGTAATTCTTCCAAGTTTACGTTTATCTCATGTACTGATTCTAAATGTTCAAATAAAAGAAGTTCCGTTGTTGCTTCATAACTACATAATCTGCAATCGTTGTTTTCTTTCTAGCTAAACCCTCCCCAGGGTTTAGCTCACCACTCGTTGGTGGCTTTTGAAGTTGGATGCATAATTGAAATTCTTGTTATACATTTCGCAGTGATAGGCGTACGATTATTGTCTTTTTGGAATAGTCGCGATGACATTAAACTTTTCCGGGTGTTTTGAAACATGCTGTCATAGATTTCTATTGTAGTTATACTCCTTCCCATATTCCTGGCATACGAACTGCTTTGATGCACTCGATTGCTGTCATTTTACAATAGGCGCGATAACATTAAACTTTTCTGGGTATGCTTTGAATGTTTACGACAGCAAATAGGTAAAACGTTAAAGGAGTCAAACTCAAAATTAGGTTTGACCTTCTGAAAGTTTGGCGTTTAGAGATTCGGCCCCAAAATAAGGAAGACACGGCGCTTCAACGACTTCTTTTCGCTAAAGTCTTAAAAGATTTCATCCAACCGTTGTGATCAAAAGCAAGTACATTCAGGTTGAAAAAAATGATGGAAAATTTCCCAAAGACATCTTTGCTAAAAGCATAACAACCATTGTTATCGAAAGCAAGTAGTTACACACCTAGGCTGAAAGAAAAACTGTGGAACATTTTCCAAAGACATCGTTGAAAGGGACTTGGCGTCTTAAGATCTATTGTACCGAATGAAGGGTGACATAGTAATTTGGCGGAATGAGTTCAGGGGACTTTGTGTTCTAAGTTTCCCATGCATTCACCTAAAGAATTTGGGGAAAATCCCTGATAAAAAAAACTCAGTCATAAACTGATCCAACTACGGCTCAAACCTGGGCCCACCGTGTGGCAAGCGCAAACGCTATAGGGGACTACGGCGGTGGTCAAAAGTGTACCATACACAAAATTCCCATCCGAAACAGCAAAAGCTGCAGTATGTTTCTTTATTCTTACTAGTACAATTAAAAAAAAACTGCGATTTGTTCTGTTGTGCTAGAAGGAATAATCTTTAAGTCGTTCATTATTTGTTGCCATGGATTTGGCAAACGCGGCTCTGCAAAGGTAGTTTACAATTTTTGTTACCAATTCCCACGCACTGATCTGCTCACGACTCATTTTGTTGTACGAAAGGTACAAGTACATTTATGTACAATATTAGTAGACATGATATTTCTCTTTTGATTCCTACAATTTACCAATTAGAATATCAAATTCCTTTAATAGTTTAGCACTGGAGCATAGTTTTCTTTTTCTTGAATTTCATGAAGTAGCTAAGTTCTATTACTACAATAAAATAACTTAGACTTAAGTCAGCGTAACTGGTGTGTTGTAGCTCCAAGCTTAATATGCTTTTCTAATTACAAGAGGAAACTAAACATCATCTCGCTAATGCTCAGTTGCTTTTTCTTATCAGCTTTCATGTTTCTCTAAAACTACCTTGAACTCATCCTTTCATCATCTTTGCAAACTTGGCAACTGGTGGCGCAGCATTAAAATCGACCCTACTAATCTGTCTATTTCTCCTCTTAGCAAAAGTTTCACTGACCTGAGCCGACAATTCCATATTGACCGTACACTCACCAAAAATATTATGTACCAATAGTAATAATTCATAAACACAAAGAAACCAGTAAATTGGCCAATAATAATAATAATAATAATAATAATAATAACAACTCTTTATTTCAAACAGTCCAGAATCAGTATAAATTAAAAAATTATATTACTGATGCAAGCAAGCTTCATGCTGAAAGTTTTTTCTTCTCAATGCCTTGGCGTCGAGTTTAAATTAGGTGTAATACGGGGTGAACCATCCTTCACACAACCGGTTTCACGGCATGCGACCGGCCGGCGAGGCTGGCAGCTGTGTCGGCGGTGCGGGTGACATGAAGTCCGCAGAACGGTTTATCGCGTAAATCATTTCTAACATAAGCACTTTAAAAAGATAATTACTCAGGAGGTGCTGGAACTGCCTTTGTTGAAGCATTTCTGACACTTACTTAGGAAATTCCTCATTACACTCTGTAGTTCCCTATGAGAAATGGCAGCAATTCCTTGATGATGTCTTCTAAAGTGTGTGGATTTGATTTGTACACTTTTTCCTTCAATGCCCTCCCCCAGAGATAAAAATAGCAGGGAGTTAAAACGGGAGAGTCAGGAAATTCTTCTTGAAATAATCTCCTTACAGCATGCGCTGATTCTGTACGCACGTATGGATCATGCTCTTGGGGAATAGAATACTTGTATTGTCCCATTTCACTTGATACACTGTCACTCAATACACTGTATTTCGTCGCCTACCAAACACCTGCACTTGCGCATGATTTCAACTCACGCTGAAGCCTCACACAGCTGAGAGGAAATACACCCCCGCTTCCACCGACATAGCACTGCCGGCCGGTACCGCGGTTGCGTCAAGCATTGCTCACCCAGTATATCATGTGTGTCTTGTCATTATTGTGTCTACAGAAAGCGAAATGTTTCAGTATATGTCGTTTAATGCCTAGTTGAAGGTGAAGTTCCAATCGGGACTTTCGACTGACTTTCAAAAAGAATTTAAACTTGTACTTAACAGACATTTTTGGGCATCTATCTCATCACTTCCATAGTTGATGAATTTAAAAAGGAATCTCTGGGACATTAATCTGAAAATATCTATACAATACGCAGAAGAAAGAAGATGCTATTTTGATTTGTTGAGACTGTATGGGTTCAAAACAAGGAATAGAAAAATTCAAGCACCAATAACATGTCTCTTAGAGCTCAACAATCAAAAAGCAGACCTGTTGTCATGTCTATCTATGCCGCACAGTTCATTAAAGGTGAAAATACAAAAGTCCGCAGTCTGGCTACAGATGATGAAACAGAATTTATAGTATGGAAACTATATTGCATTTCTGGAGCTTTGAAGATAAAGCACCACCAGAAAAATTAGGTAGGGGCTGAAGTATAGGGGTGGGGAAGGATGCTGTAATCGACGTTGCACTTAAAAAGTATGTATCATATTTGCTTCTTAGACCCAAGATCGCGTGTTGAATCCCGGCCAGGGTGGTTGGATTTTTTCGAACATAAAAAACCTAAGTATAGCTTCCTTCGAAAGGGCAGTAAAGTCGTAGGTCCCAGGTTAATTTATGGCAGGTAAAAGAATCTCAAGCCTGAAAAAATAAGCCTCTGAACAAAATTTACCAGCCGTTTTACGTCCTGAAATAAATGGGACGATGTTGACCTGAGATGTTGAATAACATCTTTAAATAAACCTAATACCGAGGGTGCTAAAACTGTATACACGTTTTCACAGTAGATATCTATTTAATATATTTCAAAGTTGGACCGATAAATAACTAATGTGAAGTATGATGTTCTGTAAACAGATGTGACTCACATTACGTTTTGCTACCGTTGATACAACAAAATGGACCCGAGATTTTCGTTTGAAGAGCGGAAAGCAATTTTGAAGTTGTATTGGAAAACCGAGAATGTTGTTGAAGTTCAAAGGCAATGGACATGTGTGTGTACAGAACAGAACCGCCAACGCGAGTAACAGTTGCACGCATTGGAGACAAATTTGAGACTCATGCGATATTCACAAGGGCATCTAGCAACATGCCCCACGTCCTCGTCACTGGATAGGACGCAGAGATCCGATTGAGTTTCCACCGCTTTCTCCGGATCTAACTCCGTTTGACTTCTACCTATGGGTAACTCTTAAGGATGTTGTATACCGTAGAAAACCAGCTACACTGGCAGCACTTCGGGAAGAAATTGAAACGGCATATGCTGCAATCGCTGAGGACACTTTCACAAACGTTGCTCAATCAGAAGTTCAACGTACTCAGAAGGGTATCGACGCCAATGGTGGGCATTTTGAGCAACTGTTGTAACTGTAAAAGTCTAAGATGATTAGTGCTCATCATTTTCTGTTTGTGTAAATTCAGTTTTGTTTTGTTAACACTGTTTTTTTCTCTGCTTGAAGTGTGTATAATTATTTGGCACCCCCCGGCATTTGCCATTTACGAGAATTGAGGAAAATGTGGGAAAAACGTTAGTAAGGGAAGACTTACTATAGACTGTCATAGTGAGAACCGAACCCCAGACCGCCACAGGCGGTGGACACTGATAAAATGAAATAAAATTATATATTGGGAAAGGATTTTTTTTTGTTTATTTTTGAAGGAAATGTTGCAGGCCTAAGTTTAGGGTACCTCCCCGGCATTTGCCATTTATGAGGACTGAGGAAAACCTGGGGGAAAAAAACTCATCAGGGAGGACGGTCCTGGCGGAATTAAAACCTCCCGCTCACAAGTCCGCGCCTTAACGGCTTCGGCCACCCGTGGCGGTATTTGCCAATTTGTTCACATATTGTGTACATGTATAATTTATTACTAACTTATTTTTAATTTTTGCGAGGACTATGTTACAATGCACACACAGTATGGTTCTTTTTCTTTCTTTCTTTTCTTTTCTTCTCTTCCCCCTCCCCACTGAATGACAAATTGGGATAGATTTTTATTTATGTATATATAATGCAAGGAAGCGTTCCAGGCCTAAGCTTAGGGTACCTCCCCGGCATTAGCCATTTACAAAATTTGAGGAAAATGTGGGAAGACTGTCTTAGAGCAAACCAAACTCCAGACTGCCAACTCCTCGGTCATCCTTGATGGTATATTACAACTGCAGAGCCAGTCATTTTACCCTCTATGCATAAGCAATGCTTATTAAATAGTTGAACTGCACTCCTGCAATTCATTTCAGAATTTCCAGTTACATGCTCATTCAAGATAGACAAGAGAGTTAATTATGATTGGGAGAGAGTGCATGTTGCTATCAGTGTTATCTCAATCCTTTAAGGACTTCTTATCTGCTTAAGCATGCATGAAAGCACCTTTTCTTTTGGCCGTTATAAGCTTCTCATATGATTACCTAAATGCAACTTATCTCCTAAATATCTCAGAATTATTTGATAAAGTAAATTTGTTTGTAGTAATCATCAACCAAATGATATGTGCCTCGTCAGCTCCTGTTTTATTTGTGCACTTTATTCCGTTGTATAAGCTCTTAAGGTTTTAAATTAATGTAACAACGTCAAATTATTGCAATAAGTGATATTTTTTATACATTCTTTGCATATTGTTACAATTATAGAAATAAAATATACAAAAAAAGAAGAAAAACAACAGCATTTATCTTTAGTAGGTACCTGTCATAATTGTTACTAAAATCTTGTAATGAATTTTTTTGTTTTTATTAGAATTAGTGCAATAGAGTTCTGCCCACTAAAAAGCAATGTATTGAAATAAAAATAAAAATTAAGCTGTTTCATAACACTTATATGCAATGTATACACTTTAATTGCGGTACATTTATCCTTTTATGGACCAAAATAATTTATAGTATTTTTTTAATCATTAACCATTAGGGCTTTCTTTTTTTGTAAAATATTGTATAAATTAATAATTTAATAAACAATCTATTCCGTCCTAAACTTAGGTATTCATTTTTTTACACTAAACTCCATTTACTTACGTGAATTAAGATGCGTTATGGGAGAATCTCTACCATCTTCAGTTGCTCACTGAACTGCAGTTACTCGAAACGATTGCTAGTCACCCAGATGTTCCTGTGTTGGCATCTGTTGGCTGAAATAGGAAATGACTGAGTTCATCCATAAGAGGAAACTCTAAGTTCATTAAGTTTTCTTTATTTTTTAGCATGAAAAATTTTTCCCAAGTGGATAACTCCATTGGGTTGTGAAGAAAAAACTGAAAAACACAAATTCAAAAGTTTCACCTACCACCAATTTACCACAAGTTCAAGAAACTTTTCAAAGAATATGGGATAATGTTAGCCCCAAGGAACAGATATAATATCAAGAATTTATTAGGTTGCTCAGGAAAAGACTCCATACCAACAGAACAGAAATCAGGAATATATGTAATAATATGTGCAGATTGTGAGCAGAGCTACATAAGCAAAGCAAAGAGAAATTAGAAATTCGAAAGAAATAGGAATATTTGGCCTAAGCAGGTGGATAAATCAGTAGTTACAGCTCACTTTTGGACCAAAAACCACCAAATAAAACCAGAAATTAAACTGCTGAAACATCTTCACAATCCAATGCAGTTATCCACTTGGGAAAAAATAAGAAAACCTAATGAACTTCAAGTTTCCTCCTATGGATGAACTTGGCCATTTCCTACTTCTGCCAACACAGGAATATCTGGGTGTCTAACCATCGTTTCCAGTAACGGTGATTCAGTGTTCAGTGAGCAACTGAAGATGGGAGAGATTCTCCAGAAATGCATCTTATTTCATGTAAGTAAAAGGAGTTTAGTGTAAAAAATTAATACCTAAGTTTAGGATATATTGTCACTCAATTGTCAACAGCTTTGTAAGTACAAAACCTATTCCATATTTAATTTAAAATTAAGCTCTTTTTTTAATCATTTCTTTATCATAGTTAGGGTGTTAATAAAACTAAGGTAGCAGGTGCAACATTGATAAGAAAGGTATAGGGAAGCATAGAAATAGTGCAAAAACTTATTTTGTTCAGAAATGTGTTACTTTGATAAGCTAAGAAGCACATTAGTGTATGTAGTTTCCATGGGCTACTTTATATAATAATTGTAAACTGTTACATGATTCTAAGTCATATATTTTGCTCACCTGTTTCCTGCAAAAGAATTGGAATTAAAGTGCATACGTGTCCAATTTAATCTGGCTCACCCAAATAACTTATGATGTTAAAAATTGTTTGTTTGGAACAATTTTTTGATTTGACGCATGAGATAAAAGTTGTTTTGGATGAACAGGATAAATGACACTGGCATAACCTGTGTAATGCAGATGTATTGCTTTATTTTATTAACAATATTTAAAATATAATTCAAAAGTATAATACCATTAAATTGATTGCTGCTAAAAAGCTTTCATTGACTTAGAAACCTGTAAATATATGAATGTACCAGAGAAAAAGAGCTTTCTGGAACCTCAATTTATGTATAGGTTAAGCTGTATTTTGTAATGGTACGCGTTTGGTTCTGGATTGGCAAGTTTTATTTCTATTTTCAAGTTATACAATTTTATGTGAGTTTTATCATATCTCAATATCCAGTTGTGGTTTCAGTATTAGAAATGTTGGCATGCCTGCATCCTTCACAGGGCAAAACCCCGCATGAGTACGGTGGCCGGTCGCAAGACATACACAGAGGAGGAACTACAAGCAGCTCTTCGGGATATCCAGAGCGGCAAACTGGGAACAAGGCGAGCTGCTGTAATCTATGGAATTCCTCGCTCCACACTTCGCAACAAAGTCTACAAACTAGCTCTTGAACGCGAGAGAGATTCTCATTTGGTCATTGGTAACAACACTTCTGCACCTGTGACATTGGTAAAAGTATCAGAAAAATCCTTGGAGCCAGATGCTATGTCCAAAACTGAAAATGTTGCAGAAGATGATGACAAGGAGCTTTCTGGAGCAGAGGAGGAGCGAGAAGTTGAAAAAGCTCTGCAGAAGCCTTTGTTGTCAATGGAAGATCTTGTAAGATTCTCGGTCCTTGATGCTGGAAAGGGAATTGGATCTCTACTCCAGCAGGGGCGAGCCTTAGAGGATGGATTCTGCAAACATAGTGTCAGTGGTGAAGAGGGTGAAAACTGCACATCCCCTCCAGTTTTTCCCGGTTTTCCACAAAACATTGCAGATCTTTGGAGTGGAATGGAACATAGTGCACTTGGGCCATATGTGTCTCAGCTTCTTGCCACTGGTATCATTGGAAGCAAAAATCCTGGCGGAGGGACTCTTGAAGAAAGGAATACAGCTGATGATTTTTTTCCAAAATTTCCTTCTCCTCTCCTACCTGAGTTTGTTCATAGAATAATAGAAGAGGAAAAGATGTTAATAGGCAAACAGTTAAAAGAGCAACATGCAGCTGGTATTGGTCATTTCAAATCAAACTTTCATCCTAATGGTGCACATGCCACTGAAGAATCTGTTGCAGATTCTGAAAGAGCACATGGTGGTGTTTCATCTGCAAGGGAGACTATAGCAGAGGAATCAACCAATACAGACACATTTCCACCATCATCAGAAGCTACTACTTCTGGAATGGTCACTCCGCCTTCTAATGTGATACTGAAGATTCCGTCCTTTAAACCAACTTCAAAGAACGGAGTGGCTTCCAGCAGTGGTGGTTCAGGGAGCACAGTGGAATCATTGTTCCCCGTATCCCAGTTTCAGAGAAGCAGCGGTAACCCCAGTGCTGTAGCCACATTGCATGAGTCATCTAGTCAGCCGTTCATCTCTCCTCCAGTGATTGGTGCAGCAAGGAGTGGCAGTGATTCCTCTTCACCTCCAGTGATTCCCCCTAGCCTAGTTGGGAAAGGGATTGGGGTTAGCCTTAGAGATGTGATTGTAAAAAGCATTAGTCAGAAATTTCAGCATCATGGTTCAAGCGAGGTTCCTACTCTACAGATATCACCAAAAATGATAATGGGACATGAAAGCAACATTGAGCCACCATTCAAAAGAGGGCGGTTTACTCCACCACTTTGTTCCAGTGCTGCTTCAGTCACTACATCTGTCATTAAGCATAACAACAGTAATAGCCAATCTGATGAAAGAAATGCTCAAAAAATACCAGCACAGCTTCTCAGCAAGCCCAGTAGTACTAGCTGTGGCATTAGCAGTGGAGGTGTTCAAGGAAGCAACACAGGGGGTAAAGGAACTCGTCCTAAACGTGGGAAATATCGCAATTATGATAGAGACAGTTTAATTGAAGCTGTAAGAGCTGTGCAGAGAGGTGAAATGAGTGTTCATAGGGCCGGATCACATTTTGGTGTTCCTCATTCTACACTTGAATATAAGGTGAAGGAGCGTCATCTCATGAGACCACGCAAGAGAGAACCGAAACCACAGCTTGAAGATCCTAAAAAGAAAGATGACCTAAGACAACAACCCCCTATCATAGATAAAACAAAAATTCCTCCCAAAACTCCTAAAACACCCTTCACTCCTGCATCTCCTGGGTTACCAAATGCCCCAAATGGTCTAAAAATACCACCATTATTTGACCCAGCAAGTATGCCTCCAATGGCTTATCCAGCAGCACCACCATTTCCATTTTGGCCACCAAATCCATTCCATTCTCTACCTATTCCAGATTTCCCTCACAGTGGAGGGGGTAGTACACAAGTTGGTTACAGCCCCACTCCAGAATTCTTTGCCTCTCAAATGATGCAGAGGCTTCAGGAAGGATCTTCTCGTGTACACGCTGGTGGAGGAGGCAGAGCAAACAGTCCTTCTGGAACACTCACCTGCAGCAGAAGTCCACCTCTCACAAATACTGGTGGTACCCTTGGCAAAAGTGCAAGGGAAATGGCAGAGAGCCTCTATGATGGAACTGGTGCCAATGGGAGCTTTTTGGATGGCATAATACGTTCAAGTCTGGAAATGGGTCTTCCTCATGGTGCTTCAAAGGACAGCAGTAACACTAAGGCACCAGAGAATTTATCAAACAAGGCCCTTCTGGATCAGTTATGTCGAAATAGTCACCTTACACCACTTCCACGAGCAATGTCTTTGCCAGTGAATGATGGAGGGGCTAGTAGTTCAGATGATGATTCCCTCAAAAGGTCATCGTCAAAAAATGCGTTTGTCAGTGTCAAAACTGCTGCTTTAGAATCAGATGCAAGTATGTCAGCCATTATTGATCTCTCTCCATCATCAAATGGATCTACAATAGATCGTGATCTTCAACATAAACGTATTGCAGATGATGAAGAAGATGACAGCAAATCTCAGTCAGTGGTGGCAACTGATGACACCAAAGTTGTTGCAGCGTTATCTAATGAGGCAGAAGTTTCAGAATCACAGTCAAAAGAAAACAATGGCATATCCAGTGTTAAGGACAATGCAACAAATGACACAGATTGTGGTGACAATGTTGATGAAGAAAGTGCCTGTGATAGTAAAATAATTATAAAGAGAGTTGATAAAGATGCTGCCAAAGATGACAAACAAGGAGAGGGAGAAGATCTACTAGAAACTGAGGATACCAAATCAAAGATCAACTCACTAAGAGACTGAATTCTTTTTAGCCACTATTTATTAGCATGTTATATACATATTAGTAAAAATTGCTATGTGACAGAATTTTATTATTATTATTATATTATTATTATTATTAAGGTGTATCTTTTTTTAGTCACCTTACTGTACTGATTTTTGTAGATGTTAAATGTTGTAAATTAGTGTATAGTTTTGTGAGCTGGGTTTCTCCCATTTTTTATAGTTGAAAATGGGAGGGAATGTTTTTGTTTATTTTTTGTTGTATTTTTGTTTTATTCAGTAGTGAAAATGTTCAAATCTTGTCACCATTTTCCTGCTGCCACTTTTTGGAGGAAATTTTATTTTCCCTTTTATAAATCTGCATATATATTTTATTCTCTCTCTCTCTTTCTCTCTCTCTCTCTCTCTCTCGCTCTTTTTGAGGTTGACAATCGTAATGTTGCCAAAGCTATGTGAAAAAAAAACTTATTTATCAAATTCGATAATTTATCTATATATATATATATAGTGAGGGTGTTTAAAAATTGTTGGAAAATTAACTGTATACATTCATGGTAACTTTTTTTAAATATTTTTTTAAAATCCAACAAAAATTGTTCTATGGCGGTTTCCCAAGATATTCATCAAAGCAGTTTTACTTCTATCGAGGAGTTCTCAAAAATGGATATATTTGTGTATGTGTCTTATGAAATTGCATGTATTAAAAGTATGTATGTTTGTTTCGTGGTTTGTTATATCATCGATGTGAATGCATTCATGTTTGTGTATTTTTTAAATGCTTGTATGTTTGCCATATGTTTATGTTGTGTGTTTGAATGCAGGTCATAATAGTTCATCTGGAATACCTTTTTTTTTTACGCCTGAGCAAATGAAACTTGTATTAATTTCCTGTTAAATACACATGCAACACTAATACAGTGTGAACATTTTTGCCACATTTCATCAAATTTTGGTGTTGTAATTACAAATAATTACACTTAATAAAATAAATGGTAAAAATTGATAGATCTCTTGCATTGTTGGATGTGCCATAACTGTTTTATAGTTCTGTCATTCTCTCATTAATGAGAGTTGTGCAAAAAGCTACATTAGTTTGCATTTAAACGTGAAATTGTATATAGTGATATTATTTTGTGTTTGAAAGTTTCAGTTCTGTGCCTGGGATCATGTTAAACATATTATGGCTTATAGAAATATGGGGTATGTAAAACTTAACATGAAATGTTATTAAATCTCTAAATTGTGCATTTGTGAAATTATTTAGTTTATGTGTGATTATTGAAACAGTATTAACTTGCATGTACTTTAGAAAGGAAATGTAAGATCCCTCCCCCCTTTTTGTTTTAATGTCTATTTGATTGTGGAATAAAATTCCTGTATCTACTCTTTATACTGCATCACAAATGTGTTAATTTGGGAGTTAAAGCTATTGTTCTATAGTGTATAGCACTATAAAAGTTGCATTAGACCCTGCAGTAAATTTTAATTAAAATACAAGTTTCATTTGATTAGAAAGAAAAAAAATAAATATATATAGGTACTATATATGCACATTTATATTATATACTATCATCTTTCTTAAAAAATGTGTGAGACAGACTGCTTTGATGTTAGATAAACGTCTTTTTTTTTAAAAAAAAAAAAGGTCTTGGGATTCACCAAGAATTTTACTGTCTGTGATGAAGCCAAATTTTGAATGTATATTTTCTCTATTGATATCTTATATATACTAGACTAGTTTATATATTGAAAAGTGGATTTTTTGTTTGTTTTTGACAATTGAAGTGCAATTAGAAAGGGTACGACCTTAAATATACACATACCGTACATATATAAATAAATATATATACATTTTAAAATGATATTGTTCAAAAAATTAAGAAAATCAAGAGTGAATGCGCATAGTCATAACAACCGCAGCAGCAGCAGCATCAGCAACATCAGCAACAACAAGAAGCAACTAACAGATTCCGACCACAAAACTTATTTTAATCTCATGAATTCACAAACAAAAACAACTCCACTCTGTTCAAAGCCAGCAGTTGACATTCAATGCTAAGAATATCTCTTCTCCAATAGTTAAGACAATTAAGTGTTATTTCATCTTGGATAATTCATTTTAAAATCAGAATTATAGACACATAGATTTCATCTTGTTCAGAGAAATAGGAAAATGTAAAAAATTGACCATAGTAAAACTCACCAGTACAGGTAGGATTTTAATATGTGTAAATAGTCCACAGATGAATTATCCATTATGTGTATTTTCATGAACTCATTCACCCACATTTTTATGTGTACATTTGAAAGAGTACTCCAACAGCAAGTGTGCTTGTTCCCAGCTTACATGAAATTGAATACATTCCTCCTGTATGATGTAGTGGTGTTGGTGTGATGTGTTCAGATCTATCCTAAGACTTGGTTTACTTCCCCCCTCCCTCCCCAACCTAAAAGTATTTGTGATAAAATTATTAAAACTAGTTTTGGTATCTTTGGTTTCCCACAAAGGTTATACTCCTATAAAGAAATTAAAATGAATTTTCATTGGTTGTTCTCATTGAGAATTAACCACTTAATTATATCATTATTTAATATTTAAGAGGTTTTCATGCAGCTGTTAAGAAATATTACTTATGAACTATTTGGCCGCTGAAATGTAACATGTTCATAGAGAAATAACGCTCCATCTCTTATTTCTCATAGCTACTACGATTACCTGCTAAAACCTCTTTTATATATATATATATATTGTATTTAAAATACATTTCATTTAACTTGGTCTTCTGGTAAACACAGTTTACAACTTGTTCTTTGCTAATTTTTTCAAATATCACAAAAACACCATTACTAAGTTGATAAAAGCATGACAGATCACACAGTCCCTCTCCTTGCCAATCAAAGTATATAAACATTCCAACCAATCATGTGCCAGAGTTTTATAAGAATAAAAAAAAAATAATAAATAAAGAGATCTCATGCCAGTTATTTTTAGCAATGAAACACTAAGAATTAGCTATGGGCTTGCAGCCCAGCGCTGGGTGCGTACTGAACTGCTCTAGAAGTAATTGGTAAATATATCAATGGAAGCCGAGCTTCCTATAAGCTTTATTATTAATGTAATCATTCTGATGAGCATTTATAAAATGTTCCCAGTATATAATTTGCTTTCCTTAATTGTGTAAGTATGTAAGGTGAAACTTAAAAAACTTTAATCCTCTAGTATGGACAAATCCCAGTGCAATGCTGTAGAAAAGTTTGACTTTTATTTCTGTACAGGATTTCATTTCATTTTGTTTTTTGTTTTTTGTTTTTTTTTTTTTTCTTGTGATAAAAATGCTATATGTTATATATTAATTCATGCTTTGAATTAAAAGAAAAGTGTTTTGTCACTACACGAATTCAAGAAGATCAGCCTTAATGGACATTTTTATTCATGGTGTATATAAAATAATCTTTTCTCAGCAGAGACTTTAAATCATTCAAAATTGCCATTTTAAATCTAAATAATTCAGTTTAAATGTAATTTGACAATGGCAAATATATACAACCAAAAGTGCTCCAGCATTTAAGAATCTATAGAGGCATTAATGTAGGCCTGTAATTAATTTATTCAAATTATACTGGAATGTTTATTTCTTATCCTATTTTTCCCTGTTTTTCTTATACTCATATGTAATTTTCATGATGATAAACACTAATGGGAAGTAAATTCCTTAAAATGGTCAACAGCAGCTTTCATACAAATTATTCGTAAAAGCGTAGATGTTGGCTAAGGTAGATGGCTATGAAAAAATGTACTATGTAAGCAAAGATCTATTTACTAGTAGCATTTGATTAGGTGAAAGCCTTTGAAAAACCTACCTAGCACTAAATGAACTGAAATATATCATGCTTATTAAAGTCATGGACAGTAACTAATTTCATTAAAACTAATTTTGCAAATGTAGGAGATCCAAAACTTTGTCCTTCCCCCTTAAATTATGGAAGTATTTTTAAATTTTAGAAAGAATTTGCTAGAAGCTGCAAACAGTACCATGATCCACTTAGAAATTAGGTTTATAATTTTTTATGTAAGCACAAGATTAAATCATTAGTTCCAAGAAGCTGATTTGTACACTAGAATCATAAAGTTTTTGCTCAGTACCAATCATGAAGAACATGACCATTATATCTCATTATTTCTAAATGGTTGCTACACGGCATATATTTTTTATTTATTTTTTTTAATCCCACTTTGCCTTCGTTGGTCTTCGTATGAAGTCTGTACATGTGCAAATGAATTTGAAGTTCTTGGGCCTTTGAGCTACCTTAAAGTACTTTCTCGTGGTAAGAAACAACTCCAAAATAAATCTTACCCACTTGAATGGATCAGATTCCAACCCAGGACCTCGGGATTAGTAATCACAAATGCTATCACTAGAGCACAGAAGCGATCAATAATGATTTTGTTGATGTCAAATATTTGGTTTGTATGAACCAAAGAACATTGACCATTATCTCATTGTTTACTATATGGCTGATATTTTTTATTTATTTTTTTTTTAATCCAGCTTTGACTTCATTGGTCTTCGATGAAGTCTGTAGATGTGCAAATGAATTTAGGTTTTCAAGCTACCTTAAAGTACCTTCTCAGGGTAAGAAACAACTCCAAAATTAAATCTTACTCGCTTGATCAGATCAGAATTCCAACCCAGGACCTCTGGATTAGTAGTCAGAAATGCTACCACAAGATCACAGAAGCGGCCAATAATGATTTTGTTGATATCAAATATTTGGTTTATATGAACTTCATTAATACATATGCCGTGTATATTTATTTGCAGTTACATGTTTAATGTTTGTAATTTCCCATACAACTACTTCAGATTGGTGTATAAACTTTGCCATAAATTAAGCTGAATATGTCATATACCCTCTATCACTCTCTGCAACATCCCGCTTTTCTATCATTTTATGCCATTAAACACTACTTTCTCAAAAATATCTGCTTCAGCAATGAACATTTAAAATTTTTTTTAACAATTCTTTTTGGCCTTTCATGCTGCAGATGTCATTTGCATTTATATTCATCTTCAGCTTTCACTTTTCATAGAAAAATATATTTTTGTTCATTATTTTATTGGTAGTCTACATTAAACAACATTTATCAATATTATAGAATTTAAGATGTCACGTAATGATTTTTTTTCATTGTATATTCACATTATAGTTATTATTTAATGTCTAGTAACATAACTCTTGCAGTTATAATACATGCTTTCGATTTTACAAAGTTGGTGCACCCCTCCTTGTGTCCTGAAATGGTATGCAAGCTGCTGTTTGGCATTGATTTTAGCAGTAGAAGGAATTTGAGCCCATTTTTGTGTCATTTTCATTAGCTTTCAACACTATTTTTATGTATAATAAGTATGCAAACTCCATTTATAAAATCAAACAGTAATTGTGTTCAGCCTATGGATTTTTCCATGGGATTCAGTTCTACAATACAAAAGTAATACTTCGAGATTCTCGAAGTGTATCAACCAATTGTAGTATTTGTTATATTGTAAAGAATTACATAATATGTTAAGATTACACACAGGAGTTACTTGTAAGGTTAAAAGACCCTCATTTACGCATTTTGATGTAATTGTCACATTATTTGATCATATATACTTTTAGTTTACCAGATATTTTGGTTTTCATTTTGTAGTATAGTAATTAATTGTATTTTTATACAAGATTTAATTAATTTTGGTTATAGAATATAATATTATCCTGTTTATTATAAATGTCTTAAATGTGATTCTCAGACTTTCCTGTTAATTTCTTTTTCTGTATAGGGGAAACTTTGAAAGAGAAATCAACATTAAAATAGTGAGCCTTCTTTTTTGTCTCTGCTACAGGGAGTGTATACGTGCAAATGCATTTCTTTTTCAATTTATCCCACTTTTGTTTCAAGGTGTTACTCGTTGACTGAGGCGTGAATATTAAGTATCAACCTAAGTGAAACGGACAACAGCAGCGTTTTATATATTCTGCACTTAACAAAGATATCCAATTTTTTAATCATTGTTATTATTACCAAGTTTGTGACATGTAACAACATATCAGTAATTAAGGCCACAAGAAACATTGATGATTTTTTCTAGGTTGATATTTAAGTGTTTTCCTCCCTCAGAGTTTTATTGTTCCTGACAATATCATGAAAATTGTCAGTTAAATTGATTGGGCTTTTAAACAAGTACATTAAAAAAAAAAGGCTACAACAAACCTCTGTAAATATAATATTGCACTTGATTGTTGTGTGCTTGTACTCCATTGTTACAAATCTAAGAATTATCAGCTTTTTCACAGAAAGTACCTTAGTTTTCATAATAAGAAACGGTAAGCCACAGTTAATAACCCACTATATCATGCTTGCAAAGGATGGTGTGTGTGTATGTGTATATATATCAGGATAGGATGCCCTTTTGGCGAGTGCTTAGAAAGACATTCCATTTGGGACCAAATTTAACGGCAAGCAGGAAAAAATCTGCAGCTTTGACAAGGCATAGAAATGTAACATTCTGGAAATAAATTATGCACTAAGAAATAGGGTAACAAAATTTGAGGCATGTTCAGCACCAGTTACTTTTCGCTCGTTTTACATTCCACATAACTGTTGCATACATTACAGTATAGATATTTAAGTCATGTTTTTTCTCATAGCACACTTTCCATTTGTAAAATATCCGCATGCTTGCAGTGCATTATCATGTTTAGTGGTTATATATATATATATGAAGCAAATTTGAGAAAAGTTTAAATATTCTGAACAAATGTGAAATAGATTTATTGTAAATGGAAACCAGTTTTATGAAAGTTATTCAAAGGAACACTGAGCCTGTAATTATACGGCAAAAGTCATTTTTAGATAAATGTTTAAATTGCGGATACCTTACAATGGACCAAGTATAAGTTAACTTTTTATCAATACAACAATACTTGGAGTACCTAGACATGTATTTACAATTTAACAAACACTATTATAGGTCTTAATGTAGTTACATTAGTATAAACTATATATACATATATATATATATTCATAACATAATACAATATATATTTGTGGGGATGGCAATTTCTCAAATTGCAATATGCCAGAGAACAGGTAGTCATAATATTGTTGCTGTTTTATAATTACCTGATCGTTAACTTTTTGTTTCTTCAAGCAAAGTAGCTGATACTCCTTTGCTGGCATGATATTATCTCTTGATCATTCCAAACCACAGTAATTGCAAGGTATATAAGAATAAAATTGATATGGGCATGGAATGATGTATTTGTAAATGTATATAATCTATATTTTTATTACTGTAGATGATATTATAACTGTTATTATTTTTTTTATTATCATTATTGTTTCAGCATATGAAGACTTAAATTCAGTGTTGCAATCTCAGCATCACTGCAAATTATTGATGCTGATTTAAAATAATTGTTAAAATCCCCAGTTGAATTAATCAGTATATTGCATTTCAGACCATTTCATACTATTATATGGCATTCTTTGTGTGTTGTGGGCTAATAAGTGTGAAGTAACATTTTGGCTCTTCCTGAACTTTTAATGTATAAGCAACACATTTGCTTGAATTTGTACTTCCATTCTTATCGTTTTCATGTTCTGAACTTTCTCTCCCTCTTCCTCCCTCCATCTCGGAATTTAGTGTGTTCATGTTAAATTGTGTACATTTATACTATTTCCTGCTTACTTTGAAACTGTCATTGTCATATTTTATATTTCCAAGAAAAACAAAACTGAATTATATTACTGACTGTCCTAAAGCTGCCTAACTTTTATATGCATTAAAAAAAGGAATACTGCAAAATTTTCTTGTTTGAATAAATACAAATCTCAAGCCATTTTACGATCACACAAGGTTTGTCTTCACTTACTGCAGACTTAATTGTTGATGTAATACTGCAAACTATATTTTGTACTTTTAGCCATGTCTGTTCTGTGTAAAAATGAATGTATTAATGATTTTTAAATGACATAGGGAATTTTCAAAGAAACATACAGAAGTGAGCATTTTCATGGGAATAACATTTGGTTTTATTATTCAGATCATGAGTTGCAAGCATTACACATGTTCAAGAACCCAGTACCTAACAATCAGAAGGTGCCGAAAAAATGTATACACACTTCAAGCAAAGAAAAAACTGTGTTAATATAACAAAACTGAATTTACACAAACAGAAAATGATTAGCACTAATCATCTTAGACTTTTACAGTTACAACAGTTGCTCAAAATGCCTGCCATCGGCATCGATACACTTCTGAGTACATTGAACTACTGACTGAGCAAAAATGTACCTCAGCAATTGCAGCACATGCCATTTCAATTTCATCCTGAAGTGCTGTCAGGGTAGCTGGTTTTCTACAGTATACAACATCCTTAAGAGTTCCCCAGAGGTAGAAGTCCAACAGAGTTAGATCCAGTTCTGTTCTGTGCACACAGTTCTGTTCTGTGCACACGTCTCCATTGCCTTTGAATTTTACCAACATTCTCAGTTTTCTAATACTGTTGTTCAAACAATAATCTTGGCTCCATTTTGTCGTAGCAATGCTAGCATAACATTATGTGAGTCACGTAGCAACAGTATCATAATGTATGTGAGTCACATCTGTTTACAGAACATTTTACTGCACATTACTGCTGTTTTTCGGTTCAACTTTGAAATATATTAAATAGATATCTACTGTAAAAGTGAGTATATTTTTTTTTTTTTTTGGCACCCTCTGTATATACATGTATAATTAAATGCAACAAGTATAAGTTAGCTGTGCAGTTCTCGTTTATCTATTCTTCATAGTTTGATTGTTAATTTGTATTAGAAGAGGCATTACTAGTTCTGTGTAAGTGTACGTATTGGGTTTCAAATAAATGTGACTTAGAACATGTTAAAAATCATTACTTGTTAGAGGTGTTACTGAATCAAAACGTTAAGTATATTAATTTTGGTTTAATAGACTGATTTTCATAAGGATTGTGTTTTTTTTTATTTATTTATTTTTTTTCCCTGGCATGAGTCTCCAAAATTTAATTGTATGAACCTTTTATTGAGTAGAAAGTATTAAAGTAACTCAAGATGAAACTGATTGGTATGTTCATGTATAATGGCAATTCATTCTGAACTTAAATTATCACAGTGAAACTAAGGAACCGATATCCAGTGTAATATAGCTAAAAACTGAAAGAAATGTTTCATTTGTCAAAAAAAAAATATTTTGTCAGTAATGCATAGGGTTATTTTTTTACCATTATGGTGCCTTGTACTTCACATTTGGTTCACGCTTATATCCCAAACTCGAATCTTATTTTATTTTTCCATGTCTGAAACACTGAGCTGTTTTCTGGTTTAATTCATTATATTAATTGTACAGTTTATATTATCACAACTGTAAAAGCTTAAAGTAAATGGTCTGCATTATCAGAATTCAAATGTATAAAAGTTAAGTAGTGTTTACTGTTTGCACTGGGTTGTGTTTCTATAGTTTTGCCACTTTCAGAAAAGCTGAAAGAATTGCCAAACCTTTTAAAAAGAAATGTAATCCTTGCCAAGATGCGCACAAACTATAGGTTTCTTTTAAACATATTGGACTAAATGGAAACTAATTCTAAGAACATGTGTACACATTTATACTAACCATTCAGATAGTTCTAGTACTAATGCCAAAGTGTCTTGAAATTAATTTTGCTTGCCAGCTGGTGCAGGTTTGATTCCTAAAGATGCTACCAGAAAAAAAAAAAATTGTTTATATGCTGATGTTCGCATAATGGACTGTGCGTCAGATTTTAATTATTACCTTGTTTAATTAAATTTACAATTTTTTCTGCCTCTTTTGATGGATTGTGAGGTTTTGTTTCCCCCCCCCCTCTATATTTAAACTATGAACAGCAAAATTTTAGAATTTTGTGAATTGTACATAAAAGCAAACAATGCACTTCACAAACATTTCATTTTTAACTTAATTCATTGCAGATCAGCCTTTGGTGAAAATTTTATACCATATTAGAATGGAAGAAAATTATGTAAAAATAGGACATTTTCTTGAAATACATTTTTACTAGAACAGATAGGAATTTTCTGAAGCTTGGTACTAGCATTAAAACAGAACTGAATTAGGTGCAAGTGCTGATATAAAGTAAACTAGGCATGACATTTCGTGCACTTTTGTAACTTTTAAAATAATGATTTTTTTATCATCTGGTGAAATTCTGAAATTGAAATTATAATGCATAGTAATAGATTTTTTTTTGTTTTGTTTTGTTAATAGAATGTATTTTATCTGATATATCATTCTGTTTTCCTAGAGGAGCTGACATTTTTGTTATTACTCTATGTATAGGTTTTAAAAATAAGGCAGTGAAATTGCCTATTCAAAAATATACATCTTTGTTTCATGAATTTAGTACTCATAAAATGAGTCGGTGTATAATTCTGTTATTATTGTACTTTTACTATATTGTTTAATTTGAAGAGCTTAAAATGCATTCTGTCTGTAAACATTGATGTATTTGACATATCAAAATTATTGATGTGATTTTTAAATCTAGTCTTTTGTCAAAATCCTATTTTAGAGAGCAAAAATGTGATTATTTTTAAATTAATTATTTATTTCCTTTTATTGAGAGCTTATATATTTCAGAGTATAAGGTATTGCTTAGTTTCACTTTTTTCTCCCCCTCTTTCTTCTTTCTTTTCCAAAAGTATATTTACTTTAAAAAAGAATTATTAACCTATTAGCAATAGTTGTATTAAAACCTAAGTGGTTTGCTTTGTTGCATAAATAATTGGTTAAAACTTATTTTATTTGTTATACTATTTATTGTGGCGCGCCAGGCACCACGCTCTGGGGGGGTCCCTGTTAAATATTTCGTGGAAAATTCTGCATAACAAATCTACATCAGGAACTGCAGTCGTATTTTCACGGTTCCATAGTCAAACCTGCTAATATAAATGTGTAACAGAATTGCAAATGAAATCCAATGCACTTGGTTTTACCTAGCTGCCTTTTTATTTCATGATTGGTCCAGCCTCATAGACAGACCCAAGGCTGCAAGAATTCTAAAACGTAAAAGGATGACAAACCCAGTATTTAATTAGTTTCTGCTACTTATTTCTTGAACTTTCGCTACCTTTTGTCCAAAATAAAATTTATTCCCCCTCTATTTTCATAAATAGACAAAAGCATCACTCTTTTTTAAATCAAACTCAAAATTGGTGCCGAACAGTTTTAATAAATATAAGTATAATCCCAAGAATAGTTTCTTTTTATTTATTAATCATCTTATCTTCAAAAATTTCACATACATTGTATTTGCTCTTACCCGATGGAAAATTGTACAAAAATTAAATTATATGAATACATTAGTCTTCCAAGTCCCAAAATAGGGTGGGGCATGATAACATGTCATTAACTGGTATTACACTTATCACACTTATAAGCTACTGATAAGGTAATCGATCCAGCATTTGAGTCGGTCCTGGTGGTGTAGTGGTAACCATACTTGCCTTCTAAACCCAAGATCGCGGGTTCAAACCCGGCCAGGACCGATGGTTTTTTTCGGGCGTAAAAATTCTAAGTATGGCTTCCTTCGGAAGGAAAGTAAAGCCGTGGGTCCCGTGTTGTAGATTTACGGCACGATAAAGAACCTCAAGCCTGAAAGAAGAGGCCTCTGAGCAAAATTTGTTGGCCGTTTCATGCCCTTTATTTGAATGGGACGCTAATGACCTGGGGTGTTAAAGAGCGTCCGTAAATAAACCAAATCAAGATCCAGCATTTGAGATGTTATTTTAATCGGTAAAGGAAAACCTTGCATAACTATGAACACACTCGACTAAGCTCGTTAAAATTATTCATATTATTTTTCTGAATTAGAAATTAATTACTTTTATCGTTATACATGATGCCATTTGCTTTATTCTTGAAAGAGCTTCCATTTCGGATACGACAGTATAAAGGCACGGATTAAGGCTGTGAATTTGGCACTTATATACTACATCATAGTTGTACTAATGTAAAATTCAGTGTATTCCTGATGTGGATTTGAGGGTGCCTCAAACAAATATACCTAAATATCATCAGTTTTTTTTTTCCCCGGTTATCAATATTTTTCAAGTAATATTTTGCCGTGTTAAAGACGTTTGCTAAAGTAAAATTTATTGATCTCAAATTAAAGACATGCCAAGCATTTTAATTGGCAAGTTGATGTATTAACTGGTGACATTTGGATTTTTTTAAACATATTATGATCAATACCGTACATTAATATTAAATTTATTGGGAATATAGCTAATTAAGAATAGCATTTAGCGCAAAAAAAAAAAAAAAAAAAAAAAGTAAGTATGGCATAGATGTGAGCAATGCTTTAAGTTTTCGCCCAGGTGCTCGAAGACTTGCGGAAGAATTTTGAACAAGACTGAATTTTTGCCAGTATTGCTCCTTTTTTTTATGTTTTTTTTAAAGTGCTTTCCCTTATTATTGAGATTTTGGAATTGTTTAGTTGCAATTTTATAATGTTTGTGCTTAAAAATTTTGAATGGTGTAAATATGTGTTAAATGGATTTCCGAACTCTCTGCCATTGTACCCAAAAGCACTTTTAATATCTAAATGGATTGCGTTCTGTTGTCCTAATGGAGTTGAAGAGTTTGCCGGGCATAGTTATTGGCATTCAGTGATTCTATTATATCCAAACTTGTTAAATTTCAGCCGTGACCTAAAACAAAACATAACTATGCCTGGATCGAACAGCCTTTCCCCGCTCTAACACAAGTTGGAAAGGGTGTCAAACTCATTATATTGTGCCTAAAACAAAGTTTATTAGAACATTTGTTTTTTTTTTTTTAATTTAAAATAGCTTTTTAATTCATTTGTATAACAGCACCTAACTACAGTTAATCCATATTCTGTACCATATCTCTTTTTAGGAAATAATAATACTATATATCCTTGCAATGTGGGACCAAAATAGGTATGCTGTAATTACATTTTTAACCTTTGTTTAAAAACGAACCAGAGTAACACAATGCCACCAAATGATCAATGTATTCAGATGTTTAACTGAAAAGGTTTTTTCAAATCTTTTAGGACAAAACTATATGTACAATACATAACCTATTATCAAAACAATTGTTGAAAATTGCCTGCTTTATTAAGAATTATAATTATAAATACATATTATCATGTACATCATATTCAATTTTGACAATATGTAAATGATTGCAGATATTTAATACAAGTCTGCCTTTTATTAATAAATGTTTTTTTCTTCTCCATATAGACCATTATATTTTTATGGTCTGCCAAGAAAATTTTACTAAATCTTCTAGTTATATTATCATGTAAACTAGATAGGACAAACCAAGAATCCAAAGCAGGAATTTAAACAAGTGATAACCAATGTTTGGTGTAAAAAGGAAAGGACGCTGTTAAATACTTTTCTGCCTTGAGAATCGATCGAATGAGACTTAAAATGTATTATTGAGTCGTAAAGTGTGTTGTGTTCGGTGGATTATAATGATAAAAAATAATAAAGCTGCCACATATTGGTGTTGCAAAACTGTGTTTGGAACATGCCTGTGGGAAGTGTTATTTTCTGAGAATATTAAAAATGATAATATTGTATATTTATATTGTGACTTTGGAGTAAATCAGTATTTATTACTGTGAACAAAATTGTTATGTATTATTCTCCTTTCCCGTATTCCCTTCATTTATTTGGAAATTAGAAGCAAGGAATTTGGGGATGTAGAATTAACTTATATAATCTCTAAAAAGCCACCTTTCTCACTGTGTTTGTGGGGACCTGTGGGCGACTTCCATTAAAACAGTGGTAAGTGTAGCGGTAGGAGTGATCAAAGGTAGAATTAAGGCGTTATTGACAATTTGATCGTTGTACGTCGAGCCATTAAGGCTAACGGGACCCTTCCCTTTGGGCGATGTCACTGAGCCGAGGTTGCCAAGCGACGAGCAGCAGCGGAGGGCAGCGTCCTTAGCCGAAGGTAGTGTGACTTCATAGGTGACTAATTAGCTAATGCATCACAAGCGGTGCGATAGCTCAGGCGGTTGGTGTGTCGTGTTATTAACGGCAAAGGTGGTGAGTTCGCTACCTTAGGTCAAACCATATGCTCTTTTTTTTTTTTCCTGACCTTCCCCTGCCGCAGTTAGAGGAGATTTGCCACCTTTACAAAGGTTTACCTGCTAACACACAATCGCTGTAAATTTATATTTACGAATCCCCCCCTCCCGTGGATTTAAAGGGTATTTGCCACCAACACAATGATTTACCCGCTAACATAGTACCACAAAATCCGCTGTCAATTTATATTTACGAAAAGGAGGGGAGCATAGGCCGTCAGGCCGTAGCGAGCCGCACCAAAGCACTGGGTCCACTGGTTTCTAGGATTTACCCGAAGTTGGTTAAGTTTAGTGTGTGTGTATGAATTAATTGCGAATTCCATTAGACGAAAAATAGAAGATGCTGAATTGGCAGATGTCCAGAGCTAAAGAAATGCCCCAAAAGAGGAACATTTTTCCACACAAAATACTCTTTGCTGCAAGATGGGAAAAAAGTAATTAGTCCCACCTCAAATTAAGAAATATTTCGCTTATACACTTCGGAATAGATGCAAAATTTATATACTTATAGCGCATGCGTTTTTCCGTGTAATTATTTCCTTTACGCCTTACTTTGCTACATTACAGTTTCCCATTTGCTTTCATATAGGAAACTAACATGTTTCCTACAAAGTTATTTTTGGCTTGTTTCTGCGCGTAATGACTTAGAGTACATCAGCCTGTAGATTTGTTAAGTCCCACGTCTTTTTCTCTGTATAAATGATACTTCCCTCGGTTTACTCCGCTACCGTTCGTGAAAAGAGGCGTGACCTCGCCGATGTAATAAGAGTTTAATGTTAAGCGTCTTAAAGCTGTGCTACTTCCTAATATAGTTTCGTGACTGCCTAGGGAGACCTTTACATTATGTAGTCATATTCACCAATAATGGTAAACCAACGAACGCCCTAGGTTTGAATTATAGTGTTTAATGAAAAGGGAATATGCAAGTGTTAGATTCTTTCCCTAGCATCCGCGATTGTACTAAATTCAGCATAACTGTGTTTCACGGTAAAATCCTTTAAGCCGTCATCGAAGTTGTAAATCAAATGTAGCTAAGAACTTTCTGATTCTACTAAACTCTGCAAAAACGTAAAATATTCAAGCTGTTCTCATATAATTTTGACGTTTACTAAATTAATGCACCTCTCGGTCGTACATGTGACAATATGCTTTAGAAACTCATCCTCAATTATCTCTTTTAAGCTATATTTGAGTCGGCTTTATTGACGTGTGTTAGCATACGGTAAGGTACGACTTAATTCTCTGCTCGTGTTGTCGCTTAATGGCAGTTAACATTCATATCTCTTCCTCTTCCCACAGACTAAGGCGATGTTAATGGAGCTGGAGATGGTCCTCTTACAAGGTACTCTTAAACATGGATCGAAATGATTTCATAGATGAAACATTTTCTAGTTGAACTTAATCGTATTCAAAGGAAAAATACCAGATTTGAACTTAGAAACCCATTAGTGACATTACCAGTTGTCATTTGGCTTATCTCAGGCCAGTTTTAATTTATCACCAAAACCTCCTCTATGGTAATTTCTTTACCGGAATATTTGCATATAAAACGTGTAAAAATGGTTCGATTCCTGAATTAGAACACCCAAGGACTGTAATTTAAGTATGGAGGGGATGTGGCATTTCTATTCATAACTGCAAGACTTTTGTCAAGGACAGCTGGATCCTAACAGTTGGGTGCATGATATTATAAGAGAAGAACCGTACCTTATGGCTGTGCATAAGTTTCCGGGCTCGCCGATAAAGATCATCTCCTTCACAAAGTCCTTATCTGTTCAGTATATAATTGCAGCTGTAACTTCCCCTCCGCTGTGTTTAGTTGTTCAGATATAGTTGCATAAAGAAGGCTATGTGTAGAAGACTGTGACATCTTCAAAATGGAGAATCTGGCTATTATTGGGTTCTTCACAAAAGAAGCGCTTGCTCCGAATGAAATTAAACAGCGATTGGACGGTGTACATGGGGAAGCACCCCCCTCATATTCTACCATAAAAGAATGGACCAAACTTTTTCGAATGGGTCGAGAAATCATTGAAGACGAAGAGCGTGCAGGTCGACTCTTGGAGGTGCTCACTCCTGAAAACATCGTTCTTGTGGAAGGAGAAATTATGGAAGACCGGCGGCTCAAGTTACAGAAATAGCAGCAAGGTTGGGCCTTTCTAAAACAACAGTCCTTAGAATTATTCATCAACATTTAAACATAAATAAGGTTAGTGTTAAATGGGTGACTAGACTTCTTTCCTCAGTCCACAAGAAGCAACGAGTGCATGTTTTCAGGCATTTTTTGGAGTTCTGCCGTGGCAACGAGAGAGAAGTTCTGCAAACCATTGTTACAGAAGATGAAACAAAACGGGGCCCTCTTGACACTTCAGCGGTGGCCATGCCGTTGTAGTAAACCAACCTAATGAACCATTGTTCTGTATAATAGTATTTTCTGAGAACCTAAAATGAATATGTTACTCCTCTGAGATATATAAATCAATAATTTTTCAAAGGCTCAATTTGTGCAGTGATATTTTCAGGACGCCGCCAAGTTTGGTGGAACTTTTTTCTCCCATTTGTTGAGGTAACCTGAGCGAAAGAAAATCTCGGATGCATATCATTAAATAATTCCGCCGCCTTTCTATAGCATCGTTGCCTGTCTCCATAGCCAACCATAAATAAAATTTAAATTCTTTCCCTTTCTCAGAATTAGATAAAAGTATTTAACATACTATATATCAGATTTAATCCCTTAAATGAGGGTTTTCTGCACCGATAAGCATGATTTCATAGATATAAACAAAGGATAGTATTTGTGTTATTGACAAAACACAGTAAACAAAACAAGCATTTTATTATTTGCTACGCCGTTTTTAAATTCTTTGTTTAGCAAAGATATATATGTACGGAATTATCTATGAACTGAGATCGAAGTTAGTTACCGCAATGCAGATGTCAGATCACAATGGTCTAATATTAATACCACGTAATACTGAGCAGTAATATTGGTTTTCGAGTGTAGGTCCATAAGTTTCCGGCCTAACTATTTTCTAGGTATGATAAAGACAAAAACTATATTTAATTTTTAATATAGCTACCCTTTGTTGCAATACACTTCTCACATCTTTGAATTAATACTTCAATACCTCCTCCCAAAAATAGTCAGAAGTCTTGTCTGCAAAATGGGCATAAACAGCATCCATCACTTCTTCATCACACTTAAATTTCCTTCCTCGCAGGTCCTTGAGTTTTCAGAAGAAGAAATAATCACTGGGAGCTAGATCTGGGCTGTAGGGTGGATGGTCGATCTCCTTGAAGCCACATTTCTTCACAACTTCCTTTGCTACAAGAGTTGTGTGCACAGGCGCATTGTTGTGAAGAAGGCGCGCACCACCACTCAGCTTTCCTCGTATTTTCTCTTTGATGGAAGCACGTAGTCTGTGCAGTAGGCCAGCATAGTACTCCCCGTTTACTGTGGTGTTCCTCTTCTTGAAGTTAACGAAGAGTATTCCTTCACAGCCCCAAAAGATTGTGGCCATTATCTTCTTGGTTGACTGAGTGACCTTGGCCTTTAGATGCGGTGCTTCGCCAGGTTACGCCACTCCATTTTTTTCTGTTTAGGACAAGGGATGGTAGTAGAGGACCACAGTTTCACCTCCTGTAGCAATGGTTTGTAGAACTTCTCTCTCGTTGCCACGGCAGAGCTCCAAAATGCCTGACAACACATGACTCGTTGCTGCTTTTGGACTGAGGAAAGAAGGCTAGACACCCATCTTGCACTAACCTCATTTAAATGTTCATGAATAATTCGAAGGACTTGTTTTAGAAAGGCCCAACCTTGCTGCTATTTCTGTAACTTTGAGCCGTCGGTTTTCCACAATTTCTCCTTCCACAAGAGCGATGTTTTCGGGAGTGAGCAGCTCCAAGGGCCAACCTACACGCTCTTCGTCTTCAATGCTTTCTCGACCAATTCGAAAAAGTTTGACTCATTCTTTTACGGTAGAATATGAGGGGGATGCTTCCCCACATACATTGTCCAATCGCTGCTTAATTTCATTAGGAGTAAGTCCTTCCTTTGTGAAGAACTTAATAACACCTGCATACTCCATTTTGAACATGTCACAATCTTCTACACATAGCCTTTATGCAACTATATATTAACAACTGAACACAGTTACAGATGCAATTATTTACTTAATAGATACGGTATGACATCTGATAAGGCTTTTGTGAAGGCGACCCACTTTCATACACAGAGGAACCCCTTCATGGATGGAACCATCACAAATTTCACCTTCTCCATCTTCATCTACATCACAAACAATAAGTGGCGATAGCTCACATGATATTGATACTGTTACGAGCAAGATAATGTCAAATACAATTTGCTGAAAGAACCTCGGGAGCCGAGAAAAGCTTATGGCTATGTGAATGATGCAGTTGAAGGAAAACGAATATTTATGTGTCGATGTTTTTGGTGTACTCCTAAATAATGTAAGGACTATTGTGTCGTAATTGCATGTTGATTAAAACCAGCCATTCACAGGAATGCACAGAGTGTACAAAATATAACGATTTCATTGCAAAAGCTAAATAACATATACAATTTCAATAGCATTCTGAAGCCAAAATAAAATCAAAATATTTTATAATAAATATGTAAAGAAAATAAAAAAATCAGCAGAAAAACTGTGAAAAGCATAATAATTTGGGCAACTTGTGATATGCCCATAAGGACGAAATCTGAAGATGACAAGGGAGTATTCACCAATTTATTGCATAGAGTTCGCTGTAGATACCGCGTTAATATTTTAAAATATCACTTAGAATATGCACAAGGGGGGGGGGCACTAAATACATTTCTCATGGAATGAAAATGGAACTTATTAGCGTTTCTGGGTACAGAGAACATCCTCTCCAAAAATAACATATTGTATTCTGTATTGCTCCTGATGGCAGTAGATATATTACATTTATTAACCGAGATGAAAATGGTGTTTATGTAAATGAAGAATTTTTGCGCGTTATTGCACTAGATAGAAATGCAAGTACAAATTCGGACGCCATATTAATTCCTTTAGACAAATAATAGAATTGGGTCTGCCACTATATGTTGGCCAAGATGTGCTGGAATGGCAGGAAAAATCTCAAAGATTCAACAAAATTTGATCCCATTGGTTAAATTTAGTATTGGTCGAATAAAGTTATATCAATGAAATCCGAAACACTATTGGTACAATTAAAGAATTTATTATGATTTGATTTGTTTATTTACGGACGGTCTTTAACATTTCAAATCATCAGCGTCCCATTCAATTCAGGGTGTGAAATGACCGACAAATTTTGCTCAAAGGTCTCTTTTTTTCCCAGGCTTGAGGCTCATTTTCGTGCCGTAAATGTACTACACGGGACCCACGGCTTTAATTCCCTTCCCTTACGCCCGAAAAAATCCATCGGTTCTGAACCCGCGATCTTGGGTTTAGAAGGCAAGTATGGTTACCACTACACTACCAGGACCGAAGTTTATTTCTTGAAAGCATATTAATTGTTAAGTTAAACTAGATGGTCTACAAAATACACTACATCAGAAAATTTAAAATCATTTTTTTAATAAATAATACAAGCTCTGATTTTGCTTTCAAATGATGCCATCATCAGCAAAACAAATTATAGGTGCCTTACACTTGCATCAAGCTAGTAAATTATCAAGATTTATGATATGTCTGTGTGTCATAGCCAAATATTCTGCTATACTTCAACCTGTGACTTTATTTTTTTTTTCAAAACTAAATAGCAGAAGCAAATATATATATATATATATATATATATATATATATATATAGTATTATGCAATGAGATATTCACATAATTAAGACAATGAATTTGGATATGTTCGGTTTTGAGTAAAATTTCTTCAGGATTACATGCAGTGGTCGGCGCATTGCAATAGAAGAACGTCACAGAGGTGGAGTCAACATAGTCAGTGGGACCAGTAGCGTACTGTGGAAAGTGTACAGTACATACTTGAGAACGTAAAATAAATTAAATGCTTGTTTTCATACATCCAAACTAGTATAATGCATTCTCATTTCACTTGACGTTACATATCTTTGCTGAGCTATCATAAACATAAACTATAACTAAAGGAAGAGCAGTTCATAGTTACAGAACGAATTAATATGTTAGTCTATCTAGTTTAGCTAAATGGAGAATAGGTCTATGAGGACTAAGGTTTTCAAAACAAAAGCATTAACATATTATTATAAATCCTCGTAGGAGATTTCATGCTACAACAAGTATGTTCATTCAAAATCTATTTCTCCTTCATTGTAATATATATATAAATGAAAAATAAAAATAAAGTAACACTATTAACAATGTAACAAATTAACAGTAATAATAAAAGTAGAATAGGATAAACACTTAGTTAAAGTCACACTTGAAATTGCTATTACGGCATCCAGAAAGTAAGTCCCAATCGCGCCTGGAGATGGACCACTTGTCGGATAGGAATGCGCATGCGCAGAAATGGAGAGGAAGTATGTGGTAATAATGCAGTAAAATTTCAGCCTTGTGACGGCTGTGGTTACCGCGCTGTGCTAGGAGAAAATGGGTGCTCTGATATTGTCTCCCGCCAACTGCGAAGTTCGTGCAGTCATCCGAGGTTTGCACGCTCAAAAGCAAAGTCCAGCAGAGATCCATCGCCAATTTGTCAAGCTTCCGGGAGACAATTTCGTGCACAAGGGAGCGAGATATCTGGGGAATTGACAAGAGAGTTCTGAAATTGTGAAGCGCCGGTTCTGCTCAATTGCTTGCCGCACACTTTCCAACACTTCTGCCGTCACCAGGGACGGTCGGCCACTACGGTCGTCATCGTGAATATTGGTTCGTCCTTCAGTGAACTGCCTGCACCATCGTCTTACCATAATGTCGTGTCCATACACTTGACACAATTGGCGATGGATCTCTGATGGACTTTGCTTTTGAGCGAGCAAACCTCGGATGACTGCACGAACCTCGCAGTTGGCGGGAGACAATATCAGAGCAGCCCTTTTCTCCTAGCACAGCGCGGTAACCACGGCCGTCACAAGGCTGAAACTTTACTGCATTATTCCCACATACTTCCTCTCTACTCCTGCGCATGCGCATTCCTATCTGACAAGTGGTTCCATCTCCAGGCGCGATTGGGACTTACTTTCTGGATGGCCTCGTATATTTCGAACTACTGGAGTTCTTCAATGGCAAGAAGCTTGTCTTGTCTAGCTATATATATATTATGGTATGTGCTATTTTAATCTGTATTTTCTTTTATTAGGGATCCAAGATCCTCGTCCACGCCGCGAAGGAACATTGCTAATGGAGCTTATTATTTATATCAGATCTCTCATCTAATACAAGGGGAAAATATTCGCAATTCTGAATATTTAGCTCAATGAAATTATCAATGTGTTTACCTATGTCTGTTATTCGTCTTACTAATGTACAACTCGACACCCTTAGTCTTTCAAAATAATTCATTTTTTTCTGGATAAATGATTCCAATTACTTTAAAATAACTCTTCATACATTCACCTTCTGTGAATGATTTCCCAGGCAGCATTTGCCATTTGATCGTCTGAATTATTTATTATTGACTCCCGATTCCTTGATGACTTCATTTAATTGTTTTAAATGTCTTTTTCGATGTATCTTAAAATAAACGACACACATCCTGTTCAATCGTTAAAACTGTTAAGCGTATTTAATATTTAATAATGTATTAATTTTATTGTTATAATAAATTACCTTACTTTAACAATATATTTTGTTTGACTCTAAACATTGAATTGCAAAACAAACTTATTTAATATTGAAACACCTGTTGATTGGTTGTGTTCTTTATAATACAGTCTGATATTTGCTTTGAAAACCTCTTTAATGTTTTGGAACATACCAAACATCTCACTTCGTCTATATAAGGTGTAAAGAAATATTGTTCTTCCGAGTAACTGCTAAACTTTTTTTTGTAGGCAGAAGTCGATGGCCTTGTTAACGGAATAATAGACTGACTGGTTAATTTCACGCTAGTTTCACTAGTGCAGAGTGCAGCATGGGTTGTGTGTACAAGGGCTATATGCCATGACTCTAGATCGATTCATGAATCGATGTTTGGCGACCACTGCATGAAGATTATGATATTTTTCATAGTGAAATCGAAGGTACACACTTTTGTTAACTTATGGCTGAGGCCGAGAAAATAGTTGAAGACCACGGACTATATCTAGGCAACTACTTACTCCTTTTCAATTGGTTTGTAGATGACATACCGGAGAAAATGTGGGTTGCAGAATTCGAGGCCCCGGATATAAGAAGCATATCCATACCAGCTCTCCTTTATGCGGGTGATCTAATTTTGATATCCACAACAAATGACGGTCTGCAAAGAGAACTAGACTGCATAGAGGTGTCTTATCAGGAATGGGGAATGACAGTTAACGAGGAGAAGACGAAAACAATGGCATTCAAGAACGGTGCGGTGTACAGCAGGAAAGGGCGTTGGGTGTATGCAGGTCGGGCACTGGAAAATTTTTAGAAATTCACATACTTGAAAGTCACTTTAGCTATGAACGAGAACTGGGCAAGACACATAGGCAACACAAAACGCAAATGATTAATTAAAAATATAGAGGCATTAAAATTCTTAGTCAAAACACCGGAAACTTCACCGAACAATGGAGTTGGTGTACAGGGCGATTATGAGATCAACTAGATGTACGGGGCTGAAATTTGGGGGCAGGGAAACATCGAGGAACTTAATCAGGTACAGACACACAGTTTCTAAAACGGTTGCTACAAGTGGGGAGGGGTACAGCAAATTGTGGTGTTCTTAAAGAGTATGGTATTTCTAACGAACGTGTGAATTTAAAAAAAGAACAATTAAATACAGGTTAAGGATAATATGGGAATATCAAGCTCTTCTTCAAGCAGTTTGTCCAAGGGAGCAAATAAGGGAAGTGTGGAATACGGAATGGGTGTTAAAAATAAGGAAAGGATTAGACAAAATTGGATTGGGGTATATTTGGTTAAGGGTAGAGGACAAATAGTCGGAAAATAGTTAACAGACGTTTGCGAGATATAGATAGGTAAAATATTGAGTCTCAATGCGCAGAAAAAGTATCGCTTAACAAGCAAGCTCAAATACATTCGATGTGGGGGAGAGGACATTATTTAGATATCTGTGATAGAGAAGAAAGAACTGGTCTCGTATGGTTCAGATTAGGGGGCTTGGAAAGGAAACACAGCAGTTAATGCTCTTGGGGAAAGAATTTGCCCATTGTACGGAGAAAGCGATACCTGGAGGCATATTCTGACAGAATGCAGGGAAACGAAGATTTTAAGAAATGAGCATTTATCATTGCAATTTATGAATTCCAATAGAAGTTTGAGCATTTGCCGAGAAGTGTTGGTGCATGCGAGATACACAATTTGGGAATTTTTCTAGAGAAGACCCGACAAAGAAAGTTAATGAAGTTAATGACTATGATGAAGACGGGTGAGTTGGAGAGGCGGTGTGAGTAAATGGAAGGAGGGGCTCAAGACTAAGGGCTCCATTCATGTTTATGTATTTGTATATAAAAGTATTACTAGAAAACGTAAATATATCGAAGTATTTATATATTTGTATGCATGCATGTAGGTTTGTATGTATGTGTATGACCATTTTGATTGTTATAAGGACGATATTAGCATGTATGGCCGTAAGGCCCATTCGACAGTTGTATATATTTGAATTTATTCTAAAACTGGTACAATAAAACGTCTATTACTACTGGTATAAAAATAGCAACATTTCATGCTCTTAGAAAGAAGAGAATTTCCAACGATTGATTTATAAACTCCACGATAAATTTATTTGTATGCAAATTTTCAAAATAAAATAAAAAAATATATATTTTGTTTCAACTTCGTTCAAAAATCATGAAATTTCTCATTTAATATGAATATTTATTGCATATACAGAAAATGAAACAATTTTATAGAATTAACTTTACATTTGGGCAACATACAAACTGATATGCTTTCGTTACGTGGAAGAACAAGCCACAGAAAGAAATAACGAACGAACTAGAAGTCGCATATTCATTCTCTCCTTCGATTTGTAGAGAATTGACGATTACATTGTCATTACCTATGGTAACATGCACCATTGAGCATTCTTGCAGTACGCTAAGGGTCAGTTGTATAAAGAATTAACTTAATTTTAGGGCATAAAGTTAACCTGCAGATATACTTAACTTGAAAGTTTTGGTTGTATAAACACTAATGTAACATTATTTCATCTTAACCTCAAATTAAATCTAACTCGCAAAATTTCACAAATTAACCAACTAGAGTCTAGTAATTGCTAAATGAAACGTTTTCATAGTACAGGAGCATAATAACTTCATTTATAAGTAAAATGCTGAGTAAAAATTATTTTAATTTCATGTAGATAAAGTTTCTTCAAAAGTAAAGTTACCTAGCAAAAGATATCGAATAGCTGGAACAGATATCATATCCCAGATTACAATCACAAACTAAGCGAAAGCATGCTTAGAATTCGGACTACTAACTTTAAGGTTCTATGCCACAGGGAGCTTCCTAATAGTTATTGGAGATATATTCAAAGTGGAGAAAGAAACGGTCAATAGAACCATCCATAAAGTTACTAGAGCTCTGAGAAGTCAGTTTATTAAAATACCAACCGAAGAGGGTGAGTTGCGGAAAGTGATGCTGGGCTTCTATAACATTCGCAACTTTCCTGGTTTTAGGTGCTATAGACTACACACGCATGGGGTTAATAATGCAGGAGTCTTAAGAATTGAATGTACGTTATTTATCCTTGTTTCAGATCGAACTTGTTTTTTAAAATTATTTCGTATAATTTAGCATTAGAAAAATAATAGCAATATCCTTCTCACGTTTGCTAAAATTTGCAGCTTGTATTCACTTTGATTTCCTTGTCCATATTTGGATACAAATTAAGAAAAGAAAAAAAAAAAAACATGGATAGGAGAAAAGCAGTTGAACATCTAGTCGATCTAAACATGAATTTCCTTATTACTTCGTGATGTTGCCATAGGTTTGACGGTTATTGCAAACTCGACGTTATGTAGTCTAAGGCTATTTTTATGCAACAAAAAGATGACTAACTATAGTTAAAAGTAATCTTCAGTTAGCAACTTTTATGCAACTGTGCCGAAGAAGAGTAAGGTCATGGTTAAGCTGTATCATGACCGTGGTGTAGGTGGGTGCTCTTCGCATGCCGAGTTGTAGTAGTAAATGGACGTTTTATTGTACCAGTTTTAAAATACACACAAGTAGTACAACTATCGCATGGGCATATACATATATACAAACACGTCCATATACTTTCATCACGCGTTTCTATGAGTAATTTTATATACAAATACATAAACATGAATAGATACTCTTGAGTCCCCCTTCCCTTAATTCACCCTCCACCCCAACTCTCCTCTCTTCTCTATAGCCATTAACCTCCTTTATGGCTCTTCTGTAGAAATATTCCCAAATTGTGTATCTCGCATGCACTAACACTTCCGGGCAAATGTTCAAACTGCTATTGACATTCAAAAATTGCGGTGATTATTGGTCATTTCTTGAAATCTCCGTTTCCCTGCATTCTGCCAAAATATACATCCAGGTATCGCTCTCTCCACACAATAGGAAAATTCTTTCCCCGAAAGCATTAACTGTTTGTTTCCTTTCCAAGCCCCTAATCTGAGCCATGCGAGAATACTTCCTCCCCACTCCTCCACACCGGATGTATTTGAGCCTGCAGGTTAAGCGATACTTTTTCTGCGCATTGAGGCTCAATATTTTGTCTCTCTATATCTCGCAAACATCTGTTAAATATTTTCCAACTATATCGTGTAATGTCCTCTCCTCTTAATCCAATTCTATCTAAGCCTTTCTTTATTTTTGATTCTCAACCCGTCTCCCACCCTCTCCTTATTTGCTTCGAAGAAGAACTTGATCCCCTCGCATTATCCTAAACCAGTATTTAATTGTTTTTATTTTTAAATTCTCACCTTCGTTAGAAATACCAAACTCTTTAAGAACCCCACAGTTTACTGTATCCCTGCCTACTTGTAGCAACCGATTTAGAAACGGTGTTTGTATCTGATTAAGTTCCTCGGTGTTTTCCTACCCCCAAATTTCGGTCCCGTACGCCATAGTTGACCTCACAACCGCCCTGTACACCATCTCCATTGTTCTCAGTAGTGCTTCCGGTATTTTTAGCAAAATCTTTAATGCCTTTATATTTTTAATAGAGATCTCATCAACTCAGGGACAGATTAAAGTATCTAATTTCAATTTTTCCTCAAAAACCTAGAAAATCCCTCAAATGTCTAATAGAGCTGCTATTATCGAATGTGTAGAATATTTTTATTCAAGTTAATGCTGAAAATCCGATTTATCCTTTCAAAGATACTGCAGTAATTTTAGACTTTGCATAATTGGCATTTGAGCCTAATACAGTAATTGCATCCAGCGTTCCAGGGATTTTTGAAACAAATTTTTACAGTCTGGAAGGATGACTACTTTGTCATAACATTTTACAATCACGTAAACATCTCTTTGTGCTGTCACTTGCCAATATATATGATGAAATAAGAAAAAAATAACAAATTTAGAGTCGTCACAATTTTTCGTAATAATCTTTCCATTTCCCTTCAGTAAACTATCTTGCCAATGAGTGGATGATGGATAAAAATTCGTGCTAAATTGTGCTTCTCTGCTTTTAGAGGGACTGTAAATGCATGGGTTTACACCCTTAGAGAAAATCCTGCGGATATAATCCATATAAAGAAGTAACGGAAATTTGTGGTCTTACTTCAGATGCCTAACGCGGAAAAATTAATTATACTAAATTTTGCGAAGAAAACAATTTGCAAATCCGAAAATGTGGATTTAATTTGCAACGAACGAGAAAGTAAATTCAAATTAAGTGTTAAATTTACTGTCCTCAGTGAACCAGCTAATTCTTCAAGACATTATATGCAACAGAAAAATATGACAAGAGTAACAGACAAAAATAAGAAGAAAAAAAAATAGAAGCTAATTGGAAACAGAATTAAGGTCAAATCCAGCAATTATAAACATATATACCTAAATAATATTCTTTCTCCTAGCTTGTGCACTTTCAGAGAAAAATGTACACACATTTTGGAAAATTAACGACCGAGGTAGGAAATAAAAACGTTTACACTCTGTTAAAGGGAGAGGGTGCATTAGAAGTATACAGAAAAAATCTTGTGACTGAGCCACCGGAGCACGCACAACTTCTCCTCGAAGCCGCTGCGACAGAAGGAGAGCGTACAGTTCGCCAGGAGAGAAATGTGACTGAATTTCCCACTTAATCGTATTAGTTATTATTTTTTTATTGATTTATTTATGTACGCTCTTTAACATCTCAGGTCATTAGCGTCCTATTCAATTCAGGGCGTGAAACGGCCTACAAATTTTGCTCAGAGGCCTCTCTTTCAGGCTTGAGGTTCTTTTTCGTGCCGTAAATGTACAACACTGGACCCACGGCTTTACTTCCCTTCCGAAGGAAGCCATACTTAGGATTTTCGTATTAGTTATCTATGCTAATCACCTACCTCCAGTAAACATCAATTTATTTCCTGGTGATTGATACATAGTTTGGTGTAGTTGTTATATCCGGTACTGAATTTGCAAACATTTTTTCTACCGTAATTAGATTTGAAATAATTAAGAAAAGAATCTTCGGTCCTAAATACAATAATATATTATTTCATATAATATAATTAATAAATCGGTTGTAAATTTATTTTAGATGAAAATTGAAGTTGTTATAACGATTTTAATTAAAAAAATAAAATAATAAACTATTTAATTTTAAAATTTGATTCTTGATACATGCTCCGCTTTTCCTTTTCATCATTTCACTTAGCTTATACTTTTGAGACAAAGAAGTGTTTTAGAAATTAAAGTTATTTTTTCGTTTGGGTGAGAGATTTATACAACACAATGAAAAGAGAAGAAAATATATTATTTATTTACATTTTTATTGTTTAAATAGTGCTGAGTATATAAAATTGCAACATGGCTTGGTTCTACATTTATTGACATCCAGTCTTCGTTTATCCGAAAGACTCAACCCCCCCCCCCTTTCTCCTAAACAGAGAAACACTATAATAAAACACCAAAAACTATTCTGAAATTTACTAATTACCATAAATTATCAAATAATCTTTTCTCGTTTATTAAACTCCTACACTTACATCCATACACATTTAAACTTCTAATCTACTACATATGCAAACACAGTTTCCGGCCTCACCGATAAGGATTATCACCTTCACAAAACCCTTATCTGATGTCGTACCTTATCTGTTAAGTAAATACTTGCAGTTATACCTTCCGCTCTGCTGTGTTCAGTTGTTCAGATATAGATGCCTAAAGAAGGCTATGTGTAGAAGATTGTCACATGTTCAAAATGGAGAATCGTGCTGTTATTAAATTCTTCACAAAAGAAGTATTCATTCCAAATAAAATTAAACAGTGATTGTACGCTGTATAGGAGAAGCATCCCCCTTATATTCTACCGTAAAAGAATGGGCCAAACTTTTTCAAATGGATCGAGAAAGCATTGAAGACGAAGAGCGTGCAGGTCGGTCCTTGGAGGTGCTCACACCTGAAAACATCGCACTAATGGAAGGAGAAATTATGGAAGACCGGCGGCTCAGGGTTACAGAAATAGCAGCAAGGTTGGGCCTTTCTAAAACAACAGCCTTCGAATTATTCATGAACATTTAAACAGGAATAAGGTTAGTGCCTAGACTTCTTTTCTCAGTTCAAAAACAGCAACGAGTCATCTACTGTCAGGCATTTTTGGAGCTCTGCAGTGGCAACGAGAGAGAAGTTCTGCAAACCATTGTTACAGGAGATGAAACTGTGGTCCTCTGCTACCATCCCTTGTCCTAAACAGAAAAAATGGAGTGGCGTAAACCTGGCGAAGCACCGCCTCTAAAGGCCAAGGGTACTCAGTCAATCATGAAGATCATGGCCACAATTTTTGGGACTGTGAAGGGATACTCTTCATTGACTTCAAGGGGAGTAACACCACAGTAAATGAGGAGTACTTTGCTGGTCTACTGCACAGACTACGTGCTTCCATCAAAGAGAAAAGGCGAGGAAAGCTGGGTGATGGTGTGCGCCTTCTTCATGACAACGCGCCTGTGCACACAACTCTTGTTGCAAAGGAAACTGTGAAGAAACGTGGCTTCAAGGACATCGACTATCCACCATACAGCCCAGATCTAGCTGCCAGTGACTATTTCCTCTCCTCAAAACTCAAGAAGGACCTTCGAGAAAGGAAATTTAAATCTGACGAAGAAGTGATGGATGCCCATTTTGCAGACAATATTTCTGACTATTGGGGAGTGGGGATTGAAATGTGAATTCAAAGATGTGAGAAGTGTATTGCAATAAAGGGTAACTATATTGAAAAGTGAAATATAGCTTTTGTCTTTATCATGTCTAGAAAATAGTTAGGCCGGAAACTTATGGACCTACCCTTGTACATCAAGGTCAGTGAGAATCATTCTGAAAAGTAGAAACACCTCTTTCTACCGCAACAGATGTCAGAGTAGCAAATTCTACGTCAGTTACAGTAGAAACACCAATATCTGTTGGAACAGTTACATTTTTCTTTAGTATCACTCTTGTTAATTTTTTCCAACAATTATCCCCCACAACACAATATTTTTCTCCTAGGCATCGTTTATTATTGTTATTTGACTATAAATGCTTTATTTTTACGTTCAAATGTCCAATGCTTGTAGGTATGAATTAAACTTAAATATTAATAAATACTGTTATCTTTCTCCTAAAGGAACAAAAAAGGCATTTGCCCTAAAATCCGATATCTGGTTATAAATCGCGATTATGTCCGAAATATTGGCGCAGAACTTGAAAAGTATTACTTTAAAGTATCTTTAAATAAATTTACTTTTCCAAGATTGCCTATTATTTGCAAATACATTTTCTGCATCACCAGATTTTTTTCTTAAGTTTCTATTTGCCTTTTGTTAATGGTATTAAGAAATAAAATTATTCTAATTACTTTCATTTAACTAAAACATCTGCATATTTTTATAATTAAAGCATGCATTGTTGCCCCCATCACAGCCAATGCCTGTAGTTCCTGTATCGTGTGAAGAATGCAAAATTTAATTGGTATTAGAATAATAATAATCAATCTCTATGGAGCACTTAACAGAGATTAGGGTTTTGATAACATAATTCTTCTGTCTTTGAACATTTGGTCGTTTATATTTATATAATATTTAATTAATATTCGGCACTTATTCATGATAGTGCTTAAAATGCCTAAATAATGTAAAGTTTTGTTATTTCACTATTTATAATCTTTTTAATGGTGTTTAACGACCGTTTTTACTACTGAGGCGGTGAACACTGATGATACAAGAGACGAAATAATATATTGGGAAAGGATTTTTTTTTTATGAAAGGAAACTTCCAGGCGTAAGTTTAAGGTACCTCCCCGCCATTTGCCATTCATGAGGAGTGACGAAAATCTGGAAAAAACCTCATTCAGGGAGGACGGCCCTGGCGGGATTCGAACCACCCGTGGCGGTACATATCAACTATGCAAAAAGTTGTATATCACAATTTAAAAATTAAATACCCACACAGTTCTTCACTCTTTAACAACGTTTGTACACTAATGCCTCTATTAATATTAAGAAGAGTAAATCCATTCAATTTATTTTTGTTTGTGGAATTTCTATGGTAAGATTTTTTGCGCCTGAGAGTGGAAAACGATGGTCCACTGTAAGGTGCGGCTGCGTTGCTAGAACCTTCAATGTTTTCTGATTACTGGTGCTGACAGCACTTTTAGGAGTTCATGGAGACTAGATAGAGCTCATCATTGCTTGCACACTGTCGCAGTAGAGTCTTCATTACATTTTAGTATACGCGGACAATGCAAGTTGGATCTTATTCTTCCGTAGAAATTGTCTGATGAACTGCCCGTCTTTAACAGAATATATTGGGTGCTAGGTAATAATTTGTAATTATTAAGCAATTTTCAAACGTTTTTATTAACTCGCTTTCTTGTCTGCTCAGGTGGAATTTTGTAATTAATTTTTCATGCACTTCTGAATGAGATAGAGGCTTGAAAATTGCACATAGGTCAGAAATAAATGACAATAAAATATAATATGGTAATTATCATGTTCAATGGTTTCACGGTTCAAAAATATGATTCCGCAGTTTTGAAAGTAAAGCAGCGCAATATCAAACACGAAGGTTTTAAAAAATTGTAAGATTGAACAGTAAGAACACATTTCTGTAGTTTCGTTAATAACGCATAAAAATATAAAATTTATAATAATCTTTATGCAAAAATAAGAACAGCTGCTATGAGGACTGTATTATATTTATCAATGCAATAAATAAATTATAGTGTAACTTGACTTATATTTAATTTCAATGTTTTATTTGAATCTAAACGATTAGAATTATTTTTGTTATATTTTGATAACAATACAGTCGTCATGGCAACTATTCAAATAAACAGCGCGATGTCGAACGCGCAAATCCCAAGAAACGCATGGCTCAAGCGTGATCAACTGAGACGATGGAAAAACGTTCTACTCGATTCGCTAATGACGCGCAACGACATGTTAAATATTTTGATAACAATACAGTTCGCCATGACAACTTTTCAAATATAAACATCAAATTTAAATCCCCTCAATTAAATCCTTACAAATAACATTTAATAAATCTGATTTCTATTACATAAATTCAATTGCGCTAGTGTTAATGTGTATTAATAATGTATTAATAATTTCAACTGTGTAAATAACTAGTAAATGAGTATTATATTTAATATAATATAATGAGTTACATATATTATCAAAGATTTTGACTTCTATATTGAGGATCTGGTACACATGTGTTTAATATTGAAATATTTTTTTTTCAAAATTAACTTTGTGTTTCTGTATTTTGTTTTTAATTAAAAAACAATAATTAGTCAACTGTTTCGATATATCAATGGCGTAGATAAAACAGTTTTATATTTTAGATGTGACCAAGAGAAAACAAAATGAACTAAATCTAAAAGTTGCTGAATTTTTCTCATTTGATGAGATGTCAAATACTGATTGCAAAATTACATGCACACAAGACTAAAAAGTAGAAAATAATTTAAATAAAATATTTTTAAAACCCATTTTTTATTTTCTTAATTATAAATGAAATAAAAATATAAAATAATTCATCCTAGCCAAATGCAGATTTATAACGACATGCAAATTCATAATCTCATAAACTTTTTTTGAAAAAGTCTTCCAAACGAAAAATGTGGAGCGGATGCAATAGATAAAATTTATAACTGTTAAGGGTATTTATAGTTTAAATTAATGACAGACAAAGATTCAGACAAACTATTGCATGCGCCCCACATTTTTCGTTTGGAAGACTTTTTTAAAGAAGTTTATGAGATTATGAATTTGCATGGGGTTATAAATCTGCATTTGGGTAAGATGAATTATTTATACTTTTTATTTAATTTATAATTAAGAAAATAAAAACATGATTTTTAATTTTTTTTATTTAAATTATTTAAAACCATTTATAGATACTCTCTAATTTTGAACATGTCATATGTATATTGAAAATGTTTAATTTAAGCAATTTAGGCCGAACACTTGTTATGAAATTATTATTTGTGTGTAAATATATGAAAAAAATAACAATAATGAAAGACCTAGGCGAGTGGGTATGAACGCTGGCTAAGTGCCAAGATGCATTAGTTGCAGAGAGGTGTTTTTTTCTCTCTATCTATCTATCTTTCTTTTTTTTTTTTCCTTCTTTTTTTTTTTAAATGTCTTGAATGCGCGTCTGTGGTTTTGCAGCATGGACCGGTTCTTGTAGTCGTGTACATGAAAGCAGTGTCAGTTTTTTTTTTCTACGTCTAGTAGCAATTTTTATGAATATCACCAATATTTCTGTTGCTACAAGCAAACCAGATGATTCATTATATGACAAGCTTTGGAACTGCAGCAGAATAGCAGCTCTAGCCATTGCTGTGGGTGCAACAGAAACTGGACAACAGTCGCAGAGGAACTTGTTCACTAGTGCACAAGGTTAGTGTTTCCAGGGCCGCTTTACGCCAGGGCAATGGACTGCTCATGCATCCCGAAAACTAACCTAGTAATTTACCAGCTAAGAGATTTCGTAACACACTTAGAGCTTTATTGTGATGGACATTTTTATTGTTCTTTAGTTCGTCGTTATTTTCTGTGTAATTTGCATGCCTTGCGTCGTCCATTAGGTGTTCTAGTAGTGTAATTAAAGAATTAACAATGCATGGGGAAAATATGCTCAATTCTGGAACCAGAAATTATTATTCAGAGAAAGTTTTTAATTTAGTGTTGGCCATGAAAAAGGCTCACAATAAGAAAACACACATTTTAATATTTTGATGTACGGGGATAACAGAACACCACAAGACTTTTAAATTGAAAAATAAGTTTTTAACTGTTTATTCATGGGTTACATAAGTGGACAAGTAAGCGATATTACACTAACACATATAAATAGAACTTCACTTACATTAATATATGATCCAATAATAACCGTACTATCATTTTTAAAACTTAAAAACTGTGTTCAGCCTCTTTTTCCATACATCCTTCATATGCTGTTATTAAGGCCCCGTAATTTAGGTCATAAACTTCTATACTCTTAAGTGTTTTAGATATAAAATATATAATTTCTATTCTTATATTTTAGGAGTAATATTGGTTCCAAAAACCTAATTCTGGATAGTTATTGACTCATTAATTCTATAAATTATTTTTCAGAAAAAATTATAAATAAACGAAAGACTTTTAAAGAAGATTTTATAACAGAATGATTACTTATTTAAGTACATATGTAATCACAATTTCAGGAATAAATTTCTTTTTTCTGATAAATATAGAAAAGAAAAACAAGGAAAAATTCCAAATTGAAGCCATGAATTTTGTTCACTTTCGTATACCAGTTGATTGCTGTTAACATTTAAAAACATAAACAAGCCTATTTTACATATGCGAAATGGCCAAAGTGATATATAATTCTAAATTTCGATAGGCATAAATGATGGTCCCATTTAATAATCCATCAACACTGTTAGTCATTTCCTCATCGTGTTAATTATAATGGTTTATAATGGCAAGTTATGTAATAAAAATGAAAAATAACGAAACTTTTGGAATAATGTAACTAAAATAACCAAAACTAGAGAAGCAGAAATAGATAAAAACACTTAAATAATTACATAATTTTCGATATATTTCGAACTTATATTCTTTCTCAAAGACAGAAGACAAGTAAAAATAAATATTGAATCTAAAATCCTCCGCAAAGTTTACAAGATAAATATATACGACGTTTTTGGAAGAACAAGTAACAAATGAAGAAATGTTAAATTCCCCGGATAAATTAGGGATTCGGAATACATTATATGGCATAATTAGCGCACAGGTTTTACATTTAGGGCGTTGGCAAGGATATGAACCTGCAACTGAACGAGATAAATTCGGAGGAGATAGGTTTCGGCGAAATATACTTTTAAGTTTAGGGAGTGTTCTAAAAGTAAGGCGGGGTACAAATTTAGAAAAAAATACTTAAATAAGAATGCATTAATAAACTATTGTGACATTCTTTAAAAATAAGTCTGATTTCTTCAATTCCAGGCACGTAAGTAGTAACAAGGTTGATGAAGTTTTTATCAGAAGTTTTAGGTTTGCATTGGAAAGTTTAGAACCATTATACACTCCACAAAGAAAATTCACTAACACATTTGCACAAAAAGGGCTGGAATAGGATGGTATAACTAATATTAAGAGCGAAAAAAGTATTCAATGCACATTAAATCACATACAAGCTTAGAAACATATCTAGTAGCCAATTAGTAAAATCAAACAACGCATTAAATATTCGACATTACTGAAATTTAAGATGAAAACATATAATTTTGCTTCATCTGAAATTCTTATGTGTGACTACCACTTCGGAAGAAAGGGTATATAGTCCGAGGGTATTAAATTTCTGATTATAAATTTTAATTAATTAATTTATTATTATAACTTATGAATTTATAAACAAGAGCAGGGAGATATGAAGAAATAATTAGCATCTTCCTGTATTCGAAACATTATTTTCCATTGCATTTTAATTTTAAGTAAATGAAAACAAAGACCTGTGTATTTAAGAGCGAAATATATGTGTGCTTCTTTAATATACTTTGTGATAGCTTACAAAAAATTATTCCCTGGTTCAAAATGTATGAATTTATACTTTTGTAACGCATATATTAAAGAGATAAATTCAAAGCAATGACATTTTAGTAAATCTTAAGGATTGTTAAAGTGCTGCATGCATTGATGAGCCTAAAGATTCTGCAACAAATATAACACAGAAATAACAGTAACTAGTGTGTAGCTGATTTGCACAACTTTTGGAGGTAGGTTTAATAAACTGATAGGTCGCTGTGCAAATGCATCATTGGTAAAACTGTACACAAGTACTTATTCAAGATATACTAGTATATATCCGAGTATTATCCACACATTTGCTGCGGTATTTAATAACAAATACATTTTTAATAGTTTAGCATGAAGTTCTAAAATACATGCGTTTAATGCCTTTAATTAATATACAACTGATACATAACAATAATTTTGCGAATAAATGCTTTGCTTTTGGAAAAGAAATCAACTTTCCCCCTCTTACAATATGCAGAGGATACCAAAAAAATGTATACACACTTCAAACAAAGATAAAACTGTGTTAACATAACAAAACTGAATTCACACAAACAGAAAATGATGAGCACTAATCATCTTAGACTTTTACAGTTACAACAGTTGCTCAAAATGCCCAACATTGGCGGCGTCGATACACTTCTGAGTACGTTGAACTACTGATTGAGCAACGTTTACGAAAGTGTTCTCAGCGATTACAACACATGCCGTTTCAATTTCTTCCCGAAGTGTTGTTAGTGTAGCTGGTTTTCTACGGTATACAACATCCATAAGAGTTCCCCATAGGTAGAAGTCCCACGGAGTTAGATCCGGAGAACGCGGTGGAAACTCAATCGGACCTCTTCGTTCTATCCAGTGCCTTGGAAGATTGTCATTAAGGTACGCATGTACATCTCGGTGGTAATGTGGTGGTGCATCATCTTGTTGGAAGTAAATGTCCTCATTTCCATAGTGTATGAAAGGCGGGTAACACGAATGTGCGTATCATGCAGGTACATTGGACCAGTTCCTGTTACTACAAAAAAGAATGGTCCAATTAGACCCCTAGATGACAGCCCACACCGCTGTTGAAACGATAATCTTGGCTCCATTTTGTTGTAGTAACGCTAACATAACGTAATGTGAGTCGCATCTGTTTACAGAGCAGCATACGACAATCTTGGCTTCATTTATTCATTGTTGATTTACCTGTCACGTAGCAACGCTATCATAACGTAACATGAGTCACATCTGTTTACAGAACATCATACTACACATTACTGTTGTTTTTCGGTTCAACTTTGAAACATATTAAATAGATATGTACTGTGAAAGTAGGTATACATTTTTTGGCACCCTCGGTATAATATGATATATATATATATATATATATATATATATATATATATAAATACTCAGTATTTAATACAGAGTATTCAAAAAGTCACTGAACTTAGACTACGGATATAGATTACATTGGAAGTTCGAACAAAAGTTAGGTTTTTTCTACATAGAATCTTAACACAAGTTGATATAAATGATTTTTTTCATAGATGTATGATTGTTGTTTTATTTCGTTTCATTGTCGCATAACCTTTAACTGTTTAATTCACTTATTAGTTGATAAAATCTGCCTAGTGTTTAGATGTTCAATTTAGTTTTAAATTGTGGTGTTTTAAATTGAAGAATGCGTTTTTCTTGTTGAACATGCCTTTCAACAAGGCGATCAATACACAGATTTAGTGCAGGAGACATTTGCTGCAAAATTCCCACAAAGAGTTGTATCTCATCGTAATGCAGTTCGTCGACTTATATCATGGATATCCTTGATGTCACCTTCTATACAGACGAGGCGTTGCACCTCTCTGGTTATGTTAATACACGATTATGGTCAACGGAGTATCCTCGTGCTGTGCATGAAACGACCTTGCATGATCAGAAAATTGGAATGTGGGTAGCAATATCCAGACAGCGCATTATTGGTCCTTTATTCTTTGAAGAAACCATGAACAGTGAACGCTATTGTTAAATGATCCAATATCATTGGCCAACTAAAGGAAGACGAAATTAACTACGTGTGGTTTCAACAAGATGGCGCTACTGCCCACACAACTAACAACACTATGCGACTTCTGGAAGAGTTTTTTGGAAAATGTGTCATCTCTAAATACTTATGGCCCCCTCGCTCGCCGGACCTTACTCCACCAGATTTGGGGGGGAGGGACAACTTAAATCTGTTGTGTATCGCCTACGCATGCTTTGTGACTTAAAAATTGAATTAACTGCATATGGTAAAATCGTATCACAAACGTTTTTGCAGAAATAGTTTTCCAATAAAATAAAGCGCTTTCAGGCTTGTATATCCGTCCGTGGACGACATTTCTAGCATATATTATAACTGCATAATGACTTTCCAAACACCCTGTACTTAATAAACACTATCTTTTGTTGGGAGCAAAAGAATTTGTCATAAAAATGCAAATGGCGTTGCCATTTATATCTTGGGAAGGGGCATTTCCTCTCTATTGGTTGGCAAATACGAACAGAATGGTCCTTTTTTCTACAATATTCCAACGGATTAGATTACGTTAAGAGTTTCTACCAGTGTTTTTCATCATCTACGGAAATGGAACAGCGTCCCAATTTCTCCGAGAGCTTCTTTTCCCAACAATGTTCTGAGCACCTTGACTTTGAGGTCACAGATAGAGTAGCCCCATGGTTTCCTAAGAGTCTCATTTTATTCTACCACATAAATTAGGCCTTTTAGCAGTTCCGTTCTCATTTGAACATGTTTCCATCTTGCTCTAGTTCTGCGTTTTATATCTATAGCTTCTAGTCGTAGATTTACGACATGTAAAAGAACCTCAAGTCTGAAAGAAGAGGTCTCTGAGCAAAATTTATCGGCCGTTTCACGCCCTGCATTGAATGTTAAAGAGCGCCCGTAAATATACCAAATCAATAATAATTACTATCTGCACTTAAATTAAGGCTCATTAAGATTTTTGTTAAGACTTTAGACTGAAATTGGGCTATATTTCTGCATAAAAATTCCAAACATCAGTGACGCCAAGTTGAAGATAGGCGTTTTTGCTAGTCATTTGACTCGAAATTAATTGAAATAGAATTGGTCTGTCTGGAATTCTTTCAAAGCCCTATTTGCTAGATTTCTTGGTAAACCAAAGCCCCAAATAGACTTGGTGAATGACCTTCTAAATAACCATAAACACCTAAGCTGCCACATATATTTGAAATTTCATTTTTACATTCCCACTTCAATTTATTCCCTGCAAATTTTGGTTCTGTCAGCGCAACGAACACGGTAAATGTTTCCTCCAGGACATTGCCAAAATGGAAAAACGCTACCGAGATGTTGGGATCACCGATTCCTTTAAAGCGAATCATCGCTGTAATAAAAACAGTCAACAAAAACTCACTTCTGACTCAAGGCACGAGTTTTTATGGTTTTGAAAAAAATTTTGCATGCCTTTTAAGTTAAATTCATATCTTTTATTGATATTGTGTGATAAGTTTTAGGGACATTAACTGCATGTCGATGGGGATGTACATTCCAGGTTTTCCTCAGTCCTCATAACTGGCAAATGCCGGGGAGATACCCTAAACTTAGGCCTGGAATGTTTCCTTCCTTAAAAAATTCTTTCCCAATTTTTCATTTCATTTCATGTATCACCAGTGTTCACCGCCTGCGGTGCCACAGTAGTAAAAATGTGCGTCAAACACCATTAAAAATTATATATATATATATATATATATATATATATATATATATATAAGAAGGAAGCACCGGTTCCTCAGAAATCAGCATGCCTTTCCTTTCAGTTCCTCAAATTACTCCTTAATCAGATATTTTAATCGAGATTTAAAAATGATTAAATTAATTGACTTGTGAAATCTATCCAAAAATCTTTATAAAATGCAATTTTATAGTTCATAAACAAAATAAAATGTATATTTTACTTTTTTTTTCATACAAGTAGTGTGCCAGACAAGATTTGAAATTGGAGTTAAATAAGAGATCATGGCCGGAATTAGAACCATGGACCTTCAGGTTCAAGTGTCGAGTCTTTGTGTTGCTGGTAAGTATATCTACCACAGTACCACAGCTGGTTTGGTTTAAATTACATATAAAAACCTGCTTATGTGGACCTTTAATGATTACCACGTTTTAAAAAATTCCGTTTCAGCTATAGAGATCACAAAAGAAAATAACATACATACGAGGACGTTCGATAAGTTCATGCAAAAATAAAGATGACATCTTGTTTTTGGAAAAAAAATGTTGTATTTCTCAAAATAATCCCATTTGAAATCTATACCTTTATTCCAGCGATATTATAATTTAATTATCACATCCATGAAATGTATTTCTTCAGTTCTGCAAACTACGCAATTGTTTCAGGGTTATCCTCTTTATTTGATGCGCATTTTTCCCCATTATAGTTATTTCCTCATTTTGGGGAAGAACAAAAACAATCCAAGAAGTCCAAGAAAGTATGAAAATGAAGAAGAATTTCATACCTTACGTGTAATAATTTTGAAATCGCAATTGCAGACTTTGCAATTCTTAATTCTTCGCCAAATGACGATAATTTTCCGTTCTTGCGTCATTTATTTGGTCCATTCACCGGCTATAGTTTTGCCCATTTTCGAATTGTCAATTGAAATTACGCCATTTAAATTACAGTTACCATCGCCATTCCTACTGAGGGGATTGCTTTTGCCTTCTTCTGATGGCCTTTTCCGGTTGCAAGCCTACTCCTCTGTTTAACGGTGCATCCACGTTTCGTCCACTGTCACATTCTGTGTCCAAAATCCATTTTAATTACTTAAACAATTTAAAATTCCGCGCGGGATTGGCAATCGTTCTCTTTTCTGGGCATTCTTCAATAAACGCGGCACTCACCTCGCAGATAACTTTTTCATTTGCAAATGAATGAGAAAATTTTATGCACCCGTTCTTCAGAAATACCCACAGATTCAGCAATCTGCTGTAGGTTCATAACTTTCCAGACTAACCATTTTCTAGGTATGACAAAGACAAAAACTATACTTAATTTTTCAATATAGTTACCTTTTATTGCAATACACTTCTCACATCTTTGAATTAACATTTCAACCCCCCCCCCCAAATAGTCAGAAACATTGTCTGCAAAATGGGCATAAACAGCATCCATCACTTCTTCGTCACATTTAAATTTTCTTCCTCGAAGGTCCTTCTTGAGTTTTGAGAAGAGGAAATAGTCACTGGCAGCTAGATCTGGGCTCTATGGTGGATGGTCGATGTCCTTGAAGTCACATTTCTTCACAGTTTCCTTTGCAACAAGAGCTGTGCGTTTTAGTGAAGGCGCACACCACCACCCAGCTTTCCTCGCCTTTTCTCTTTGATAGAAGCATGTAGTCTTGGCAGTAAGCCAGCATAGTAGTCCCCATTTACTGTGATGTTCCTCTCCTTGAAGTCAATGAAGATTATTCCTTCACAGTCCCAAAAGATTGTGGGATCTTGTTGGTTGACTGAGTGACCTTGGCCTTTAGAGGCGGTGCTTCGTCAGGTTTACGCTACTCCATTGATTCTGTTTTGGACAAGAGATCATAGTAGAGACCATAGTTTCATCTCCTATAACAATAGTTTGTAGGACTTCTGTCTCGTTGCCACGGCAGAGCTCCAAAAATGCCTGACAACAGATGACTCGTTGCTGCTTTTGTACTGAGGAATGAAGTCTAGGCACTCATCTTGCACTAACCTTATTCATGTTTAAATGTTTATGAATAATTCGAAGGACTGTTGTTTTAGAAAGCTCCAACCTTGCTTCTATTTCTGTAACTTTGAGCCGCCGGTCTTCCACAATTTCTCCTTCCACAAGAGCGATGTTTTCAGGAGTGAGCATCTCTAAGGACCGACCTGCACGCTCTTCGTCTTCAATGCTTTCTCGATCCATTCAAAAAAGTTTGGCCCATTTTTTGAATATGAGGGGGGTACTTCCCCATATACACTGTCCAATCACTGCTTAATTTCATTTGGAGTAAGTCCTTCTTTTGTGAATAACTTAATAACTGGATACTCCATTTTGAACATGTCACAATCTTCTACACATAGCCTTCTTTATGTAAGTATATCTGAACAACTGAACACAGTTGCAATTATTTACTTAACAGATAATGTATGACACCTAATAAGGATTTTGTGAAGGCGATGGGCGAGGCCGGAAACTTATGGACTCACACTCCTGGTACTAAGCGGTGTTTTTAATCTCATTGTGTGCGTTGATGAATGCCCTACCTTCCTGTCAATATATTATATGACTCTAATGAATAAAGTGTCTCAAAATGTGAAGCTGTGAATCGGAAATTATACTACAGTACAAAATCCCCCCAAACCGAACCCTGCCAGTCCGATATCCGCATAATCCGAATCCAAAATTTTGTGAAAGAAAAATTATCAAAGATATTTCAGACTAAAATGGTCTTGTATTACACATTAGAACATCAAAATGTACTATATAAATAATACAGAACTATACGTAACTATGTATTGCAGTACAGATCAGCAGATTTAACACTCAACAAATTTAGCAATGCAGCATCTTACATCACTCATTGTTACACAAAAGTTTAGTCATTTTCTGCTGATGCAAAGATGAAATTCATGAGGATGACACAATCCTCCACCATCGCTTCATAAACATTATGTCCGCCGCTGTATTGGGGTGTTGCTGTACACACTGCAGGATGTCTCCAATGCTTTTGCTGCGTCCGAAGGAATAACTCCAGGTAGTTGAGGCTGCATGTGTTACATATGACTGACTTACTAAACTATTTCCTGATCTTCTGTTTCACATCTGTTTCCTCTGCTTCTTCACAGCCTGGGATTTACTTCATGAGATGTGAAACTTCAGTTATGACCAACTCTTATCATTTTTATGTATGCCACTCCTCGATTACCTTCCCCGTCAGTTCCACAACATTGTTCTATATTGACTCGATTTTTCTTCCAAACACATATCGTTGCTTTTCCGACACCGAATTCAGCTGCCATTTTTGTCCCACTTTCGCCTTTATCTAAGCGTTTTAAAACTTCAGTTTTATTTCTTATTGAACAAGAACTGTGTTTTCGCTTGCGAACAGCAAAAATTAAAGCTATTTCACAGGATTTAAAAACACAATTAGCAGGATACAGTACAGTAAATCTACCAAAAGCATTCAAAGCGTTTTTGACTTGATACTGTATGTGCAACTCAAATGAGCTCAGGACAAGCAACGAACGGATCGAGCGTTCAAATTCCAGTTCCAGGAAGACAAATAAAATACTCATGAATCATGCGACCAAGTGCGAATGACCTTCACAAGCTCGCTTTCAACAAAAAATAACAACGTACGTAAACAGATTTGTAGACTTCTTATACAAACTGTATAGGCCTAATTGCATTGATAATATATTAACCCCTTTAATCCGAACAGGCTTCGGTCTCCATTAGTTCGGACTGGGGGGTTATACTGTATAAGATTAGTAATTTTCCGTGCTAATTTTACAAATAAACACGAAGACTGACACTAACTTTTTCATTAAAGATATTACTAATTTGTACTTTTTTGTTATAGGTAATAGGACGGTATTGACAGAAGAAGAAATGGTGGAGAATTGAACAAAATACTAATGGATGAAATTGTTTATGATTCGGATCTAGGCACGGCCTGCCAGTGAATTTCAACAATCCAGTTGATTGTGAAAATGCAGCGGGAGCTTCAAGTGATAAATGTGGAGAGATTTTTGAAGATGAAATAGAGGAGAGCAGAAAGAAGAAAAGGATGACGATAGTGGTGGTGATGAAGAAGAGAATGACGGTACGGAGTAGGAGGTAAGGTGCGCTGCAAAATGATAAGACCAACTGACGAAACTGAAATAAAATATATTTTAACTGAAGTACATCAAACTGTAGAGAGCGATTCTCTCGCTAGAGGTTCCAAACAAATGCATTCCTTTCAGAGACTGCCGAATACATAAAAGCAGTGATAATAACACTTGTCATTAATATCCTACAAATACAGATCACCCATAATCATACGATCCGTAATACCATCTCCAAGCTTCTGCAGCACCAACAGACAAGTTCATTCCATGTAGATCTAATAGAGGTCTTTAATTCCTGCACACTGACATGTTGTTTCCCATTGCAATCAACTGATCTGCATAAGATTCTCCATACATTCTCCATAAGGTTTAGGTTCGGGGAATTGGTGGACCATTCCATGACACTAGCTCCCTTGTGGACCTGGCGATGTGGATGGTTGCATTATCCTTCTGAAATATCCAAGTATATGTTCCAATTCTCTCTGCAACAGGTGCTCTTCGACAGTGTCTGATGGTGTATGGCTTTCATAGGACCTGCAGGAAACGCAAGTTGTGCTTTTCCTTCCTACTGGAATTCACCCCGGACCATCAGAGACTTTCCTCCTTTCTGCCTCTTTGAAAACACCCCAAAGTCATGCCAGTAGTATGCCCAACCATCAGAACCGACCAGTTCATCGCTGAATTTTACACTCTTCCGTTCTTCCTTCCAGACGAAGTGTTCTTTAGCCCAATCAACAAGTTTCTATATAGGGTTGATTCTTCTTTTTCTTATATTTTGGTATGTTTGGTTTTCTGACTAGCCTGGACAACATCGATTTATTAATATTGACAATGGCATCACAAACAAGTTGTCCCAGAGATGTTCCACTATCTCTGAGCTTCCTGATCACTCGCCTCTTTTGTCGAGGCGTAAATTTGTTAGGTGTTAATTTTTTCATTTCATATTATTTCCTAGTTTCAGGAAGTTATGGTGACTTGCCAAGCTTTCTTGCTATTTCCTGAGACGAAAATAATTCTTCTTTGTAGAGTTTAACCTGACTTCTTTCGAAATTGGACATTCCTGCCTTCCGACCCATACTTATTTAATCGTGCACTCTTTTCAACACAAAAGGCACAAGGTCTCGGGCAACATGTGCAGAACAGTGTTTGCTTACGAAGGTCAGGAAGTATTCAGCCTGGTCTTAACATTTTGCAACACTGTCTTCCGACCTGTCTGCTATGAATGCAGTGTTTATAACTAGCCCTATAATAAAGGTAAGATAGTTTGATGCACTTAAGTTCACATATATTTTATTTAACTTTTTCTCTATACATGAAGAGTTTTATCAGTTTGCCTTACTATTTTGCCACGTATCTTAATTCTGAGGCCAGAAATGGTCAGGTACCTCATATATTTTCATATACATCTTTTATTGATTCATTTGATTATAGCATAAAGCTCATGTTTATTTAAACAACCCTTAGAATACTTTCACACTCTTTTACCTCAAACATTTTGCTTCAAAACATCATTATGAGCAAGACTTGTTAATTGAGGAATTAAAAGTAATATTTTGGAATACTCGAAATACTTTACTTAGCATGAGGGCTCGCTGATAGAAAAAACCAGCGCAGAAAGCATCACTGATCGATAACACGAATGTACATTATGATACTTTCAATAATATTAGTAAAATATGCAACTTAAAAATATGCTTAAAATGTTTAAAAAAATCTATGAACTGCAAAGAAATTCATTAAGAATATGATTTGACCATTTTCATGCAAATCCATCATCCATCATCGTCATCATCTGGGTTCAATTCGGGCGTAAAAATCCTAAGTATGACTTCCTTCGGAAGGGAAGTAAGCCGTGGATCCCGTGTCGTACATTTACGGCACGATAAAGAACCTCAAGCCTGAAAGAAGAGGCCTCTGAGCAAAATTTGTCGGCCGTTTCATGCCCTGAATTGAATGGGACGCTGATGACCTGAGATGTTAAAGAGCGTCCATAAATAAATCAACTAATACAAGGCATCTTATCATTAACTGATTCTGCTACTAAATTATTGTAATGTATAGAAATATTAGGTATGCCATTTCGTGTGAAAAAAATATGAAGGTAAAACTGTGGCCAACTTAAGTTATTATAATTAATACAGCGGTAACCAGCCGAACTCTTAAGCAGGTTGGGTAGCGTGCTAGATGAAGAAACCAACTGCCTCCCATATTCATTTCCTTCGCTCTAAATGTAGTAGCAAGTGTGGGAGTTAGTGAATTACACAATAATTAACAAAACTTAGATAACAATGAATTAATGATGTTTCTCTACATCATCTAAGTCAAATACGGTGCGTATTACTATCTGCCGGCCGCAGCAGGCCTACGCACAGGATCACGTCCTTGTATCTCCTCTTACAATAAACGCTCATGCAACTATAATAATAAATTATTCAAATAATCTTACTTTTATGTTTCAATGAGCATATTTTATACCTGGTGGAGCGCCGTCAGAAAAGTCAGCCTTGAAACGAAGCCTTTTAAAATTCTGTATTGGAGATACATACAAAGGTCCCTGCCCACTCAGACAGCAATCACTCATATGCGTCTCTCTCCGTGCCAACATTTGCCACCTTTAGTGGTCGCTGGACGGTACACAAAGCAGTTGCGTCCATGTTAAAAATGCAGAAGCATCTGATTTTCATCGATAATGCCCCAAGACACAATAAAAACAAACATAAAAAAAAAGTAACTCGCTCGCCTTTAAAACCGCAAGTAGCGTCGAGTTGCACAGAGAAATTTGAGGATGGCGCGAAATAAATATTTAATATCGTTTGACCACTGCATTCCTTTTTATTTGTTGAAGCCGCGAAAAACATTGTTGGCCTGCCTAAAAAATAAAAAACCTAAGATAACTTTCTTAAATAAGCTTACTACTTTAAAAAAATCTTTTCTCCAATTTCAACTTTTTTCGGAAATCTATTTTATTCTTAATAGCCTTTTGACCTGTTACCCAGAGTATTCTCCTCTTAAGAGGGGGAGGTGCTATTTATCGTAGCTGCATTTAAACTCATAACCCCATTTTAAAATGTCATTACAGCACGCTACATAACCCCTTCCTCCATACTCCATATTTTCCGAAAATTGGGAAGGGAAAATTTTGTTCATTTTTTGTGAGAGAGCAAAACATTCCTAGAAAGGGAAGACCCGTCTCCAGCAGTCACCTAGCAACTAGGAGAAACCGTGAAAAACCCCAAGTTCAAGATGATCAACACCAAGTGATTTCAATGCGGGATTTTCCGAATCCAAGCACTAAGTTTTGTTAACGCTTGTGCTTCTATTTCGATATGAGTCATTTGAGAAATGTTGGTGGAAGATTTGAATAGATGACCCCCCTCCCCCACCTTTATTTTACAGTTTAATCCGCTTTTGATGCTGATAAGTTTTATAAATGGTTTGCACCAACATGGTAGTTCTTATACTAATGACCTATTTTGAGGTAGGCAGTCACCAAAAGTGGGGCATAGTAATATCTTCATTTTGTTTACCGACCAATAGTTTAAACATTTTTTATGGAGTTCTATACATTCGGAACTAGCCACTTAATACTAGCTTCAAATTCCCGCCTTGACATGTTTTAATGAATATAGATTTGTATGCAATTCTACCACTGAAAGCGCCAACATTTTTCATTACGGCATCTCCCTCACATCACGCTAGCCTAAAGGACGCTGTGTGAAATAATTTCATTTCCATAGCTATAGAAGTATTCATTCTCGTTACAGGCATCAATAATCTTATCAAATTCCTTACTTTCCTTTTGCTGACTTTGGCGTTTTCTGTCTCTCTGGCACATTTGAATTCGATGTCTAAAAACAGGTTAAATATATTGCCTTGTTCTTAGTAACACTTCTAATCAATCATTTTGGTATAGTACTCCAGAATGTTTTAACTGAATTTTCTTTGTAGTCCTTTCCATTGGTTTTTCTGGTGGTTACAGCTCATTCTGGCAAAACTGTATTCATCTCTTAAACTGAAGCATCGGCTAATAGCTTGTGCCCTTATTTTCACACGACTGTGTGAAAAATTCTTGCTGCCTACTTCTCCAAATCTGTTTGAATTTACTGTTTTGCGAATGCTCCCCGTAGACCTATAAACCAGGATAAACTAATCACCTCCACGGGTGGCCGAGGTCGTTAAGGCGCGGATTCGTGAGCGGGAAGTCTGGAGTTTGAATCCCGCCAGGACCGTCCTCCCTGACTGAGGTTTTTCCAGGTTTTCCTCAGTCCTCATAAATGGCAAATGCCGGGGAAGTACCCTAAACTTAAGCCTGGAACGTTTCCTTCCTAAAAAAATTCATTCCTAATATATCATTTCATCTCATGTATCATCAGTGTCCACTACCTGTGGTGCCTCAGTAGTAAAAACGGGCGTTAAACACTACTAAAAAAATTTGTAATCAAATGCGATAGCTCCAGTACGACAATATTGCAATGACATTCGTGATTTGCTGAAATTGAATAAACTGCAAATTGAATGGTCAATACTAAACCCTTAGCCAATGAGCTAAATAATCATTTTTACGATAGATATGTGAGGTTCGAATTCCAACCATTTTGCTTAGTGATCTTAGAAAATTTCCTGCTTAAATTAAATAATGTATGAATACATAAATTATATTTTGTAACTTCACATAAGAACTTTCACAAACTTGTGTTAGGAATCAATATCTTCAAAGCTATCGACATTTCACAGAATTGTCACCACTAACTGACCGCCACGGGTGACCGAGGTCGTTAAGACGCGGACTTGTGAGCGGGAGGTCTAGGATTCGAATCCCACCAGAACCATCCTCCCTGACTGGGTTTTTTTTTAAGGTTTTCCTCAGTCCTCATATAAATGGCAAATGCCGGGGAAGTACCCTAAACTTAGGCCTGGAACGTTTCCTTCCTTAAAAAAAAATCTTTCCCAATATATCATTTCATTTCATACATCAAAAGTGTTCACCGCCTGTGGTGCCTCAGTAGTAAAAATGGGGCGTTAAACACTACTCAAAAAAAAAAAAAAAACAGTGCTCTGTTTGCACCATCAGTTTCTTATACGCCTGATCTCAGTGGGAAATTTATTTCTCAAATTTGAAAATATACTTTAAAATGTGGATATTTTTATACTAATAATAGCTGATACTATGTATGAAAGTAATTTACTAGCTGCATTTAAAATTAAAAATGCACTGTTTTAGTGTTTTCGCTCCTAGAAATTCGTCACTACTTAATTATATAAGTCGCCTGATATACAAAAAGGTTAAGAAAAGACAAAGAAATCGAAACGACATGACTGCAGGATGTATAGAAGAAAGTAGCGTATCAATAAGCAGAAATACTGCAAGAAATGGGAAACATACATCATTTTGATAACAGATGTCCATCTCCTAGGGAGATAACGAGGCTAAGAAAGGGCGAAAAAAATATCTCTGGTGTACCTGGACTGAATTCGCATCAATCCTGAGAGGTTTACGCCCTTTAAAATGTCGAATTGTAGGTTGTTGAATCCTTCATTATAGGTCATATAGAGGCGTAACCGACCTGAAGGATTGGCCCGTCAGGAGGAAGCGAATCTTTGGAGCGTGGAGATGAGAGATATAGTTGACCACCTCCTGAGAGCAAAATGTTACGATACACTCCACTCTCCGAAATCTGTGTAGGCCAATCCCCTTAATCTGTCGTGTTACTCTATCTATACCTCCCGCATCAGTATCGCGCAACTTATAATGAAAAACGATGGAGAGAAAGAAAGAATGAGAAATCGTTTAAATATTTTTTTTAAAAAATACACCTATTAATTTTCTTAGTTATAAATGAACTAATAGTATAAAATAATTCATCCTAGCCAAATGCAGTTATAGTTTGTCTGAAACTTTTGTGTGATTAATTTAAACTATAAATACCCTTAACAGTTATTAATTTTATCTATTGCATGCGCCCCACGTTTTTCGTTTGGAAGAATTTTTCTAAAAACTTTTTTGAGATTATGAATTTGCACGGGGTTATAAATCCGCATTTGGCTAGGATGAATTATTTTATGCTTTTTATTTCATTTATAATTAAGAAAATAAAAACGTGGTTTTTAAAAATATTTTATTTAAACTATTTTCTACGTTTTAGTCTTGTGTGCATGTAATTTTGCAATCAGTATTACACATCTCGATTAAATAATAACAAAAATTGAGAAACTTTTAGATTTAGTTTATTATGTTTTCTCTTGATCACATCTAAAATAGAGAATTGTTTTGTCTACTCCATTGATATATCGAAACAATTGATTAAGTATTGCTTTTTTAATTAAAAACAAAATACAGAAACACAAAGTTAATTTTGAAAATTTTTATTTCAGAATTAAATACATTTGTACCAGATCCTCAATATAGAAGTCAAAATCTTTGATAATATATGTAACTCGTTATATTAAATATAATACTCATTCATTACTTATTTACATAGTTGAAATTATTAATACACATGTTACACATTAACACTAGCGCAATTGAATTTATTTAATAGAAATCAGAGTTGTTAAATGTTATTTGTAAGGATTTAAATTTGATGTTTTTATTTGAAAAGTTGCCATGACGACTGTGTTGTTATCAAAATATTTAGCATGTCGTTGCGTGTCATTAGCGAGTAGAGAAGAACGTTTTTCCGTCTTAGTTAATCGCGCTTGAGCCATCCGTTTAGATTAGATAGAGGAAACAAAGGGATTAAGAAATAAACAAGTACATTGAAAACAAGATGGGGAATTATCTCTGAGATGAACATATTGGGATATATTTATTTAGGGTAATTTTTTAATGATTTATTTATGGACGCTCTTTAACAGCTCAGGTCATCAGCGTCCCATTCAACTCAGGGCGTGAAACGGCCGACAAATTTTGCTCAGAGGCCTCTCTTTCAGGCTTGAGGTTCTTTTTCGTGCCGTAAATGTACGACACGGGACCCACGGCTTTACTTCCCTTCCGAAGGAAGCCATACTTAAGATTTTGATTTTTACGCCCCGAAAAAATCCATCGGTCCTGGCTGAGTTCGAACCCGCTATCTTGGATTAGGAGGCAAGTATGGTTATCACTACACCACCAGGACCGACATTTAGGGTCAGGAAATATGTTACTGCCTAATGCATTATTTCACAAAATAAGTTCCACCTTAAATAAAAATTAATCTTTAATCTTCAACTTTGTTTTTTCCACTATTTTCTAAAGTATTAAAGTAAACATCTCAAATAACCTAAACTGATAAATGTTAACGAATTATATTTCTAATCAAGTATTAGTTAATTTAATTTTTAATGTATTATAGTTTCACTTTACTTTTCTAGAAGGGAAGTAGGAGGTTCACATAAAATATACGGGAATACTCTGAAAGGCAGAACGGGTAAAGGGATTGATCCTACCTTACTCTACTTAGATTTCCTTTTAACTGTTCTTTCTTTTTTTAGTGCTGCAATTTCTTCGTATTAGCGATCGCCTCTCTCTCATTAATGCTTTCAACTATAGGAAATGTATTGAAATAAGAAAATATCCAGGATATGACCGCGGAAAGGTTACGGTGCCCAAAATAACAGAAGAATAAAAGAGAATTTCAAAAGCAATGCTCTGAACTTTTGTAATAAGGCTGAAACATAGCACTAACACAAGAAGTGCCTTTAAAGAAGTGAACAATAAAGTTAGATAAAGAACATTGAAATATTTGGCTTAATGAATTATACATTTAACACATTTAAAATGATGCAGAACAAATAAAATTAATGACCTAACATTTATCCGCAAAACAAGACAAATAAATGTACCTAAAAATATATCCAAATGAGAGAAAGTTATACTACTCAATATTCGAGCTAAAAGCACAATGCTATATCATAAATGTTACAACATAACCTCAGAAAGTATGCCAAAGATACATTGGATATCATCCAAAAGCCATAATTTAAAAATTCTTTACCTACTTTCACAGAATCAATACGGAGTAAGCTAAAGATATTTTCCATGAAATAAACCGTAATGAAAATGATTTCTTATTTTACCTTCAAATTATTGAAAAAATACTAAACAATAAATTTAATCTAAAAGCCCTCCAATAATGTAACATAAAATCATTCAAAGTCAAACACCTACACACATTAAAAATAATTTATCTAACGAATTCAAAGTTTTACCCAATTTGACGAAAGAACTTCCCAATTAATCAATTCCAAATATTTCCTGAATAGCGAAATGCTTGGATTACTGGGCCAATAAGCAAAAAATTGGTTCTTGTCTAATGTATTTTTGCAGTCATCACTCAGCTGGAAACATCATTACACAATCCACTAACAATGCCGCTCCGCCGAAAGAAGTCAAAGTTCCAAAACGATGTACCTGGTCCACTTACATCGAGTAGGCCTATTAGAAAGGATGGCCTTACTATTCTTTCACAGTCAGTACTTACATATATGAGAATTAACCAATAAAATAATAGCAGACTTGAAAATCTTACAGCTAATGAACGTACTAGAGACAAACGGAAGCATGGGAAAGCAAAAGGATATTAGAAAATGGCAAAATTTTAGTTTTAACTACATATTACAGTTTTATTTGAGTATAAAGCTTGTCTTGTGTTGTGTTTTAATCTGATTGGTGGTTGGGGAGGTAGCAAGTCGCGGGGAGCGCTAGAAAAGAGTTAGTTGGGAATAGACCACCGAACGGGCAGCTCGTGTCATGTATTACGTCTTCCCCCCCACCCTCTCACAGCCCAGAAGTGTACACAGTTGAACTCGAAATTGTAAAGTAAGGTATGTAGAAATTGCTAACACTCGTTTTTTGATAACCTGAAAGAATATAATTTTAGTTTGGAAAAACAAGAGTTTTGATTTAAAAAATTAGATAGTGAAACTTCATAGGACTATCTACACAGTGTCACTTATGTAATATGTGCAAGTAAAGGAATAGATTCGTGACAATACTGCATCATTGAAAGTAAACATGTGATTTTGGGAAAAAGATTTCATAATTTAAGTTAACAATTTAATTAATTTATATCTTCATATTTCATCACATACTGCGAGCATATTGTCTTAAGAGAGCTTACATAGTATTTTTCTTCGGACCAGAAGTAAGAAAAGGCGCCATTGAACTAGATACATATCATTGACTTTTAATATTTACTACTTCTATGAATATTTTATGGAAGACGAGGAAAGTTTTTTATTCTCTGTATTTATTACAGAATTATTAATAAATGGAATGCATTAATCGTTGTGCACTATATACAGAAGAACAATTCTGTAGGTTACCGCCACACGCTGCTATGTGAATAGATGGGAGAAATTCGCGCTGAGTTGCAGGTTATCTCTATACAGATAGTGTTACACCGAAATATTCTCAGAGATTTTGATATGACAGTTTTTCCAGAGTTTTTGATTATACAAGAACCACATACAAATTTTTACATATCGAACAACTGTTTTTGGTTTTGTTTTTCTTATATAACCCTATTTGACATGTCTTGCATTTAGCGGCCTTAGATGTTCCTTCGTCCCTATAATCGTCCATAAGTGATGGTGACAGTAGTCGATGAAAGCTACGTGAAAATGTAAAGCTAAGCTAAATTGTAGACACGGATACGGAAGCTTATAAACAATGACTCACGCACTACGCTACAATGAGTTTGAAACATGTTTGTTGCGCAGTGAGGATTATTGTCACCTACAACTACGCAATAAACCATGTAAGAAACGTGGTTAAGAAAAGATTATTTTAAAAAGTCATATATAAAATATTGGTGATCTAAATGTCATTTAAAGGGATTAAAAGTCATAAAACCATAGAAAAATACTTCCAAACAGTGAAAATATGACAGTTCGAAAATCAAAACAGCCATTGGACGTTCTAGTGTTAATAAATAACGAATAAATTAACAAATACATTACTCTCACTTCCACACTCGAACTGTTAATACTTAACACCATTGAAAAAGATTCCAAATACATGAAAACGTTGTTTTCATTTCATTTCTCTCGTTTGTCATAGCATAACTGGATGTCTGTAATCTCAGTTAAAGGGGAAAAAAGCTATCAAGTATTGTCCCATATCATAACATGGAAAGTAATATAAATACTGGCTAAAAGAGCAGAAAAGGTATAAGATGCGAAGAGAATAGGCAAAGAAATACACGAATAGGAGTCAAATAAGTAAGCTTTAAAAATAAAAAGGTTGTACTCGCAGATAGGGGAAGACAAAGAAAGAGGGAAGTACTTTTGAACATAAAAATACTATATTTATAGAAACGGATTCACATCTAAGTCAGGTGCCCGCTTTCATTCAAGAGTAAAAACTGTAATCCAGTCGAAAGAAAACATTCCTTTAAGACCAAGGAAATGCTATTTATTAAAATCGTATGGTGGGGCATTAACTAAGAGAACAAAAAAATTACTAAGCTCAACGAAAGAAAATTATTTTAAAACAAGAAACTAAACACGAATATTTTGTTATGAATGAAAGTATGCGGTTAAAGCTCTCAGTTGCCTATATATATATGAGTTGGTATCCAGAATATTCGGGACAGGTGCTGCCATCTGGTCAAAAACTTACTTTGAGACTAATGACCGCCGTCACCCCCGAAGTAGCCCCTTCCACACGTATACACCGGTCCCAGCGATTCTGCCATGTTCCAAGTGCATCTTGGAAGTCATGTTCTTTGAGGGTGTTTAGCACAGACAGCATTTCTTCATGAATTCTCTCAATTGTGTCGAACCGACGTCCTTTCAAATTGATTTTCAGTTTGGGGAATAGAGCGAAGTCGCAGGGTGCCAAATCAGGCGAGTACTGTGGGTGGGGGACAACCGTCATGTTGTTTTTCGTCAAAAAGCTCCTGGTGAACAAGGAATTGTTACAGGGCGCATTACCGTGATGCAACAGCCAGTTCCCTTGTCGCCAAAGTTCGGGCCGTCGTCTCCGCACATTTTCACAGAACCGTCGCAAAACGTCACAGTAGTGCGTGGAATTCACTGTTTGATTTGGTGGGACGAATTCTTTGTGCACAATCCCCTTTGTATCAAAGAAAACGAGGAGCATGCTCTTGACTTTGCTCTTCACTTATCTCGCTTTTTGGGGGCTCTTGGTGAGTTTAGGCTCTTCCACTGAGAGGATTGTTGTTTTGTTTCACGGTCATAAGCGTACATCCAGCTCTCGCCGCCTGTGATGACCCTGGACAAGAAAGTTGGGTCATGGGATACGGCCTGACGAAGCTCCGTGCAAACTTCAACACGCTGCCTGCGCCTTCTGATCAGCAGTCAGGATTCTTGGCACAAATTTTGCGACGACAAGATGCATGCCCAATTCATCAGTTAAAATTCGTTGGCATGTCCCATAACCAATTTCCACTTCATGAGCAAGGTCTTCAATAGTTTGACGTCGATCCTCAAGAACGAGGTGTTGAGCTTTGGCAACAATGTCAGGCATTGTGCAGCTGACAGGCCTACCGGTGTGGGCATCGTCTTCAATTGCTGTACCCAGCATGCTACTCAAACATGTATACGGCTCATGCTTTGTCCCCCAAATACTTGTTGAATCATTGGAAGGGTCTCCGTAGCATTTTTCCCGAGATTTGCACAGAATTTGATGCACACTCTCTGTTCTAATCTTGGATTCGTCGTAAAATCGCCACACATTACACACAGAGTATCATGAAAAGTACAATAGAATCTCAACACATCTACTCAGCTGCATGAAACTTTAAACACTCACTCATCAGATGTGCTAGTGTGGCCACCTAGCGGTACAAATTTCTGCTGCAACTACTGTCGAGCTGGCAGCACCAATCCCGAATATTATGAATACCATCTCTTATATGCATAGGAGTCATACACATTTGAATTCAACAAGAATAAAAGCAATGCCTATTAAGAACATTAATTTTGTTAAAGGCGCCCTATAACATTAACTAAAGCCGATATTCAACATTGTAGACATCATTAGTTTAGTGCTTCCAACAGTAAAATGTGTTTTGGAAATAAACCCGTCAAACGTATTGGTGCAATACTTTAAACAATCAAAGGTCACAAGGAAACTGGAAAAGTGAGGAACATGTAATCAGGGCAGAGAACATTTTCAGCCTATTAATTCAGAACGCGAAAACGCCAGGACTAAGTGAAGGTGTCTGTGAAGAATGCAGGATATGGCCCTATTGACAACGAAAAATACTTTGCTTTAAACAGATTCACAAACAATTTTTTCATCCAAGTCGTAAACAGAAGTTATATCGTTTGTTTGAAAAAAAAAAAAAAAAAGATGATTGGCCATTGACTTCTGCCTATAAACATGAAACATTATTACTACCAAGTCACCAAGCAATGAAGTCAATGAAGCATATCAGGTTCACAAGCGAACAATAGCTTTACAGATGAATGTATTATTTGTATTTAGTTGTTCATTTACGGATGCTCTTTAACATCTCAGATCATCAGCATGTGAAAAGACCGATAAATTTTGCTCGGAGTCCTCTTTTTTCATGCTAGAGGTCCTTTTACGTGCCGTAAATCTACGATATAGGACCCACAGCTTTACTTCCCTTCTGAAGGAACTCATAAGCCCAAAAAACCCACCATCTCTAGTTGACTTTGAACCCGCGATCTTGGGCCTACGAGTCAAGTATGGTTACCACTACACGACCAGAACCATCTGTATAAATGAATAGCGCAGACTAAATTTGCGGAAAGCATAAAGGAAATTATGACGAAATTTTTAAAAATGTACTTTCAGAACAACAAAATGACATTCAGAAATTTGCACGAGACATTGCAACAGATGTTGATGAACGGACTTTTAAGGTAAGCTCGAATTACCCAGATAACGTTAAGAAAGCCCCCTCTCCGATCCAAAAATATTGTTCTCCTTGTCACACATCACTGAAATATACACACGTGTTTAAAAAACGACGGTGAAAAAAATACTGGTGAGAAATACAAGCTAAAAGAAGGGGAAATTTTTTTCCATTAAACATAGGTCCACAAATTTACCGTTTACGAGGTAATAGCATTTGTTTTGCGGTTGGGGCTGCCACCGAAATACATGTGAGGGCCAATTCCAACAAAAGCTAAGACAACTTTACTTCATTTATCAATAAGCCAATAACTTTCGACATAAAAAGCGCAGGAATGAGATTGAACATACACAACTTGTTTGATAATTTACTATACTAGTGAACATCAAGTGAAGACTTTTACAGTAGGTGTTCAAAATGCTGACTATACCTTGAATGTAACTCTGCAATCTTCTCCGCAAATCCTGGATCATTTATTTATTGGAAAGCATCTGTAATCTAATGTTGCAATTCTAATGGTGTGGTGGTGTCCATGGTATAATTTAGACTTTTTGCATAGATCCATAACAAACATCCAAAGGATTTAAATCCAGTGATTTGGAAGGCCAGGTACAGGTCCTCCTCTATCTGGTCACCGTTGCATTCCCGTACATGAAGTATGTCCACATATTCTAAGTTACCGTATTACCTTTCCATGTCTACAAAACTTTTTATAAATTCACAGTGGCCACATAACCTTTATTCGCAATGTAAATAGCAACTATTGGTTTTTGTTTATTGCCAAGGACGATACGGGGGAATCAAGCTCTTCTTCTAGCTGTCAGTCTAAGGGATCAAGGGAAGGGTGGGATACGGAATGGATATCAAAAATAAGGAAAGGTTTAGACAAAATTGGGCTAGGGTATATTTTGTTAAGGGGAGATTGATTGATTTTTTGATTGATTTATTTATGGACGCTCTTTAACAGCTCAGGTCATCAGCGTCCCATTCAACTCAGGGCGTGAAACGGCCGACAAATTTTGCTCAGAGGCCTCTCTTTCAGGCTTGAGGTTCTTTTTCGTGCCGTAAATGTACGACACGGGACCCACGGCTTTACTTCCCTTCCGAAGGAAGCCATACTTAGGATTTTTTACGCCCGAAAAAATCCATCGCTCCTGGCCGGGTTCGAATCCGCGATCTTGGGTTTAGAAGGCAAGTATCACTACACCACCAGGACCGACAAATTAAGGGGAGAGAACATTACACGAAATAGTCGGAAAATGGTTAACAGATGTTTGCGAGACACAGATATACAAAATGCTGAGACTCAATGCACAGAAAAAGTATCGTTTAACCTGCAGGCTCATATACATCTGGTGTGGGGGAGGGGACATTATTTATATATCTGTGACAGAGAAGAAAAAAACCGCCACGGGTGGCCGAGGTCGTTAAGACGCGGACTTGTGAGAGGGAGGTCTGGGGTTCGAATCCCACCAGAACCGTCCTACCTGACTGGGTTTTTTCTAGGTTTTCCCCAGTCCTCATTACTGACAAATGCACCCTAAATTTAAGCCTGGAACGCTTCCTTCCTTAAAGAATATCTTTCACAATATATTATTTCATTTCATGTATCATCAGTGTCACCGCCTGTGATGCCTCAGTGGTAAAAACGGGCGTTAAACACTACTCAAAAAAAAAAAAAAATAGAAGAAAGAAGTGGTCTCGCATGGTTCAGAATAGGGGCTTGGAAAGGAAACAAAACTGTTAATGCTCTCGGGGAAAAAATTTGCCCATTGTGCGGAGAAAGCGGTACCTGAAGGCATATTCTGGCAGAATGCAGGGAAACGAAGATTTTAAGAAATGAGCATTTATCACCCCACTTTTTGAATACTAAATGAAGTTTGAACATTTACCGGGAAATGTTGGTGCATGCGAGATACACAATTTCGGAATATTTCTAGAGAAGACCCGACAAAGAAGATTAATGACAATAGTGAAGAGGGGGGAGTTGGAGAGGGGTGTGAGTAAATGGAAGGGGGCTCAAAAGTTGTTGATTTGTTTTATTTACGGACGCTATTTAACATCTCAGGCCATCATTGTCCCATTCTATTCATGGCGTGAAACAACCGACAAATTTTGCTGAGGCCTCTTCTTTCAGGCTTGACGTTCTTCTACGTGCTATAAATGTACGACACGGGACCCACGACTTTACTTCCCTTCCGAAGGAAGACTTAGGATTTTTACGCCCGAAAAAAGTCATCGATCCTGGCCGGGTTTGAACCCGCGATCTTGGGTTTAAAAGACAAGTATGATTACTATTACACCACCGGTGAACACTGATGATACATGAGATGAAATTATAAACTGAGAAATTATTGTTTTAAGGAAGGAAACGATCCAGGCCTAAGTTTAGGGTACTTCCCCGGCATTTGCCATTTATGAGGACTGAGGAAAACCTGGAAAAAACGTCTGTCAGGGAGAACGATCCTGGCGGGATACGAACCTGAGACCTCCCGCTCACGAGTCCGCGCCTTAACGACCTCGGCCACCCGTGGCGGTACAAAATATGATGAAACGGTGTCGGTTTGATAGACAATTTATTGTTTTGATAATAGAACATTGCATCTTTACTACAAAGTCGATAAAGATACTGTGATAGAAAGTAATATATCTCTATGTACATTATACTATAAGAAATACAATTCTTTTCAACAGCTGGATAATCAATAAAACTGAATTGAGTTCACTTCATAATACAGTGCGATCAGTGATGATTTCCCCCGCGGCGCGAGGTTTTTCCTATTAGCGAGCCTTAAGGTTTGTGTATTGTTGTATGTTTGTTTGTTTGTTTGTTTTTTTATCCTCCCGATAATCACTGAGGCCCGGCTGGTAGGATAACCCGCTAATGAGAGGCACTCCCGCCCATAAGCAAAACAAAACTGATGACACGGTATTTTTCAAGTACTTAGCGTCTAGGGGCTTTCCGATGCAAAAAAAAGAACATTATGGTGATATTTAAAACCATGAAGTTCACAACTATGTCGTCCATTGTAGACAGAAAGGAAAGTTTAATTTCTTTTTGTTAGCAAACATTTATTTAAGAACATTTAGTTTCGTACTGTGAGTGATATTAGTTTTCTTAATTTTACGATTACGTTACTTTGTTCGCATTTACGTTCTTATTGTGATAGGGGATTTACTTTCTATTACAAGGATATTTCATTTTCCACATCTCTGTGTTCTTTATTTTCTTTATATGAAGTAATGAATAAATTTTTATTTTGATTTTTTTTCGGTCTTGCATAGAATTATAACGTGATAATCATAGGAAAGGTCAAAGACAAATGTTATTGACATGATAATAATAGGAGCAGATGGACAGATTTAACATGCACGAAACAATGAAAATGTTTATGACTAGGCAGACAAATGCTCTAACCGAAAACTTTTCACGAAAGATTTTTGCTAAATTAATTTTTCATTACAACCAAGCCGTTTTTATAACAATTGACTTAAATATCAGAGCATGTCAGTACTTCGTATAGCGGCAAACAACACGCCACTGGGCAGTTAACTCAACAGAACCAGTTCGACCTGTGGAAACTTCGCTCAGACGCAATTAATTATTATTTTCATCTCGGGAAAAATAGTTTGGTCCGGACTCAGTTTCCAGGCGGTGAATACAGGATCCTGCGAGATATTCCTGCCATGGAACGGAAAGGGAAAGAAAAATATCATCCGCGTTTTTTTTCGAACAAAATAATTGCTTGCGCTTGCATCTCTAATACGTTTCTGGCGGAATTTATTGTCTTTTCCTACAATTCCGTCCCTTCTGACTATTTTGTGATAGGTAACAGCCATTAAAATGCAGAAATTATGTTTTAGTACAAGTATTTAATAATGTCTACCGTACAGGAGAGAGTAGATATCTGATGGTGTTGAATTAGCCAAGAACAAGTTCAGTCTTGCACTTTAGTTTTTGGCATAGTGCCCTTGCAGTTCAATGCACTTGCTCCAACGTTTTGCTAGATTTGTGACTCTCCCATCGAAGTGGGTTTCTTCGAGGACATCAAAATGAGCTTTATAACCTCTTCATTTGATTTAACTTCGTGTCCAGTCAGGAAAGTTTTGAATTTAGGTAATCCGAGGGAGTGAGATCGGGTGAATATGGTGGATGTGGAAGCATTTTAAACCGTAATTCAGTTAATTAGTGCTTAGCGTCACGGCTTGAATGTACCGCCTCATTGTCATAGTAAAACATCATCTTTGACAATACCCGGGTCTTTTTCAGTAATCGCTGTCTTCAGTTTCTTCAAAAGTGACGCTAGTATTCTGCACTAATGTTTTCCCATTCTCCAAGTAATCAACCAAGGGAATTCCTTTTGCATCTTGGGGGGGGGGGGGAGGAAAAAAATAGCACCATCTTCCCAGTGAATGGAACGCAATTCGCCTTTTTTAAAGCCGGTTCGCCTCATGCATAATCACAAAATGCTTTAAAATCTGTTGCATTCTTCTTAAACACTTCCAAACAATCTGCCAATGTTCGCATGCGATTTCGTGGCCTCTGCTAATTGGCGCACGTCACTAATCTGCCAGTCAAAAAACAATATCATGGACTTGATCGATGATTTCTGACTTTACATATGATTTTTGGAGCTCCAGTATGTGGTGCATCTCGTGTACCCAAAGTCGAACTGTTTCATACAAAGCGCATGCGTAAACCAATTCAGTCAATATCCTCTCATTTATATCCTGTTGAATTGTATTAGTTCACGAGCCGTAGTCTCTTAGAGCCAAATAGAGCCAAAAATCTATACCTAGTACTCCATCGTACTCAATTCTTAGTCAGTTGAAATGGATGTTAAACTTGGTTTTCTCCTAGTCTTCTAGTTCAGCTTGCCATTTGCTTCATTTCCTAATCCGTGAATCTCCACTCGTCTCTCTGTATTATATGATATTCCTGATTGGAGTATTGCATGTTTTTTTATTGAAATGGCTACACCAGTGTCCACCAAAAATTCAATTTTCCTGCCTTCGCTTCTTTTAGTTTCAATGTGACTACTTAATCTATCCCATCGTCTATTTCTGGTTATTCATTCACATTCTAACGCAACCCTGATTCTGATTTAATTCCGTGCTACCGACGAGAGTGTCACTCGGTTGCTCAACACAGTCCCTATACCGTTTCCCTGCTTTCTTTTATAATTGCCATTAGTACCACTGTTTCTATTACTCGCTAAACATAACCGCATTTCATTACTCTGACTGGAAACGGAGATGGTATTTCTGTGATAGCTACCAACAAAGTTTCCTTGCCCTCCGTTGCCATAGGTGTACTTCTACATTCAGCGGCGAGACACCAAGTTCTCCCCCAATACCACATTAACAATATTTATTCTAGTCTTTTTCTACGAGGGTAGGTCCATAAGTTTCCGGCCTCTCCGATAAGGATTATCGCCTTCACTGAATTCCTTGTCTGGTGTCATAACTTATCTGTTCAGTAAATAATTGCAGTTGTAACTTCAGCTCCGCTGTGTTCAGTTGTTCAGATATAGATGCATAAAGAAGGATATGTGTAGAAGATTGTGACAAGTTCAGAATGGAGCATCGAGCTGTTATTAAGTTCTTCACAAAAGAAGGACTTACCCAAATGAAATTAAATAATGATTGGACGGTATATATGGGGAAACATCCCCCTCATATACTACTGTTAAAGAATCAGCCAAGCGTTTTCGAATGGGTCGAGAAAGCATTGAAGACTTACAGCGTGCAGGTCGGCCCTTGGAGGTGCTCACTCCTGAAAACGTCGCTCTTGTGAAAGGAGAAATTATGGAAGACCGGCGGCTCAAAGTTACAGAAATAGCAGTAAGGTTGGGTCTTTCTAAAACAACAGACCTTCGAATTATTCATGAGTATTTAAACATGAATAAGGTTAGTGCAAGATGGGTTCCTACAGTCCAAAAGCAACAACGAGTCATTTGTTGTCAGGCATTTTGTAGCTCTGCCGTGGCTACGAGAAAGAAGTTCTGCAATCCATTGCTACAGGAGATGAAACTGTGGTCCTCTACACTCCTCTGTGGAGTGGCGTAAGCCTGGAGAAGCACCGCCTCTAAAGGCCAAGGTCACTCATTCAACCAAGAGAACCATGGCAACAATCTTTTGGGACTGTGAAGGAGCGCTCTTCATTGACTTCAAGAAGAGGAACACCACAGTAAATGGGGAGCACTATGCTGGCCTACTGCACAGACTACGTGCTTCCATCAAAGAGAAAAGGCGAGGAAAGCTGAGTGGTGGTATGCGCCATCTTCACAATAACGCGCCTGTGCACACAGCTCTTGTTGCAAAGGAAGCTGTGAAGAAATGTGGCTTCAAGGAGATCGATCATCCACCCTACAGCCCAGATCTAGCTCCCAGTGACTACTTCCTCTTCTCAAAACCCAAGAAGGACCTTCGAGGAAGGAAATTTAAGTGCTGTTTATGCCCTTTTTGCAGAGACAAGACTTCTGGCTATTTTGGGAGTGAGGGTTGAAATGTTAATTCAAAGATGTGAGAAGTATATTGCAATAAAGGGTAACTATATTGAAAAGTCTTTTTTAGTTCCCATTTGGAATTTTTGCGTATAAAACTAATGAATTTCGGTACATAAATTGTTTACAACATAATGTGAACTGAAATTGAATTGTTTTTAAGCTATAAAAACTGAAAATTTTCTGAAATTAAATTTATGATATTTAAGAACCAGAGTATAAATATTTTCTGTAATATTACAACTCTGCAACATTAGTCGATGGCATTATGGAGAACAATGAAGGTGCATATTTCTTACACATTCATGACATCGCGGGCGAGTATAGGCTCTTACTGCACATGCACGTTGTTTGGATTCAATTAAATATTGACCATCACTCTTTCTAATTGAGTTGGGTATTTTTGCCTTAGGTCCTGGTCTAGTAATTGCTCTTGGGGGGGGGGCATTGTTGTTTCTGTTTTAAACTCCAGACTTTCTTTAGAGTTTTTGTCATGTAATTCACAATGGATATACCAAGCACCAACAACTGAAATGTTCAAACCATTTGCAAAGAAATTCCACCACCACTTCTTGCTTTGTAGTTACGGAAGATAAATCGATAAGAGGCGGTCATGAACATCTACACCTCCCATTCCCACATTGGTAAATCTTTACAATGTTTGGCTTTGGAACATCGCTTATTTTTTTAGATTTTCTAGAAAATCACTTTGTATTTCCCACTGTCATAAGTGTTTGAGGCCAGAGTAACTGCAACAATATCATCCCACCTACACATTTATATGGCACAATCATATTGTTAATCAAAATACCGCTCTCCTTATTCTTCAGGATATTTATATGAGTCAAAGGGCATTTTCGAACCCTACCATCTCGCACTGTCCCCGTGGTTCTGAAATTCTTTTCTTTCAGTTCTTTCAGCAAGTCATATGAAGTGATAATCACAAGTAACATCACAAGAGGGACTGAGATCCCCAGACCCTCGAATGATATTTATTAGAACTATTTCACGATTAAAATAAAAGTTTAAAAATATTTCTCACAAACTTGGCTTACAATATTGTAATAATTATATATTTGTATTATGGACACTTAAACTTTTCAAGCCATGTGGCAACAAGCGAATGTCGATTGTCAGTAATGTCATTATAAAAGAACCAAATACGGGTTTGGGACTATTTCATGAACAGTATAAGAATAAAAGTAATATATATATATATATATATATATATATATATATATATTTGAAATTTGCATCTGAATACCTACCTATTCAGAAACCGTGAGAATGAAATAACACGAAAGTCAACTATTACAGTCGCTACCGTTAGATTTACTAATACAAACTGAGAAAAACAAAACAGAGAAAACATTTTACCATTCTGAACAACGTGTTTATTAAGATGTGTGGTTGCTCAGGCAGATATTGTTACATACTTTACAAAACAATTTCAAACTGTTTGACTGAATGCGCAAAAACAATTGCTTGAGGGAATACAAATTAATGTTAGTTAAATTTACAATTACTGAAAACACAGAAAAGTGATCAGGGATGCATGCTGAGGAATTATATAGTGGAGGTATAGAGTTGGCTACACTGACCACAAGTACGTCGCGTGATAAAACGGATTTGATAAAACTTTTCGATAATTTCACTGCGATGTCGGACTGTGATTGGTCAAAATTCAAAGTTTTGTTTCGTTTCATTGGTCAGTTTTAAGATGACGTCAGATAAGTTTTTTTAATAGTGTTTAACGCCCGTTTTTACTACTGAGGCACCACAGGCGATGGACACTGATGATACATTAAAGGTAATGATATATTGTGAAAGCATTTTTTAAGGAAGGAAACATTCCAGCCCTAAGTTTAGGACCGCCACGGGTGGCCGAGGTCGTTAAGGCATGGACTCGTGAGCGGGAGGTCTGCGGTTCGAATCCCGCCAGGACCGTCCTCCCTGACTGGGGTTTTTTGCAGGTTTTCCTCAGTCTTCATAACTGGCAAATGCCGGGGAGGTACCTAAACTTAGGCCTGGAACGCTTCCTTCCTTAAAAAAAAAAAAAAAAAAAAAAAAAAATCCTTTCCCAATATATCATTTCATTTCATGTATCATCGGTGTCCACCGCCTGTGGTGCCTCAGTAGTAAAAACGGGCGTTAAACACTACTCAAACAAAAAAAAAAAAAACCTAAGTTTAGGGCACCTCCCCGGCATTTATCATTTATGAGGACTGAGGAAAACCTGGACAAAATCTCAGTCAGGGAGGGCGAGATTCGAACCCCAGACCTCCCGTTCATGAGTCCGCGCCTTAACGACCTCTGCCACCCGTGGCGGTGTCAGATAACTGAAATAGTCAATGTATATTTCAACTTGAACTCATAACAACTCTGGATCCCAGGGGAGATCTACTCTCAGAATCATCCTTTCCTCCATAAAGTTTCATGGTATAAAGACACCCAGTACTTGAACACAACATCCATACGGTTTTCCCCTAATAAACATTTTGCAGGAATGATACTGAGCTTTTTATGAAACACCCCCAATGAATGCTGCAAATGCTTGTTGAGTTCATGTAGAGCTACTTTACCTAACTTATCCCCAACTTGGTGTTATCCATTAAATAGAAGGTTGATCCTGGAGGTGTGGTGGTAACCATACTTGCCTCCTAAACCCAAGATCATGGGCTCAATTCTGGCCAGGATCCATGGGTTTTTTCTGGCGTAAAAATCCTAAATACGGCTTACTTCGGAAGGGAAGTAAAGCCGTGGGTCCCGTGTCGTACATTTATGGCCCGATAAAGAACCTCAAGCCTGAAAGAAGAGTCCTCTGAGCAAAATGGGACGCTGATGACCTGAGATGTTAAAGAGCGTCCGTAAATAAAACAAATCAAATGGAAATACTTTTTCAATTCTCTGAAATTTTGCCTGCTCTTGACATAAGCAATGGGAACCTCAAAATCCTCTGCTATACCCCAAGTTAGCACTGAACGGTATCCGCTTAGTAAGAGAATTCCAAAGAATTGTGCAACGTCCTCCCTTGTTGCTACAAACTGCTCTCCTTTCAAAATTGGTGTTATGGATGATTTTATAAAATAAATCCACTGTTCTAATGGAACAAGTCCTGGATTTTCTTCTGACACAACAACTGTAGTGCTTTCTTATTGGAAACTATTTGTCAAATTAGAGGACTTTTTTTCAGAATGGATTCTGCACCTTACCTCCTTTACTCTTCTTTGATGCGCTCGGACCAGATCCCATAGAAGTCTCTGTAAACACTCCTGTATTAGTAATGACTTCCACCTGGCCACAGATATCAGTTGGTACTACCGTATCTAACAAGTTGTCATTCACTTGTTTTCATCATTATCATTAGGAGCCAACCGACTGATTTCATCATCGCATCTCGCAACTGATTATAATATTCCACGCTTCTCCTAGGGTGAAAAATTCTTATAGACGTCAATATTCTTTGAAGAACAAAGTAGCAGTAGTCCCGAATGCCAAACAAAGAAGAAACAACAATATGCTTATTATTGGTGTATAATAAAGTGTTCATTATTGAGTATTTGAACTGTGTGACCGTTGTGGAAAATGAGAGGTAACGAATGTATATATAAAAACAAGATATACGAGAGCTGTTTTTTTTTTCAATCTCCGATGGGACATAACAAAAAGAAAAATGTGAAAAACAAAATGATTTTATTACCAGAATGTCAAGTACAGTCGTAGTTACTTTTCCACACAGTCACCATGAATATTAAAGCATTTGTCATATCTATAGACGAGCTTTCCAATGCCCCCTTCATAGAAGGTTGCCACAAGCGGGTGGAGATAGGTCTTTTTTTTGGGGGGGGGAAGCGAGCGTGCACAAAGTTTTCAATAGTATAGGTGTTCTGTAACAATCGTGTACAGAGCTGACCTTGAACTGTCCGAAAATGATGGCAACATTCGTCTCTCTCGAACCATATGATCAACTCGCTGATCTAGCGACAGACCTGCGTCCTTGTCCACCTTCATCATGAACATCAGTTCATCCTTCTTTAAATGTCCTACACCATTCACACACAACACCCTCACTCATACAGTTTGCACCATAAACACGGCTCATTTTGCGATGATGCATTATTCCCTTCTGCCTGTAGAAAACGAACGACGCTTCACAACTCGCACTTGGCGGGAGAATCAATATTGAAGTACCTGTATTGAACTTACGGTGGGATAGCAGCACAGTAGCACAGTGCGCATATCCGACTCCTTATACTTGTCTGGTCACGTAGCAGAGAGATCGGAGGTTGAGAAAAACATAAATAACCCTGGTACAATTTACATACTATTAAACTCCGATGTTCTAAAATATATTTTACTCTTCTATGTTTAACATAAACTATTGATTTGCCCAAGGGTTTTATTATTATGGTGCAATTAAACAGAAAAGCTATGGTACAGCGATTAAAATACTTTAACTGGGGCATAAGTATGGATATATGTAAATGTGTGCAATTCTTCCAATTTAACATATTTTAAGTACTTCATATGGTCTATTTTTTCTAATTCAGAGAGATTTAATATTTTAAAAATAATGTTGAATATTAATAAAATACAACGGTAAGACATTATTTTTGGTTGTTATATTATGTACACATTTTTGAACATTTTATTCCCTGTTTCTAAATATAAACATTGGAGGGTAAAATGTTAATTCACCAATATGACCGGAAACTATAATATTTGTCCTACTTTTTAATCCAGTAATTTTTTAAATCAACTTGTGTATGGACAGTTAGATTCTTTTAATTGCAACATTACAATTTTTCAAATGAATGTTGGTCGAGATTGTAACAAATTGTCAAATCTCATATTTTTCATTCCTGCCAAACGATTTACTACTTAGGCTGACGTCTAAAAAATTCCTGGGGAATATCTAAATAAACATCTTTGGCGGTTTTGAATTAACTGCGCAATCTACTTAATATAGGGTTGGGAAATAATTATATTGACTTTATGAATGACTTTCGTCTAAATAGTATGAACGATGTATGCGTTTGATTTTGTTGCACAATTGAAAATCTTCTTTCCTTTGTTTTTGATACCATTGTATTGATATCATTGATTCTTATCTGACCGAAAGCAAATTTTACCTACTAGTCCTTCCTTGCAATGCATCACCACTTGAATGTTTTCCTTTTTTCGCCCAACAACATTGGAGTTGTTATAGACAGTAATCTCTGTTGGGAAAGTTATTTTGCTGAAATCTGCAGGAAGGTAAGTTCTCTAATCCATACTTTTAAAACATTAAACGTGTCCCTACCAAGAACCTTCAAAAAAAATTTGGTGCAATTCCTGGTGATGTTTCACTTCGAACACTGCGATTTTCTGCTCACAGACTTAAACTATGACCTAACGCAAAAACTACAGCGCGTTCATAACATGTGCATATGTTACGATGTTCGTTTGTTCGATTCATATAACACCATCCCTCTTGGTTCCGCCTGAAAGACCGAAGAAACATTCATTGTCTCACACTACTTTTCAAAATTATCCATACATCTTCATCTTATCTATCTTCTCGTTTTCAAAATCTGTATTCCTCCCATAATCTTAACACACGTTCTGAATCCTAGCACGTACAATTATTACATTACACCGAACATCACTTTGCTCATCACCACTGCCCGTCTCTAGTCGATCCTGGTGGTGTAGTGATAACCAAACTTGCCTCCTAAACTGAAGATTTTGGGTTCAAACCCGGCCAGGATCGATGGATGTTTTCGGGCGTAAAAATCCTAAGTATGGCTTCCTTCGGAAGGGAAGTAAAGCCGTGGGTTCCGTGTCGTACATTTACGGCACGATAAAGAACCTCAAGCCTGAAAGAAGAGGCCTCTGAGCAAAATTTGTCGGCCGTTTCACGCCCGGAGTTGAATGGGAATCTGATGACCTGAGATGTTAAAGAGCGTCCGTAAATAAAACAAATCTACTGCCCGTTTCCGGAATGCATTGCCACGGGATGTCAGAAGCTGCCAAACTTTAGGAGAATATCATAAGAAAGTGTTTAATATTATTAGAAATAATCCATTACCCTAGATTAGGATTTCTTTTGTTATAATTCATGTATTTATCTGTTTTACCCTGCTGTAGAATTATTCATTCTTTTATTACTATCATAAATGTTCCTATCTCCTACATTATATTGCCAGGGTTTAATTTTATGTTTTGCTTGTATCTTTATTTCTACTTTCAGGATTTATGTAAGTTGATATATGCATAAATTGTCATTGCTGGTGTTTGTATATTATTGTTCTTTTATTTTCTTATTAAGTTAATATTTTTCATTATCAATATTTATGTATTGGGATACATTTATTTATATACATAATGTTTTACATTGGTTTATATGTGTACGAGTATTGTCAACTTTACTGTCAATGTTGTGATTGTAATATTGTCACTTTAACTTCTTGTAATTATTATTAGGTTGGTAGAGCGCCGCCACGGGGGGCCGAGGTCGTTAAGGCGTGGACTCGTGAGCGGGAGGTCTGGGATTCGAATCCCGCCAGGACCGTCCTCCCTGACTGAGGTTTTTTCCAGGTTTTCCTCAGTCCTCATAACTGGTAAATACCGGGGAGGTACCATAAACTTAGACCTGGAACGTTTCCTTCCTAAAAAAAAAAAATTCTTTCCCAATATATCATTTCAACTTATGTATCATCAATGTCCACCGCCTGTGGTGTCTCAGCAGTAAAAACGGGCGTAAAGCACCATTCAAAAAAAAAAAATGGCTGGTAGAGTGGAAGGAAATGCTAATGGCCTTAGCGCTACCAGAATAAATAAATAAATAAATAAATAAGGGTAGACAATCACTGCCTTTGATATTTTCTGTCAAGTACGCATGTTCTCTCCGCAAGAGAAGCATTGTTGCTTTAACGCACGTAAACTTGAAAATAAATTTTTAAATTAGTCATTTTCAGTGGATGTTGATACAATTTCACGTTTTTCGCAAAATAATATTTTTATCAGCTTTTACCAACCAGAATCACCTTATTAGTCAAGATATTTTGAGGTTTGATATATTTTTGTCCTGTTTATCGCTTATGCTGTTATCTACTTATTTGTTGTTTATATATTTTTGATAAAAATAATTTTTCATTATTGTTGATAATGTTAAGTTGTGATGACCCGAAAAAACTATTTTAGAGCTACACTGGGAGTCGTTTATACTGTGCAGAGTGCTAGTGCAGTGAACTGTAAAAAATCACTCACCTACTTGTAATTATCGTGATTCCGAGATTCTCTCAAAGCATCTCATTTTGAAATATGGCTCTAAATTACAGCCATTACCAAATTTTATACCTTAGCTATTGAAAAAACTAAGGTACCTATTTGCCAAAAGCGTGACAGAGCAGGATCACGATGTCATTGACCCTAATAGCAATTGATTTAGAAACGCTTCAAATAATGCGAACTGTAGGACGCTTTTCCCTTTACATTATGGCATTCCAGTGCTGTTGGCAATGGTAAAAGGGTAAAGGAACATTTCCTGGTTTTATATGCATGTAAAATTATTACTCACAAGGATAGGTCCATAAGTTCCCGGCGTAACCATTTTCTAGGTAAGACTATAACTATAACTATAACTAAAAACTATATTTCACTTTTCAATATAGTTACCCTTTATTTCAATACACTTCTCACATCTTTGAATTAACATTTAAACCCCCCTTCCGAAAATAGTCAGAAGTCTTGTCTGCAAAATGGGCATAAACAGCATCCATCACTTCGTCTCACTTAAATTTCCTTCCTCGAAGATCCTTCTTGAGTTTTGAGAAGAGGAAATAGTCACTGGCAGCTAGATTTGGGCTATATGGTGGATGATTGATCTCCTTGAAGCCACATTTCTTCACAGCTTCCTTTGTAACAAGAATTGTGTACACAGGTGCGTTGTCGTGAAGAAGGCGCTCACCACATGCCTTTTCTCTTTGATGGAAGCACGTAGTCTGTGCAGTAGGCCAGCATGGTATCCCCCATTTACTGTGATGTTCCTCTTCTTGAAGTCAATGAAGAATATTCCTTCATAGTCCCAAAACATTGTAGCAATGCTCTTCTTGGTTGACTGAGTGACCTTGGCTTTTAGAGGAGATGCTTCGCCAAGTCTACACCATTTTGATTCTCTTTTGGACAAGGGATTATATCAGAGGACCATAGTTTCATCTCCTGTAACCATGGTTTTGCTAAACTTCTGTCTCGTTGCTAACATAGAACTCCAAAAATGTCTGACAGCAATTGACTCGTTGGTACTTTAGGACTGAGGAAAGAAGTCTAGGCACCCATCTTGCACTAGCTAACAATGTTTAAATATTCATGAATAATTCGGAGGACTGTTGTGTTAGAAAGACCCAATGTTGCTGCTATTTGTGTAACTTTGTGCTGCCGGTCTTTCATAATTTCTGCTTCCACAAGAGCGATGTTTTCAGGAGTGGTATCCTCCAATGGCCATTTGAAAAAAAGTTTGACCTATTCTTTTAGGGTAGAATATAAGGGGGATGCTTCCGCATATAAACCGTCCAATAGCTGTTCAATTTTATTTGGAGTAAGTCCTTTTATGTGAAGAACTTAATAATAGCTCGAAATTCCAATTTGAACATGTCACAATCTTCTACACATAGCCATCTTTATGCAACTATATCTGAACAACTGAATATAGCGGAGCGGAAGTTACAGCTGCAATTATTTACTTAACAGATAAGGTATGACACCAGATAAGGTTTTGTGAAGGTGATAATCTGAAAAAAAGTAAAATAAGAGACAAGAGCGAGGGGGAGAAAATGGTGTAACTTCTTTCCGCAGTATATACCACCATTTGGTAGTTTATCTTACTTCCGTTAAGATGAACAAATGTCTTTAAACGGGGGTATAGAGTCATTTGGAGTCCTGATCATTTATTCCCTTTAAATATGTTTCTTTTTCTAAGAAAACGTACTAAAGACTTGGAATTTTCCACTTTCATACGCCATCATTGAACCTTTTAAACGTTTTATGTCAATTAGGCGAAATATGCAAACTTATACAGAGCGTTTCTTATATTACTGGGCCGAGGATCGCGGGTTCCCCGCACTGCATATTACACTGGGGGGTTTTCCGTTCTAAAACTCCCGCGTTACTTACTCATGTGTAACAGTAACATGCACTATAATGACTAGTAACTTGTTAAAAGCGGTGTTGACTCTTGTGTCCACTGCATTCCGACATTCCTGGCATCTTCAGATAAATTTTCCATTCACACGAAAAAGTTCTTCTGGCGTAATTTTTATAATTTCTGTTCTTGCCTTGTCCTTAAGTTCGTTTATGGTGTGGGGATTGTTCCTATTTAAATTAAAATATGCTTCATCTGAGAAATTGGGAGAAGTGTAAACTAAGATTTTTGTATGTGTTCACCTTCCCACGAAATATCTGCAGGCAGAAAATTTAACTCAGCAAAGTTTCAGGAGTTGGTGGTTGCACAGTCTGTTTCAAAAGAAAATTTGCCGTATTGAATATAACAAATAATGTGCATTGTATAAAAACGTTCTTGATGGTATAAAATTTATTTTTAAATTCTATACACGTTCTATACTCCATGGAGTTACCACACACACACACGTGTCACGAAGCTCTGTTGGGGAAAATGATCATATGCAGCAAAAAATACAATGCAAGCAAGTGCTTTTAATTTATACATATTTCATATCATTTTAAATATTTTTCCATTAGACCATGTTACTCATTCAATTTGAATTCACTGCCACGGGTGGCCGAGGTCGTTAAGGCGCGAACTCGTGAGCGGGAGGTCTGGGGTTCGAATCCCGCCAAGACCGCCCTCCCTAACTGAGGTTTTTTCCAGGTTTTCCTCAGTCCTCATTATTGGCAAATGCTGGGGAGGTAACCTAAACTTACGCCTGGAGCGTTTCCTTCCTTTAAAAAAGATCCTTTCCCAATTTATCATTTCATCTCATGTATCATCAGTGTCCACCACCTGTAGTGCCTCAGTAGTGAAAAGGGCGTTAAACACTACCCCCCAAAAATTTAATTCATAAGTTAGAACGGAAAGGCTTCTGTTCTTTCTAACTTATTTGGGGTCGACCAGAGCTCTTCGACCCAACTGTTGGTATCGATATGCTCCGTCCTTTCTCTGGAGATATATTTTCATTTTTGGTAATGTGATTGTTAACCGTCTTTCAATGGTTTTTGCTTTAGTTTATTTCAAAATATACGTTGAAGTTTACATTTTCCTTCATAAAAGTATTTGCATAAATTGCTCACGTTATTTGTGATGCCAAAAATTACAAAAATATCACATTTTAATAAAAGTTATTAAGAATTTGACAACGTAGAAATTCCGCAAGTTAAAAATTCATACTAGAAGGTTTTTCTGTGAGATCTAAATAGTTTAGTTCACATTTATCTATGTTCTGTTCTTCTACATGAATTGAATGAAAGCGCCCCTAATGTCCCGTAAAGGGCTACGACCTCCTGCTAGAGGGGAAAGCTCGTTTAGTGACTCATGTGAGCCACATGAGTTAGAGATTCTACTGAAAAAAAATACTGTTTTATAGTTTCTTGTCGTTTTTGAGTCCTTGTCACTTCATCTCACTCCACTCACTCACTTCTGTTGCTGGCGATGCATGACAAGTGAACTCCGAGATGTTCCTCGAATGTGTCTGACCATCTTCTTCTTAGTCGTCCTGGAATCCTGTGTCCTGTATGGGGTCCCACATGGTGATTATTCGTATCTGTCCAGCTGTTGCCTCGCCACATATTCACTTCCCATTTTCATTTAATCACTGCAGCTCTGTGCATGATGCTTTCTGATTTGGTGATTTCCTGCAGTCTAGTGTTGGAGATCTTGTCTCTCAGCGTTATACTCAGGATCTTCCTCTCCAGTTTCCTTTGACATATTGCTATGTCTGTCGGTAAGAGATCAATTTGACAACACCAGGGATTGAGTTCCTCGAACCTCAGTTTCTTGTTTAGAGGTCAGAAAGCTTCCCAAGCTTATGCTATTCTCCTATTAATCTCTTTATCCATTTTACGGTCAAATGAGACCGCCTGGTCTAGATATATGTATTCTTCCACATACTGAATCTCTTCACCATTTATTTCTATGTCTTTTTGGTGCGTTGGTCATTAATTTAATTTGATTGTGATTTCTCACTAGGCCGTTTAGTTTTAGAAGCATCTGTTGTAACTCTTCGGGTGCCTCGAAAATAACACCACATCAAGGTTGGTTAATCTGGTACCATTTATGTTGATGCCATGTTTTTAGTTGTGTGAAGACTTCTTCCATAACACAGGTGAAGAATTTAGGGGAGGTTGGGCCCCCTCATCTTACTCCCCTATTTAAGTTGAAAGCTTAACCCACTCTTTCCGTTCTCAATTTTTAGCTGTATAAGTTACGGAAAATGGGAAATTAATATGTTTTTCCTTGGCGCTAAATTATTTGTAAACAAAGGTCGGAAGCCACAGCCTGGAATCGAGGCTGACTTGAAATGTTGATACGCTGACCTTTCAGATTTCGTATCATTGAATCCATGTAAGGATTCTTGATTCGACTTCCGATCATGTCTTATACGATGCACCGTTCAGTATATAAACACTCTCTCCATATAAATATTCACTCTTACCCTCATTTCCTTTTAGTTGGCAATATGGCGAGTTACATTGTAAGAAGAGTTTTAAACCCCATGAACACTGGCCTTTCGCTGCCTCCGCCTCCCCTCCCCCTACCCGGTTTCTTAATGCTTACCGAATTTATATTTTAGACAATGCTGACTGTGCAAGATTAAAAGGAAGGAACCTTGAATTATAATCCAAAATTATGTAGCCGACTTACGTTAAGTATAGAGGGTCATCATTAGTTTCCATTGGAAGAGACGGTTGTCAGAAATTGCATGTTTCGTGTCTTCCCAGAGCAAGAAAGCTTTCCCCTCATGCTCCGCCCAAATGGCCAAATTATAGGACGCACGTTCTGAGAAACTTCCATTTTTGTGCATGTTAAATCTTGCAAGATTATTCTGATAGCATTCATAGGAGCACTAATAAATGACCCAACGCCACACGCTGCTCAGAAACAAACATATATAAAATATAAAAAGCTGTATCATATTTTCTTCTAAATCTAGATTTTGAAAGCGCATCTCCTCTCAAATGAAGAAAAGTTACAAAAGTTACATTGCGTATTTAAGACGATGCTCATAAGTTTCAATAAAACTTTCGAGTTACATTGCGTATTTAAGACGATGTTCATATATTTCAATAAAATATTCCAGTTACATTGCGTATTTAAGACGATGTTCATATGTTTCAATAAAACATTCGAGTTACATTGCGTATTTAAGATGATGCTCATATGTTTCAACAAAACAAAAACGTGTAGCTATTCAGAAATAACTACAATGTTCAAAGCAAATAAAAACAATCGAAACACTCATCGATTTTCATTGGCTTTTAAATTTAATTTGAATGTTATTGTAGTGAAAACATGCAACTCAAACGCTTTCTGAAGGTTATTACAGAGCACTCTTACATACAAATATAGCTCTCACACACATATTAGATTAATATTTCACATTTGCTATTTTTACTATGATGCGTTTGTTAAATATAAAACATATGCAATGTTATAAATACAGTTTATATGCGGAATAACTTTTTCCTTTAATTTTAAAACAATATAGAGAAAAATTAAACGAAGGAGCACTTTTTAAATTCCAGTTTTCAAGTTACCCCTTCTACTCCTAAGGATCCTATTTTCCTCAGAAACTATTTTTCTTATTTGATTTAAATGGCACATATATGCCGAATTTATCTATTAAAAAACAAACATTTAGTTTACTAGAGCGATTTTTAAATTTTGGGTTTAAGGTAAACACCCACACTTAATGGCTGACTTTTCCTGTTTTTCAGAAACTATATTTGTTATTTTATTGAAATAAAATTGTCATACATTCGGTTGCAAAAAATTTTGGACATAAATATGAAAAATATAATGAAAAGAAAACAAAGACATACAATTTCTTCGAAAATGAACTTAATTATAACCCATATACTGGTATACCTAAAAGAGACATATAACGCATAATTTTAATTTTATTATTTAACAAGTTCTCTTACAACTTAGATCATTAGCTTCCAATTTAATTTTTATTTGTTTATTAATTACCTTTTTTTTTATCTGAGGAGCTCTTTAACATCTCAGGTCATTAGCGTCCCATTCAATTCAGGGCAGGAAAAGGCTTAAATTTTTCGGAAACCTCTGCGACGCTTGAAATTCTTTTACGTGCCGTAAATGTACGACACGGTACCCAAGGCTTTACTTCCCTTTCGAAGGAAGCCATTACTCACGATTTTTACGCCCGAAAAAATCCACCGGTCTGGCCGGGTTTGAACCCGCGATCTTGGGTTTAGAAGGCAAGTATGGTTACCACTACACCACCATGAACTAATGTTTTGATCACGAAAATACCCTTTTATAGGGTTATACGTCACAAAATATATATAAAATTTATATAAAAATACATCAAAATATTGAAAACGTGCATTTTAATGCTAAAATTATAATTGGATAAGTTAAATACGACGAAATAATTATAAATTAAGGGATTTAAGTGCATTTTCGCCGGACCACACAGGAGAACTTTCTCTTTTAACGACATACCATTCACATATTGAAGTTTAACCTTATGATTGCCCATTGTGTCCCTTAAGGACAAAGGCCTCCTAACAAGAAAGGAAAGCTCGCTTTTTCCTAACTTGGTGATGACCGTCACGGCTGGCCGAGGCCGTTAAGGCATGGACTCATGAGCGGGAGATCTGGGTTTCGAATGCCGCCAAGGCCGGTCTCCCTGACAGGTGTTTTCCAGGTTTTCCTCAGTTCCTCATAAATGGCAAATGCCCGGGAGGTACCCTATACTTAGGTCTGCAACGTTTCCTTCCTTAAAAAAATCCTTTCCAAATATATCATTTCATCTCATGTACCAACAGTGTCCACCGCCTGTAGTAGAAACGGGCGTTAAACACCATCCAATAACAAATGTGGTGAGCTATTCCACGCTAGTTGTTCGTATGCTGTTTAAGACACTCTGACTGATTTGTTCTTTGTTTACTCCATTTCTCACTGCACTAGTTACTTCTCGAGAGATTTTCATTTTTCTCTTCCTCTTGCTACTCTTGACCAATCTGGACCTGCATATTCCTTGAAGAGGTCTGTCCAACTTCTTCTGGGTCTGCCTTTGTGTCCGGGGGTCCCTCATGGAGATCTTGTAAGTCATCTATTGTCCTGCATTCTTGCGACGTGACCGCTCCATTGCCATTTGCTTCTGGTAGCTATTTGTGATGTCTGTTGTCTGAGAAAACTGATTTATTAATACTATAGGTATTTTGTCCTTCAAATTATTCCCAGGATCTTGTGTTGCATTTTTCTTTGGCATATTTGCATTTTGTTTTTTGCTTCTTTTTTGGGTTTTTTTTTTCTGTTATTGACCATGCCTGGCACCCATAGGGTGTACACATGTTTCGATCGTCATAGGAAGGTAAAGAACCGCCTGAAGGATATAGACAGGCAGCCTACAATCGTGCAATGTGGGGAGAAGATCTCGTTAGAAGTGCAAACGGGATTAAAATCTGGATGGGGAATGGAGCTGTACATCAAAACAGGGGCCAGACTCATTAAACAGGGACTCGCGTGGTTTTGGCTTGGAGCATGGCGGCAGATCAGAATCTCAGGTGAAAATGAACTGAGAATTTGCCTTTAAGAGGAGAGGAAGAATCATGGACGCACATCCTGGCGAACTGTAGCAGCACTGAGGTGTTGAAAAAAGTTTCTGTCGCCTTCCTTTACTGTCTCTAACAGAGGGCAAGGGCATGCTGAGGAAAGGATGAGGAGCAGGGTGGCAAACTCATGTCGAAGTGAGACAGCTCAGGTCTGAAAAGACTGAAACCAGGGAGAGCGAGGGAACTAAACCGAATTAAAATGTATATATAGATAATATTCTGTTCATTTATTCCACTGACGAGGGCTAAGGGATTCCATGTTTTGGATATGTATATGAAGCTATTATTATTATTATTATTATTATTATTATTATTATTTATTAATATTTTATTATTATTTTAACTGCGATAAACAAGGAAGGTATGGCGTATTTACTTATTAATTTAAATAATGTACTTTTTGTGTATTGTGAAAAGCATGTACAGTCCTATGGACCCGTGCGAAGGTTGCAAAACTATTAGTATGTATGTTAATTTTAATAAATACACTGATTCATTCATATACACAATATTTATATTACTAATTACAGTGCAATTACGTAATATAATGATTACGTTTGCAATATACCTATTATATTATATTATATTATATTATATTATGTTATATTTTAGTCAGGGTAGGCCGTAAAGACTCTTTCAGTATGTAAATTTGAATTGGGAAGCAGTAATTCATTCACATTATGTTTTCTGCATTGCTACAGCAAGTAGGTCCCCTACATTGTAAGACCAGAATGCTGTTTTAAAATTAGGAAATACTATAATCAAAGTTGTCTTTGAGACACAAAAATATTCAAAATGAATACCCAGGCGGCTCCATTTGCAGTTAATGATCCAAGCCAAAATTCTTTACCTCTAAGCGAGGGTAAATTGGTACCGAATGAGTAGAATGGATATGAACCAAGAACTTCAAGAACTTCTCTCCTTAGGTTGAGGGAACACAAATGAACCTCATCCAGAAATTTCAATTGGATTTTTATTCTGAGTGTAAGCAAACGCTCTAATGATTATTTTTTTACTAAGAAGTTGTTTCTATTACAGTTTTCTGCTAGAAACGTGTTCCAGGCAAGTGCCTACCAAAACTGCCACTAAGTCTGGAGGTATCAAGTTGTAAAAGATCAACGTCGGGTATTTCGTGAGAGAAGCAGCGCCAACTAAAGGCAGAGTTTTCTTTATTTTTAGCATGAAAGCCAAGGGAAGGTCTCTGAAGTGATTAATGACATCAAAACCAGTTAAGAGGCTGTTCCTGAAATACTATAATGTGATGAACACAACCAAGCTAGATAAAGTTCGTGATTGGTGGACGTTCTAATGAATGCTGAGCCGAATTTCCCACAAATTGATGGTCTCTCTTTAGGAATCTCGAGAAGACGAGCATGATCGTGTTTCCGGATGGCTGGCATTGTATTAGTACCATCTATAGCGGTTCCATTACAGGCCTGAGGGGTTTCGACATCTGAGATATTGATCGGCGGAACATGATGACATTTCCCTGTCTCAACATGATAATCCTGTATCCAGGACCTGAGGCTCGCATCCCATCCCTACCATATGTCAAACTAAAATATAGACTCGCGTCGTACTTGAAACTGTTCTTAAACTGTTACTAAAGCTAAAAGTCCCCCTACAAATAGAGCTCACTTTAACTGTTTTAACTCTTCCATTAAATAGACATAAGGACACGTGCTTAACAAAGCTACATTAACGTCTCTTCCTGTTTACAAGTTATTAATAAAAAGTGCAAAATATATGTTTAGAAAAAAATAATTTCTATATACAGGATCATACTGAAAGTCGTGAGCAACCCATTGTTAAAATTCAAATTCCAACAATGTAACAAAAAGGACTGCAGGATCGTAATCTACAGACCTTACACTATATGTTGCCATATTGTGACGTCATTAGCCTCTATCACGTAACTATATGCGGTATTTCAAAAATGGCGGACATCAACGTTGCGTTTGGACAGCGTATTGTCATTGAATTCCTTGTTAAAGAGAGAAAATCTGCATCTGAAATTCACCTCAGACTTTAACGTGCCTATAGAGATGTCTGCATGGGTGCTAGCAGAGTTAGGAGATGGATGAAACATTTCAAAGATGGCAAAACGAGTATCCAAGATGAGCCTCGTAGCGGTCGCCCACGAACGAACAAGGAAAGAGTTGATGAGCTCATTAGAGAAGATAGGCGTATCACTGTGGATGAAATCGCTGCAAAACTTGCAGTAGGACACAGTGCAAGAAATGATAAAACGCTTAGGTTATCGAAAAGTTTGTGTCCGTTTGGTCCCACGTTTACTGACCGAAGACCACGAACTTCAGAGAATAACATCAGCCAAAACATCTTCAGAGATTTCAAAATGAAGATGACGAGTATAGTGATGTGTGATGAAAGCTGTTACGAGCCTGAAACGAAACGCCAGAGTATGAAACGGCACATTTGGATTCGCCATCGAAGAAGAAAGCGAAGACAGTGCGATCTGCTAGGAAGGTTATGGGTAGCATCTTCTGGGTTGATTTTCTTGAACCTGGACAAACCATAAATGCTGCCCGCTATATCCATACACTTTGGAAGCTCCGTCGTGCATTGCGCGATAAGCGCCCTGAAAAGAAGATCATTCTGCAACAGGATAATGCGCGTCCTCACACTGCCCGTGTCACAATGGAGAAAATCAGAACATTTGGGTGGGAAACTGTTCCACATCCTCCCTACAGTCCCGACTTGGCACCCTCTGACTATCATCTTTTTGGTTCTGTTAAGGAACAGATGCGACGCCAACACTACGAGCGGTGGAGGATATTCGGAAAGCAGTGCGTCAGTGTCTTCGTGCAGCTGGAACGGAGTTCTATCGTGAGGGTATTTTCAAACTTGCAGAACGACGGGGAAAATGTTTGTAAAGAAATGGAGACTGTTGTAAAGTGAGAGAAAAGTCTGTAGATTACGATGATGTACCTGGTTTATGTAAAAAAATAAATATTAAGAGGTTTAAAAATTGTTTTCACTACTTTCAGTATGACCCTCAGAATAATTTCAAAGCGAACAAGCAGAAACTGCTACTAACACTGAGAAAAGTTGGCAACTGAAATAGCTGACTTGAATCCTAGTAGCCATGAATGCCTCCAGCAAAATTTTTTATTTGTGCTATTTCCACACATCTGCATCTACATTTATTTATCACATAGTTTTATATGTAAATTGTTTAGCTCTCCATTATAATATACTGCGAACATAACCTTTAAGAAATTGATGATTCAAAATGCTTCAGTACACGGTATTATCTTATCTAAATTTTACATCCAAAACTAAACATGTGCATATTAATTTTCCTTCATTTGACTGTTTAGTGACCAAAAACATAGCAATGCACAAAGCTAGTTGTTATTTACTTTAGATCGAAATATATAAAAAATTAATGTTATTTTTACTTCAATAAAACGGCCACGGATGGCCGAGGTCGTTAAGGCGCGGACTCGTGAGCGGAAGATCTGGGGTTCGAATCCCGCCAGGATCGTCCTCCTGACTGACATGTTTCCAGGTAATCCCCAGTCCTCATAAATGGCAAATGCCAGGGAGTTCCCTAAACGTAGGCCTGGAACGTTCCCTTTCTTAAAAAAAATCCATTCCCAATTTATCATTTCATTTCATGTATCATCAGCGTCCACTGCCTATGGTGCCTCAGTAGTAAAAAAACGGGCGTTAAACACTATCAAAAAAATAAATAAAGTAACAATTTAAAGAGTTTATAACTTTAAATATAAATATATTATCCAATATATATTGTGTTTTATAGATGCATCATGGTAGCGCAGAGAATATCAGAATTGTGTTTTGTACAAATTCTCTATTTTTAAGCTTATAATATTGCTCCACGTAAAATAAAACATCCTCTCAATCTGTTTAATTTTATTCTCTAATATACAGAGTGGCGCAAAAGTAGCTATACACTTTTTGAGTTTCATTTAACAAAGGAAAACACTTCTATTTTTAATTTAAACTGTTTCCTTCTGCATTAATGCGGCGCTGGAGTCTACCTGGAACACTCGCACAGCTAAATGCTGTTGTTCAAATTGTGGAAGACATTCTCAATGTAAACAGTCAGCTCTTAAATAGTTTGTGGTTTCTTTCCATACACTTTGTCATTAACCATGCTCCAAAGCAAGAAATCCATTGGGATAAGACCAGGAGATCGTAGTGGGAATTAAATTTCTGCAAGACGTCCAAACAATCGTCTATAGTAAACGTTATCAACTTACGTCCGAACAACTGTAGCATAATGTGCAGGAGCTCCATCATGCTGGAAGCACAGCTGATCAGAGTTGTCCAAATGCATAATGATTCCTGATATAGCCTTTTGAAATGCAGCCAAGTACTTATTGCTCTCGACATTTCCGTCAATAAAGTACTGCCCATTTACACCACGTGCCAATAATGCACCCCATATTTACGCCGGGTTGATTTAGCGCTTGCTCCAAAATAACAAGATGGTTTTCCGTGCACCAATAAGAACAATTATATCGGTTTACATGTCTCGATAACTAAAGGTGGCCTCATCCAACCACACAGTGTTTTGAAAGAAATTGGGGTCATATAGATACTGACCGAGCATAATCTCACGAAATGTCTGGATCATCTTCCAACAAACTATGTGCTGGGTGTAGAAGGTACACGTAGGATTTCTGTTGTTGGATTGACGGACGTGACATTGGTGGCATTTCTACCGGTAATCGTCTTGTGGACTTCCTTGAACTAGTGGACATTGAGCTCACTTTCCTCTCTCCGTGTTGTCCTAGGTCACCCACTATGAGGTACATTCAAAACAGAACCTTCAATTTCAAATTTGTGAATTACATTGTAAACAGCCATACGTGATGGTAGAAACGTTCTCTTCATTCCCTCAGTACAACACTTAAACCTCATTGGTTACCGATCTTTAAAGCAAAAATTATTTCCTCTTTATCATTTTCAACTGTTAGTTAAGATTCATTTCCTGTTTCCTGTTCTTTCCGCGGACAATATTACCAACATAGAAACATATCCACAGTACAGTTAAAAACAAGTGAAGAAGGAAATCGTTTGGAACATAACGTTCAAAGAAGCGAAATCATACGTTAACTGAAATTTACTAAATATGTAGTTACTCTTGCGCCACCGTGTATTATTATTTTTCTATAAACTAAGCTATACTGGAACACAATGCAAGCCTCAAGAATCGTGTTTTTTGAGTATTTCGAGTAATAGTGATTTGTCTTTTAAATTCTTCATATTTCATTTGTTTGGAAATATGATTCTGAATTTCTACTTATTCATAGGTATGCATGAATACGGCAGCTAGAGCGATTTTTCATTTTTTTAAAAAAAATTGCTTTACCTCCCATCCCCAATGGTCCAATTTTGCTGGTAAGCTGGACAAATCGTTTGTCAATTGATGGTTATATGCCGAGTTTCGTTGAGAAAAAACAAAAATTGCAACCGCTAGAGCGTTAACAGACACACACACATATACATACATTTTTTTAATATTTGGTCTTTTTCGGTGCCTAGTAGATACGATCGATGAAAATTTGGAAAAAATTGTTCAAAACGAATTCTATTAGTACATGATGATCATGATATTGTTATTACTATTAATATTAATAATAATGGTAATAATAATAATAATAATAATAATAATAATAATAATAATAATAATAATAATAATAATAATAATAATAATGGTAATAATAGTAATAATAATAATAATAATGGTAATAATAGTAATAATATCTGTTCTACCCCGTCCTGGCAGCTAGATGCCTATACTAGTACGTGTATTATAGTTTCGCTAGTTTATTATTTTTTCTTATCTCTTACATATTTTAACATTATTTGTACAGATTATATCTTTAACTAATTAAACAAAAGTAATTAACAAAAATGACAAAGACACAAATGAACGAAACAACCTCAAATTAAAACACTCAAGCAATTCTCTAACTTTAGCCAGTTAGCAAACAAAACTAGAACTGGTAGCCAGCTATAATTTAACAACTAAAACTTAAATTCAGAACTAAAAATTGAAGCTAAAACTACCAAAAACTAAAACTACCAACGGTTACAGTGCTGATAACCAGCAACCCCTAAGCTAAAATTTTATTTAGTCTATCTGTTCCTTTAGTAATTTTATTGGTTTATAAGTATTTATATTTCATAACTATTGTGCTACACAATCACAATAGCGTATATCCCTTCGGAATTCGCTAAAACGTAATATGATCGTGTCTTGTGCTTTGGAAATATTTCTGCCCCGGCGTGCGGAATGGAAGTGAGCTTTCTGATGGTCTCGAACAACTCGAGGGGAATGGGCCCTCCACCGGCGTCGAAGTATTCTAACTAAAAAACATGTTAGCGACCCCAACTGTATCCGCGCATTCACAGCATTCATAGATCCTGGCCGTCCGGTGTCTCTCTTACCTCATTCCCTCCTCGGAGGCCCCCTTTGGAGGCGAAGGTATTAAAAACTAAGGCGCAAGGCTCAGCTGCCCCTGCCCCAGAATCCTACTATGCAACCTCTGTGCCACAAAGGAGTGTCAGTGTTTGCAGAACATGTGTAAGTTTGAATTCTGACATCGTAGTCAGTCTGTCAGCCGCAATCAGAGAATTGTAAAGTGGTTATAATTGGAAGAAGTTCTGAACATGGTTTTAGTCAGTAAAACCGCATGTCATTTATATAGCAATAAGATCAACCTGCCTTTCTTCACAGAAAAATGCAGTTTGTCGCGTACCAAATAGTACATTTTGAACTAACCTGTCATTTTTCTTAATTTCGTGCAAACAATTATGTTGTAGAGTGTTTTTTTTAAATAATAAAACATTTTAATTATTACAATAAATGAGCTGAAAAAATGGAAACAGAATTTTTGGAAAGGGAGTATTTCAGGCCGAAGTTTTAGTGTACCTTTGCGACTTTTGCCATTAGAGAGGACTGAAAACCTGGGGGGGGGAGACCAAAGAGGGTGGTCCTGAATGGGTTCGAACCATAGATTCCCCTTTCATGAAACCAAAGATCTCTCCTGAAACTTCATTAGGGAAACCACAGAAAATTATAACAGACGCAACAAACGGTGAAAGTTTAACTGATGAGTCAGAAAACGAGCTGGAAATATTTTTAACTAACTCATATCTTTTTATTGTGATGAAGTTGTAACCTATTAATTGCTCTCAAAAAATATAGGCATGTAAACAACAAAGTTTGTTTTTTGATTGATTGATTTATGGACGCTATTTAACAGCTCAGGTCATCAGCGTCCCATTCAATTCAGTGCGTGAAACGGCCGACAAATTTTGCTCAGAGGCCTCTCCTTCAGGCTTGAGGTTCTTTTTCGTGCCGTAAATGTACGACACGGGACCCACGGCTTTACTTCCCTTCCGAAGGAAGCCATACTTAGTATTTTTACGCCCAGAAAAATCCATCGGTCCTGGCCGGGTTCGAACCCGCGATCTTGGGTTTAGGAGGCAAATATGGTAACCACTACACCACCAGGACCGACAACAACAAAAACAAAGGGTGCTACATAAAAATGAAGGACGTGTTTTTTAGCTCAGAGTCTAAAAATACGTAGGTAATAATTATATTTGTGCAAAATATATGTTTAAAGGTCACTTTTATTGCTCGGTATTGTGGAGAAAAACATTCATCACGTTGGAGTATGTCGGGATGTTTTCTTAGGGTCTCCGTCATCCCAGTGCAGTATCGAGCTGTTCTTGCATAACCGTCCATGAAGTAATGCAGAAGCAACATTAAATATTCGTTGCTTGGTGCAGGTGCTGCAGGCAGTAGTTTCCGACTGGTGCGGCGGTGGGAACCCAATCAGCTGATTCAACACATGTCATAGTTTCATTTCCACTTCCTCAAGTAAAAAACGAACTCCGCTGTTAAATTTTAATTGTACTCATTAAATAAAACAGAAGTGGCTACGGTTTATGCAACGGTAAAAACACAATTTACTTTGCACCAAGCACATCGAACAAGTGGCCCATCATAATTTGTTTCTTTTAAGTGCAAGAAATATATTTCGCGTACACTACAAATTTATGATTGTTTCGAAATGTGTGATAGCAAACCATCATTATTTAACAATATCACATAACCTAAATAAAGAAAAGTAATAATGAATAAAGGATTGCATTTGAAAAAACGTTCAAAATATTTCCCATTGCTAGCAACTAAAGTTCCTGACAAGAGTCCTGTGTAGCAATTTTCATTGGCGAAAGGAAATCCTGTCAATTGATTGGAGTTTTGTTGTTGCATTGGGAGTGATTTTCAATAATTCGATTGACTTTCCAGGTGAAGTGCTTTGAAAATAATATGGGCCGTTATGGATCGTCCATGAATGTGGAGTTTTTTATTTGGTTTATTTATGGACGCTCTTTAACATCTCAGGTCGTCAGGGTGTGAAATGGCCGATAAATTTGGCTCAGAGGCCTCTTTTTTCAGGCTTGACTCAAGGGTTCTTTATCGTGCCGTAACAATATTATTTTAATAATTTCATGTTCATGTTTGTATATTACATGAAGGTTATATGCTCAATATAAAGCTACAAACATTTAATAGTAATGGCTATTTAGCTATGTTAATTTAAGAAATCTGTTTACGTATGTTATTACGTAAGATAAAGGTTATAATATTTGATTTAAAATTCAAAATATTTATTGATAATATGTTTTAAATATATTAATTTAATAGAGTCATTTGCACATGTTTTTATGCAAGGTAAGGGATTTAATTTTCAATTGAGGTTATAAATATTCGCTGGTAACATGTTAGCAAGCATATTTGTATAGATTTCATGTATCAGATAAGGGATATTACAATGTATGTCTTAATGTTTGTTTGTTGGCCTTCACGACAATATTTATAATATAAACATGCAAGATTCAAATGAACATAAATATAGCCAAGAATATGAAAATATTAACTACATATAAGAAAATTATAATACTAAGTGAATCAACCAATGGCAAGCGTAACAACATTAATAATGTGTACCAAGAATGAAACACGAGATATTATTGCGACTAAATAGAAATGAACGTATTTCATTCGCTTACTATACGTATGTAGAAAATATAATGTATTGTAATATGTATTATTACAATCATATTGTAATAAGTGACTGTTTTCATCATGAAATTTGTTAGTTACGCATTGTATTGCGTCGAGAAAAGCAGTGTTATAAACTCCATTAGCAGAAATCGTGGTTTTTACTCCGTATAAAGAAGCAGTGTTTTAACATTACGTAAAGAGAAGTCGCAATTAACATTTCGTGGAAGAAATTACAAAATTATTTCTGGTAAAATGATAGAAATTACGATTGTGAATTAATACCCATATACAGTTTATGAGAGAGAAACATAAATTATATCACGTCTGTCTCGTATTCAGTATACATCTAATAATATTCTCAGAGCATACCGTAATCAGAAAGTGCACTGTTGTGTGGTAATAACAAAACATTAATAAACTACGTAGATTTCTATCCAATGTGATTTTGTTATACTTAAAAGCCACGCTCCTTTCATCCCAGAAGCATCAATCAGAAAAATCCAGCTACATTATCAAAGCCTGAAACAATTGAGCATATTATAATAGTGTTAGTGTTAGTCTATATCTACAACAACAAGCATCTATATCTACGTCGTTAATACAAACACAAAATTGGCCCCCAAACCTGTTGGCATCTACATCGTCGGCAATGTCAATTAATACCATCACAACCACTACACCACCAGGACCTACCCATGAAATAGTTCCCTACGAAAGGGAAAATAATTTTCTTACACATTCTTTCAGTTTTGATTTGCCCATTTTCGCTTTTATTTATTATCATTTTTAATTGTGTTTAACAATCGTTTTTACAGGGATCACAGGCGACGAACACTAAAGACACTTGAGTTGAATAATTGCGAAAGAAAGGATTTATTATTTTTTTTTAAAGAAAGGAAGCGTTCTAGGCCTAAGTTTAGCGCATCTCTGCCATTTGCCATTTATGACCGTTTAGCAAAGCATGGGAAACTTTTCAGTCAGTTAATCGAACCACATCTTTTATTTAGAGTATAGAATGTTTATTTCATTCAGTCTTTACAAAACGTTTAACAAATACTTTTACATTCTTACCATTGTTCCCCGAGTGCACATTTCTCAGATCCTGCACTTTAAATACAGGTGGCGATTAAATACAACATACCTATGTACACCCTAGACGTAATTAAAAGTACAATTATGTAAGTGACAAACTGTTAAAGTAAAGCGGGGATGTTTATTGTTTGTTTCTGAGTTTGCTTATATTGCTTCTTGTTAATTTACGTATAAAGTCTCAATGAAGATGGGCTTAAATGGCCGGTTATTTTTATTAGTTCTTGTGCACAGGTATGGATTGTTTGGGAACGTTTTGACTTCTGCATTTTTTTTTTCGGGTCCAATCCAGCATGTATAGACATGAAGGAAATTCAAGTGTTATGAACAAGTAACGGATGCTGTTTATGCTCATTTGGCACACAAGACTTCCGACTATTTCGGGGGGGGGGGGGGTTGAAATGTTAATTCAAAGATGTGAGAAGTGTATTGCAATAAAGGGTAACTATATTGAAAAGTGAATTATAGCTTTTGTCTTTATCATAGCTATAAAATGGTTAGGCCGGAAACTTTTGGATCTCCCCTCTTACACATGCTGGTACAGACAGTATTTTAGAACGTGAAATGAGGTGTTCTTTCATAAGGGCCAAAGAAAGATTATTCAAATAGTTTCTACGTTTTGATGCATTACTTTCGTCACCAACAAAATCTTGAATTTATACCTGGTATGTTCAGAAGAACATGCAAGACAGCTTAGCGCCAGTCAGAAACAATGTCTAAACGATTCGTAAAAAAATGAGCATCTACTACGGGTACTTCTGGAAGTGTTCAATGAAGAGTGACCTTGACTTTGGTGAAAGTGTGGAAAACAGTGACACGGAGTCAGATTTGTCAGACGATAATGGAGATAGTGAGAAAGCTGAAGGTCCAGAGGAAACAGATTTTTACACAGGAAAAGACAATGAAAAGAAATAAGGAAATCTTGAGTCCTTTTAGATGCCAGGTTTATGTTGCGCATAATCATACCCGCTTATATAACCAATCAAATATCTTGAAAAAGTTTATAATCACATTAAACGTTAATGACAATAGTAAACAAATTAAATAAAATAGTATACACAACTAATTAGTCAGCCAGATTTTTCAACCTTTTTTGTGGTTTCAGCTATAACTTTGAAATGTGCCCCGATTTCAACCAGGTCCATTAGCAAAGACTCACTATTTAAAATGTTCTAAGAATTTTGAATTGAGTTAACAGCATTGAATTTATCTGAATAGAAGAAAGCGCTTCAATCCACGTACCCCAGCGGTATTGGCTCTGGGGGTAATGGGAGGTCTGGGAATTTTCTTTGTAAGCACTAACTCTGGATTGGGCGTTAACAAATATCTTCTTGGTGCTGGATATTACACTGTTCACGCCGGGAAAACATTTCCTTTATGGCTTCCGCTACTCTGTGAAGTGCATGCACGATAGACGAGGCGGGGAAGACATACTTTTAATTCTGAAACAATTTTAACATGTAAATTGCAGCATCTGAAAGAACAACCAGAAATTTGAGTTCACTGCCTCTTTCTGGCCAAATTAAATTCAGAGCGTCTTTCGCGAAGCGAGCAATAGCAGAGTTTGGTTTTCCTAAAATCCTACAAGCAATCAAGTACGGTTTCCTGACTCATCTTCACATTGTTTGCCTACAAGAAAATGCCCCACATGACGGCCACAGGCATCTTTAATTTCATCTAATACTCCATACGTGAGAGAATCCTTTAAATGGCCTCGAATTTCTAAAATTGCTGAGGAGTAACAGCTGTCTAGATAATTTTTTCTAGAGGTACATTCATTAGTAATGGCGTTATTATAACAATATTTTTTTCAAGAAACTGACGAACTTGTGGTTGCTGAGTAAATTCCACTGTACGTTTATTTCATTCGATCGTAAGGTTGAAGGCACTTGTGTCATTAGTGATTGTTTAGACGTATTTTTTCTCCGTTTGTTTTCAATGTGCTGGTTGGTCGATATGTTCCGAGTTAACTGAAATTTTTACATTGCACACAACATAGTAAATAACTTTAATCTCTATAGTGCAATCCAACTGTCTACATTCTTTACACCACTGTTTTAAAAGCGAATTTCTAGGCGACTTTTCTTTCGCATTTTATAACACGACCTTAACCTAACGGAACACTCAACACCATCAGATCAACAGGCCAGATTTGGGCTGCGTGGTGACGCAAAATAGACAAGGAAAATAAAATGAGGAATTCTCCAGAAACATCACGTGACTTTGTCGCAACTGCACTGGAGAGGCCCCTTATTGCCTCCATAATAAGAAATTTATTTTAATATTAATTTCAAAAGGATTTAAACATTTACGTGTATTATACGCTCGATGCATGGAAAGTGATTAAATATGCAGCAACATCAGAAATATGCAATTACATGCCCTATAAAACTTTATACAAGTTTAAAAGAACATGAAACATATTGCTAAACTTAATTTCATAACAAAAGGAAACACAAACTAAACATACATTTGCATATAAATCCGATGTCTAAAATAATTAGAACAGTCTGTAATCTGGTTTTTAGTTAACATTTTCGGCTTACAAAATAACACTTAGTACAATGTTATACATTCTACATTCAAAAAATGTATACACACTTTCACAGTAGATATCTATTTAATATGTTTCAAAGTTGGACCGAAAAACAACAATAATGTGTAGTATGATGTTCTGTAAACAGACGTGACTCACATATATTATGAAAGCGTTGCTACGTGACATGAAAATCAACAATGAACAAATGACGCCAAGATTATCGTGTGATTTTCTGTAAACAGATGTGACTTACATTACGTTATGCTACCGTTGATACAACAAAATGGAGTCAAGATTATCATGTGAACAGCGGAAAGCAATTTTGAAGTGGTATTGGAAAACCGAGAATGTTGTTGAAGTTCAAAGGCAATTGAAACGCGTGTACAGAACAGAACCGCCAACGCGAGCAACAATTGCACCGCATTCGAGACAAATTTGAGACTCATGGTACCGTATGTGATGTTCACAAGGGCATACTGGGAAACCTCGCACAGCAACAAGCCGCACAATGGATCCAAGGCACTATCCAAGGCACTGGATAGGACGAAGAGGTCCGATTGAGTTTCCACCGCGTTCTCCGGATCTAACTCCGTTGGACTTCTACCTATGGGGAACTCTTAAGGATGTTGTATACCGTAGAAAATCAGCTACACTGGCAGCACTTCGGGAAGAAATTGAAACGGCATGTGCTGCAATCGCTGAGGACACTTTCGCAAACGTTGCTCAATCAGTAGTTCAACGTACTCAGAAGTGTATCGACGCCGATGGTGGGTATTCTGAGCAACTGCTGTAACTGTAAAAGTGTACGATGATTAGTGTTCATCATTTTCTGTGTGTGTGATTTCAGTTTTGTTATGTTAACACAGTTTTTTCTTTGCTTGAAGTGTGTATACATTTTTGGCACCCTCTGTATGTTTCTGGTTTGCAACCATGGTATTCAGGTTAAAATGCGGCTCATTTGTACCTCAAAAGGCTTTGTAAAGACAGAAGCCTGTTTTAAAACAGTTCTTTGGGAAATACATTTAGAGTAAATACTGTTTCCTCCTTAGTAAAGAAATGAGAAGACAACTCGTCTATCTGTACTAAGTCTTAGTTGTTAACCCTGCAGGCGGCATTAGCAAGGGCAGAGCAATACACAGCGGCAGACCAAAGCGAACCCTAGCAGGGGAGGGAAGGAGGTGCAAGGGGGAGAGTATCATTACAGTATAACATGTTTGTAATAGATGCTTGATTAGCATCTCTGTTAATTAGCACGGAATTGCAACAAAACTAATGGACAACATACAGATTGTAATAGGGCCCACGTTTTCACCTAATATCATGAGAAACGGAAACGATCTGTAGTTCTGTTAGTGTGCATTATTTGTAACTTCAGAAATTGCAAAATTATGCCATCACTCAAAAATATATCTGCAGAAATAATGAAAATAAGCGAAATAATCTTGAAAACAATAAATATTGCACCTCTATGCACGTATATTGCCAAACTTGAAGTTATATTGTTCTTTTAACATCATCTTTGGGTAGCAAAAATTAGCGCTTAAGAGAGTTCATTGCCTTACTTATATCCTCGTGCATGCCTTTGGCCTGTCCTCGCAAAGATTTCAAGCATTTAAAAAATTCCTCTCCTCTCACTTCGTCTTATTTCTTAATCTACCACCACTTTATTTGTATTTTTGGCAACCATTAACGTATTCTTGGAATATAACAACGCCAATGGTATCCAAAACAACAAAAGTAAATTACTATATATCAATACATATATACTGAAACAATTTAATTGTGTGAACAGCATATTTCATTATCAACTTCATACTGAAAGTAGTGAGCAACAATTTTTAAACCCTTTAATATTTTTTTTGGATAAACCAAGTAAAACACCATAATCTACAGACTTTTCTCTCCCTTTTCAACACAGTCTCCATTTCTTTGCACACATTTTTCCCATATTTCTGCAAGTTTGCAAATATCCTCACGATAGAACTCCGTTCCAGTTACACAAAGACCCTGACGCACTGCTTTCCGAATATCCTCCACCGTCTCGTAGTGTTGGCCTCGCATCTGTTCCTTAACAGAACCAAAAAGACGCAGTAGGAGGGTGCCAAGTCAGGACTGTAAGGAGGATGTGTAAGGGTTTCCCACCCAAATGTTCTGATCTTCTCTTCTGTGATACGGGCAGTGTGAGGACGCGCATTATCCTGTTGTAGGATGACTTTCTTTCCAGGGCATTTATCGCGAATGCACGATGGAGCTTCCAAAGTGCCTGTATATAGCGGGGAGCATTTGTGGTTTGTCCAGGTTCAAGAAAATTAACCAGAATGCAACTCTGTGCATCCCAGAAGACGCTACCCATAACCTTCCCAGCAGATTGCACTGTCTTCGCTTTCTTCTTTGATGCCGAATCCAAATGGTGCCATTCCATTTTGTTTCAGGCTCGTAATGATGTAACCTGCTTTCATCGCCTGTTACAATTCTCCTCAAAAAATCATCACCTTCATTTTGAAATCTCTGAAGATGGTTTTGGCTGATGTTATTCTCTGAAGTTTGTGGTCTTCGGTCAATAAATGTGGGACTCAACGGGCACAAACTTTACGATAACTTACGTTTTTTTATCATTTCTTGCACTGTGTCCTACTGCAAGTTTTGCAGCGATTTCATCGACAGTGATACGCCTGTCTTCTCTAATGAGCTCATCAACTCTTTCCTTGTTGCGTTCCGTGGAGGCAGTTCGCGGGCAACCGCTACGAGTTTCATCTTGGATACTTGTTTACACATCTTTGAAATGTTTCATCTATATTCTAACACTGCTAGCACCCATGAAGGCACGTTGAAGTCTGAGGTGAATTTCAGCAGCAGAATTTCCCTCTTTGAGAAGAAATTCAATGATGATACGCTGTCGAAACGAAACATTGATGTCCGCCATTTTGAAAATACTATCTGTGGTTAAGTGATAGAAGCTAATGACATCACAATATGGCAACATGTGATGTAGATTAGACTGCAGATTACATCCTGCATTCCTTTTTGTTACAATGTTGGAATTTGAATTTTTACAATGGGTTGCTCACGACTTTCAGTATGACCTTGTACATTAATTCGATATTTAGGTGCTAAGACTAAAATATTTATTCTTATTATTTGGGCAGCTATCCCACAATCAACACGTTTCTATATAGGTATAATGACATTTGAAAGAATGAAATTTATTGATATGCTACGAAAATACAAAAAATAGAAATACAAACTACCAGAGTGCCTCCACTTATCTGGCCCAGGGCACTTTAGGTATGAACCCTCATAGTTATAAATATATAAACACAATAATTAATTTTGTACTATCACCTTTATCTAAGTTCTAATATAATTAAACATTTACAATATTTTCACCCTAATTGCATCAGTTCCCAGTTCATCAGCAGCAGTATACTGGAATTCCAGGGGACCAGGCTCCGACCCAATCCAAGGTCCTAAATAAAAATTTTCAGTTACTCTACATATGCCATTATTTTGTTAGCTAGCTACAGCCTCTACAAAATACTAATGTCTTTATTTCTCAAATGCATACTAAATGTTACATTTATTCCCTTTCTAATAAAACAATTTCCAATCTCAAACTCAGTAATTTAATCAAATTTAATAAAATTTATCCACTCCCAGCCATAATCACCTTTATCTAAATTCGTGTATAATTAAACAGGGTACAACCCTTTAAGTTTTTTTTTTCTTGATTGGTTTATTTATGGATGCTCTTTAACATCTCAGATCATCAGCGTCCCATTCTATTCAGGGCGTGAAACGGCCAACAAATTTTGCTCAGAGGCCTCTTCTTTCAGGCTTGAGGTTCTTTTTCGTGCCGTAAATGTACGACACGGGACCCACGGCTTTACTTCCCTTCCGAAGGAAGCCATACTTAGGATTTTTACGCCCGAAAATATCCATCCGTCCTGGCCGGGTTTGAACCCACGATCTTGGGTTTAGGAGGCAAGTATGGTAACCACTACACTACTAGGACCGACAACCCTTTAAGGGGTTTGATTTACTTCCCTTCTTAGTACCCAATTCAATTTATTTTTAATTTTACTCAAGATCTTCCCTATATTCCTGCTGCCTTTACTAAAGATTTTCATTAAGGCTGTTTTTCTATCTAATTTAAACCATTTCTTGTTTATAAACTCTTTCCGCCACAGTCCCGTCCCTTTGTACTCAAACACTGTGTGTTCCATATCTTCCTTTCCCTCACATATTGGACGCTGATTCTGAGGAAACCCTTTCTTTATTCCTTTAATCTCCATACACCTGCTCTATCAATGCAATACTCTTTCTTTGTTCTTTATTTGATTTATCAATATACCTCTCTCATTCTTATTTATTTATTTTTTCGGTATATAAATACTACTGCGCCTTGCTTTAAAGATTCAAAATATACATTTACTATTGACTGGTTTAAATTTACTTGCCAAAGCATGCCACCCGCAACTATTTGAAAGTTTGGTCGGTTTAAAGTTAACAGTACAAACGGCTGGCGAGTTCATTTCTTGAACGAATTCAAAAGCCTGGACTTTATTAACCCTCGGCAACGAAAGGTATTTTAAGAAGTGGTATGCACTTGTCCCTTCCCTTTGTATAGCGGTTTATTGCCTCCTCTGCTCTGCCCCGTTTCTGACTGGGCTACCGTAGACAGTTACACCAGAGAACTTTCTCTTTTGACGATATACAATTAACATATTAAAGTTATACTTCATGATACACATATAGGTATATATGATGATTAGGTTTACAACATATATTCTCTTTATATTTTAGTGAGGGCGGGCTGTATGAACTGTTTCAATTTTTATCGCGGTAGAAGTAGCAGAAGATAAAAAGTAAATTTATTTCAAGTAAAAAAAAAAAAAATGCTAGCTACCCTACTGATCTGAAGTAATGATATTGGTGTTTTCAACAGAAATAATAAAGATACAGTGTTATTAAGTTAATCACATAGTTTTCTATTTCTTTTTTTTTTTTTTTATCTTACTTTTGAAATGAATTAATCGTTACTCAAGCGCTAAAGGTTTGATAACAATGGACAGGCCCCCATTCTCTGTTAACATAGGCTACATGATTACATTTTTTGTTTTCCATAACTGAAAAAGTTAATACTAAGTAACTTTAGACACCTACTACTGGAATTAATTTAAAACATTTGTCTTGCGAAAACTTTTGCCAGCCTGTATTGGACGTTAAAACTCCAGGCATCAAAAGCCCAGAACTTTCCTATACGTGTTGCTTGGTTTGTATTCGTTCTTGCCAACCACATAGCACTCGCAGTATGGGGAGTTATTCAGCAAGTTCATAGTATCGTAGGGCTCAGTTTTTTTTTTTTTTCTTTAAGAAATTACGAATTTCTCAGAACAGCTTAGTCGAAATGAATATAATTAACGACAATGCATGGAAATTTTTTCAGCCATATTTCGAGGCATTGGACCTGGGGGAAACGCTAACATGTGCACCGCAATCGCGTTTTAAGAAATGTAAGCACTCATTATAGTTCCCGAAATTTACTAACAAAGCAAAGTGTTTGTTATACGTTTTGCTACCTGCAATTTGGTTTCAAGTTGCCGTGAACCATTTTTCAAACTCGAGTAGCGTAATTATCTTATTTTAACTACTGTATGGTCCTCAAAACAGATTGATGGCACGAATGAGCGTAAACACCTCCATCATGACAAAATAAAACCCAGGCGGTTGAACGACATCAGAAAATGGCATTTTTTAATAAAATAAGACCAGTAATAATTTATCTAGGGTTTGAATTGTTTTGGATAAGGTCTATATGACACTTTTATGAAGCAAAAGTAAAGTTTACTTTCCCAGATAACCGTAAGTGGCATTACTAGGCATAGAACAGTTACGACTAAGTCACTGAGAGCTGGTCCACTATATTATTGTTGTTACACGTGGCTTTATTAGAATTCCATCCACATTACATTTGTCGTCTAGTTACGCGGGTAGATCCATAAGTTTCTGGCCTAACCATTTTTAGGTATGATAAAGACAAAAACTATACTTCACTTTTCTATATGGTTACCCTTTATTGCTATACAATTCTCACATTTTTGAATTAACATTTCAATCTTCCCCCTCCAAAAAAGTCAGAAGTCTAGTCTGCAAAATGGGCATAAACAGCACCAACCACTTCTTCGTTACAATTAAATTTTCTTCTTCGAAGCACCTTTTTGAGTTTTGAGAAGAGGAAATAGTCGCTCGGAGCTAGATCTGGGCTGTAGGGTGGATTTTCGATCTCCTTGAAGCCACATTACTTCACAGCTTCCTTTGCAACAAGAGATGTGTGCACAGGCGCCTTGTCGTGAAGAAGGCTGACACCACCACTCAGCTTTCCTCGCCTTTTTTCTTTGATGGAAACACATAGTCTGTGCAGTAGGCCAGCATAATACTCCCCAGTTACTGTGGTGTTCCTCTCCTTGAAGTCAATGAAGAGTATTCCTTCATAGTCCCAAAAGATTATGGCCATGATGTTCTTGGTTGATTTAATGATCTTGAACTTTAGAGGTGGTGTTTCGCCAGGTTTACGCCACTCCATTGATTCTCTTTTGGACAAAGGAACATAGTAGAGGGGCATAGTTTCATTTCCTGTAACAATGGTTTGCACAGCTTCTCTCTTGTTGCCACGGCTGAGCTCCAAAAATGCCTGACAACAGATGACTCGTTGATGCTTTTGGACTGAGGAAAGAAGTCTAGGCACCCATCTTGCACTAACCTTATTCGTGTTTAAATGTTCATGAATAATTCGAAGGACTTTTGTTTTAGAAAGGCCCAACCCTGCTGCTATTTCTATAACTTTGAGCCGCCGGTCTTCCATAATTTCTCCTTCCATAAGAGCGATGTTTTCAGGGGTGAGCACCTCCAAGAGCCGACCAGCACGCTCTTCGTCTTCAATGCTTTCTCGACCCATTCGAAAAAGTGTGATCCATTCTTTTGGGCTAGAATATGAGGGGGATGCTTCCCCATGTATACCGTCCAATCCTGTTTAATTTCATTTGGAGTAAATTCTTCTTTTATGAAGAACTTAATAACAGCTCGAAACTCCATTTGGAACATGTCACAATCTTCTACACATAGCCTTCTTTATGCAACTATATCTGAACAACTGAACATAGAGAGCGGAAGTTACAGCTGCAATTATTTACTTAACAGATAAGGTATGACACCAGATAAGGATTTTGTGAAGGTGATAATCCTTATCGGCGGGGCCGGAAACTTGTGGACCTGCCTTCGTGCATAACAATATGAGGAAACAAAGAAAACAAAAAATACCTCATGCATATTAAATATGAAAAATGCATATTTAAAAGGATAATTCACAAATGATAGGCACAGACCTATTTCAGACTATTTCTAGTATCTAGTAAAATTTGATAATGCTACCCTATCTCTGCGAGAGCTCATCTAACCCTGAACTAAGCGGACGTAATGATAAGCGAAAAGTAATAATGAAAAGAAGCATAATAAGAAAGCATTGAATAATAGATATAATATATATTTAAATAAATTGTTGAAATCAATTTTTAATATTTTGGAGAGTTCTTTGAGAATGATTTAAATTCGTTGATACGTGGATAGGTAGCAGCAACGGCTCGCGGCATTGTAAACCCGTGGTGCATACCTTTATTACTGCTACTGCTACTGCTGAATATAGCTGGAAATCTTCTGGAATCTTAATACTTGTTTGGCTGAACATAGATAATAGGGGAGAGAAAGAATTGAGTAAAAACATTGCTATAATTCACATATTTAAGCAATAAAATTCATTCGCCTGACTTTCATGGCAGGAAACTTGTGGAGGACAAGTTTGTAGTCCACAAGATTGTGTACTTTATATAATTCGAAATAATAATTTGACTACACTACTTGAAGCTGGTCTGTCCAGATTTTATTTTCAAACTTATCTCCCAATAATCGCTAAGTACAGTGCTCATAAGAACACAAAAAACTAAATAAAGAATTACTTCACGAAACTTCACTAACCTGCCATTTAGCAATTGCTTACCTATTAACGAAACGGCTGATTATCATTGTTGGCGAGTCTATTGTTATGTTGAAACAATATGAACATGTATCAGCCAATGAAGTGGTTGTTTTCAAACTCCGGAAGCTCGCGGTCATCATAAGTACTTAGCTTGCCGGCGCGCTTGGTTAATTAATAACTAGTCCAAGGGTTACGGGCATTCATTTCTACAGACGAACAATAACCTCAGTGTAACGAGGAATCAGATCAATAAATACACTTGTCTCATCGTATATCTTCATGTGTTTATATTTTGAACGTAACTTCCTGTCCCGTCCAATTGTGTGAAGAGAACGAAAAGGGCGAAAATCCCTGAGGTTCGGTGAAAGGAGGACTATTAGCTACGCCCAAGATGTCGAAAACTGAACCACTCTTGTCGGAGAACCCATAAACACCACAACAACGATTTTAAGACTTTTAAAAAATTTAATTCAAATTTGTAACATAGCAACAATCAGTCTGTATAAAACTCGAGCCACACTTTCCTGGAAACACGCGCGATAAGAGGTGAGACGTTTAAGGTGGTGCATGCACACTATGGCAGGTAAGAGTTTCCTCCTACCGCTTCCTTCACCTTCCGAGTTAAAATACTTCAAAAGTTTTCCCGAGACCTTGGTTTGCAGCCTAGCTGTAAACTAAGACCCCTACAGCCCTACAGATAATAACCTCAATTAGAAAACTCAGGTTCAGATTTTTTTTCATATGAAAACACTTTAAGAAATAGTTATCAAACATTGAACTGTTTATGGACAGCGTAAATCAGCAAATTCCTGGTTGATAAACAAATAGACACATTCATAAAATTATATTGTGTATGCTTTTCAAATAATAAGCATTGCATTACTGTACTTAATGATATTTATGAAATGTCCTTATAGGATACAGCTTATGAAAATGATGAGCATATTGGTGGTTAAATGAAAACGGATGGTAGATCGATACTGTAAGAATAACAATTCAAGAGACAGTAAAGCTTAATAAAATGATACACAGCTACCTTCCAGGAGTACGACATTAATTAAGGTTAATCTATGGAAGCAGTCACTCAATCAAAGACTAGAGAGGTTAGAACACTCAACCAAAGTTTACAGATAGAAGAAAGTGCAATAATTGTGTCGTTCTTGCGCACATTTCTTCCTTCCTTTCATTCCCTACACTAGCATTTCTTTTTCTTCTTCGTTCTTATAGCACCGCACAAGCAGAATGTGATAAGCATTTCGTTGGCCATTGACTCAGGGACATCATATGACTATGAAATCAGGAGAAACCCATGCTGCTTGACGCCTCACTTTACTTATCTTCTCTTCCACTGACATATGGTAAGGAGACCTCTGACCAGTGGGATACTCAAACGTTCGGACCTTCAATAAATTGTTAAGTTTGGGACCTCCGTCATAACTCCCAGTGACCCAGGTATTATACAAAATATATTATTATTATTATTATTATTATTATCATCATCATCATCATCATCATCATAATCATCATTCTTGGCTTACTGTTCTTTGATATAAATTTTGAAGCGGTTAAGTAGGCTCTGGCTAAAGTGCCCCAGGAAGGACAATAATTTTGAAGCGATCTGTTGTCAACTTCGAGAGGTTTTGATTGCAATTTTGAAGCGATTTGGTAAATTGATGAATGATTGCTTCAGTGTTGTGGCCTACGCTTCAATGATAATTATTTCTCAGGTTGAATTCTGCTATTTTATTTATTTATACTGAACAAGACTGAGAGAGCAGTTCAGTGGTGTAAATAAGCATGCGATGCGACACAATGTATATACAGACTTCCACCTATGGGGAACTCTTAAGGATGTTGTATACCGTAGAAAACCAGCTACAGTGCCAGCACTTCGGGAAGAAATTGAAACGGCATGTGCTGCAATCGTTGAAGACAATTTCGCAAACGTTGCTCAATCAGTAGTTCAACGTACTCAGAAGTGTATCGACGCCAATGGTGGGCATTTTGAGAAACTGTAGTAACTGTAAAAGTGTAAGAAGATTAGTGCTCGGCATTTTTTGTTTGTGTGAATTCAGTTTTGTTATGTTAGCACAGTGTTTTCTTTGTTTGAAGTGTGTATACATTTTTGGCACCTTCTGTATATTGATACCCGTTGTAAACATCAATGACTTAGCCTTGCTAGTTTCAGGAACTCCGCGAGATTCGCAGTGAACACAACCTACCACCAAAAATGTCTTCAGCAAGGAAGTTTGTCAGATTCATGAAGCAAGCAAGCTGTTGGTGAAATCAAAAATGAAGCTTTTCCTCCTTTACCTTCTCGGTAGCTCCGTTCAAAAACAATTTTCTTAAATCATCTAGTTAATGCTTTCTCAGAACTCAGACCTATAAAGCAAATTCTACCAGCAGACAAATGACATTCGTGTCACAAACTCGGTGACAAAACTGCATGCCTCTGGCTTATTATTCCTCTATGTTTAAGTGAGCAGACGGCCAGTTCCTTCTCAAACCTACGCCAAACCTCGAATATCATACTAACTACTCTGTTGACCGTGACCACATTACTGGGAACTGTACCACACGGAGGTAGGTCGTCAACTTCTCAGAATTCCCAAATATATGTCACGCAAATATCGACACAGACCGACGTTTAGAGAGAAAACCCAAATTTGTCAGTTGTTATATTCCTTCAGGTATACATGCGTTATGTAGTTTGTGTTTCGTAACTTGTTTTCTCAATTAGAGGATAGACCTTGAAGATACCCCACTCCCCCCCAAAAAACAGAATAATGACATTCCTGCCCAAACGCTTGTTGTTCAACTTCCCGACTCGTTCCAAAGTTTGAGATTTGGAAATTACTCTCATCCTCTACCGCTGTCACTCTTCATATAAGTGTCAACATATAGAGTCCAATAATACTCTATTCTTCAATGATGCCACTCAAAAGATTTTTGTTTCAGACTTTTAACCCTGCTTCTCATTTTCAACCTCTTTTCCTTGATCTTCTTTTATTTTATATAGACAAAACCTATTTGCTTCAACTGTTTATTGGATACTACGAGAATCCACAAAAGACCGTCATCACGCAGGAGCTGCGTAAACAATTCATCATCGAATTCAATAATTTTTAATAAAAGTGATAATATAATCAAATTAAGTCGTATTAATTAATGAAACGAAATAATTTACGGCTTACTTTGTAGTATTAATGGAACAAAATTAGAATTCTTGCAATCTATATGTGTTACAAAAGAGAAGTCACATTTTTAGAATTATCATTATTATTACGGAGATAAAAATACAAATTTATACGTAGACTATTAATTAAATGAAAACCACTGGTAGACAAAGCTATACTGTGTGAGTTCTTTTAAACATTTTTGAACGTAACCATGTTTATGAATTGACCCCTTAATATCATCATTACATTCACTAAAATAGAGAAAAATAACAGAAAGTTTCGCGTTATATTGTGTAGGTGTTTAAGAATATGATGTTCATATGTTTCAATAAAACAAAAACATGTTACTATTGAGAAACAATTGCAATGTATAAAAGCAAATAAAAACAATCGAAAGCTACATCGATTTTCATTGGCTTTGAAATGTAATTTAAATGTAGTTAAATCATGTAACGTATACGTTTTCTGAAGGTTATTACAGAGCGTTCTTACATACAAATACAATTCTCACACACATATTAGATTAATGTTTCACATTAAAGTATAAACATACGCATCGTTTTAAATACAGTTTATATACTAAATTAACTTTTCCTTTTATTTTAAAACAATTCAGAGAAAATTAAACGCTAGAGAGATTTTTAAATTTCTACTTTCAAGTATACCCCTACTCCTAATGGTCCAATATCCCTAATTTTCAGAAATTATTCTTCTTATTTGATTAAATGGTATATAGCGAATTTTGTTGTGCACAAACAAATATTCTTGCCGCTAAAGAGATTTTTTAAATTTTGGATTTCAGTTAAATCCCCACTCCTAATGACCTAATTTCCCTGATTTTCTGAAACTATTTTTCTCTTATGATATTTAAATGCTATATGCGGAGTTTCATATCGGAAAAAGAAAGTATTAATGCCGCTAGAGCGATTTTTATATTTTCGGTTTCAATAGACCTATTTCACTAAAGTTCACAAACTATTTTTCTTGTTTTATTTCAATCGCATATACCGAGTCTCTCTAAAAAAAAAAAAATTGGGTGCTAGGGTGATTTTAAATTTCGCTTTAACTCCAATTCGTTTTTTCAGGTAAACCCCACTCCTAATAATCGCATTTCACTGCTTTTCAGAAATTAATTCCTTATTTGATTAAAATGGTATATGTCGAGTTTAGCTGTGCAAAAAAAAAAAAAAAAAAAAAAAAAAAGTAAATAAAAATAAAATAAAATAGCTGCTAGATCGATTTTTAAATTTTCGGTTTCAGATAAGCCTCCACTGCTAATGATGACGCGATTTCCCTGATTTTCAGAAACTATAGTTTTGTTTTATTTAAATTTTATATATATAAAGTTTATTGGAAAAAAATATTAATGCCGCAAGAGCGATTTTTAAATTTTAAGTTTTAGACAAGTCCTCCCTCCTAATAATCTGATTTCACTGATTTTCGGAAATTGTTTTTCTTATTTTATTTCAATGACGTATAACAAGTTTTCGTTAAAAAAAAAAATAAAATTGCATCCGCTAGAGCGATTTTGAAATTTCACTTTGAGCCCCACTAGTTTTTCAGGTATACCCCCACTCCTAATGGCCCGATTGCCGCGATTTTTGAAAATTATTTTTATAAATTTATTTTAAACAAATTTGTTTAGTTTCATTGGGAATGAACAAAATTTTTTTGGCTTTAGGTTAGCCGTACCCCCAGTTCTCCAATTTCGCTGGTTACCGAACTCACGAATCGTTTGTTAATTGATCGATATATATATATATATATATATATATATCACTTGTCTTCTTGCCATAGGACTCCACTAGTCCGAAATATAGCGATCTCAAGTGTGACTTTTTCTTAGTGTTTTATCCTTTTCTACTATTATAATTACTGTTAATTTGTTACATTGTTAATAGTGTTACCTCATTTTTATTTTTATTTTATATATATATATATATATATATATATATATATACATATAATGAGAGAGAGAGGAAGATACTTTATTTTAATTATAAGTGCCTAGTAGGTACAGTCGATGCAGATTTGAATGGATTATTAAAAACGCTCTCTATGGGTATACCGCAATAGCTTACATTCCATAGCTAAAAACAAAGATGCAATGATAAACATGTTTGTTAATATAGTTACGGGGGAAAAAACGTAACTTCGTCCTTCTTATTTATTTATTTTTTTTTATTTTTATTTATTTATTTATTTATTTATTTTTTGGCCCAGCATCTGACTTTTAAGCTGGGCCTCTTATCCTTTATTCAACTACTAACTAAAGAAGGTCCACATTGATTGTGTGTCTAACTACAGAGTATATGTACCAAGGGTGCCAAAAATGTATACACATTTTCACAGTAGATATCTATTTAATATATTTCAAAATTGAACCGAAAAACAACAGTAATGTGTAGTATGATGTTCTTTTTTTTTTTTTTTTTGAGTAGTGTTTAACGCCCGTTTTCACTACTGAGGCACCACAGGCGGTGGACACTGATGATACATGAAATGAAATGATAAATTGGGAAAGGATATTTTTTTTTAAGGAAGGAAGCGTTCCAGGCCTAATTTTAGGTACCTCCCCGGCATTTGCCAGTTATGAAGACTGAGGAAAACCTGGAAAAAACCCCAGTCAGGGAGGACGGTCCTAGCGGGATTCGAACCGCAGACCTCCCGCTCACGAGTCCGTGCCTTAACGACCTCGGCCACCCGTGGCGGTGGTATGATGTTCTGTAAACAGATGTGACTCACATACATGATGATAGCGTTGCTACGTGACAGGTAAATCAATAATTAATAAATGAAGTCAAGATTATCGTATGATGTTCTGTAAACAGATGTGACTTACATTATTCCATTTGCTACAACAAATAGGAGTCAAGGTTATCGTTTGAACAGCGGAAAGTAATTTTGAAGCGGTACTGGAAAACTGAGAATGTTGTTGAAGTTTAAAGGCAATAGAGACGTGTGTACAGAACAGAGCCATTTTTTGGCACCCTCTGTATTTAGGTGAGTGTGTGTTTAGCGATTACAAATTTCCTTGTACTTGGCATTTTTACTAAGTTTTCATTACAATTGTTAATTTTGCTATTACTTGTACCAAGGTAAGTTGTTATTTCTACTTTTTGTTATAATATAAGTTAATACTACTTCTACCATATATCAGTGGTTATCATTTAATTTAATAAGATATTAATAACGGTCAATACTATCAGGTACATTTTATCTAAGTCTTGATCGGTTTTTGGAGGCGACTCACTGGAAAACCATAGAGCTCTCCATCTGTTTGGTCTTCAAGAGGGACTCCTGGTACTCCCAGCAGATGCAGGGTCACCAGCGCACATATAAATACTATTTTCAAACACATATTAGATTAATTTTTTACTTTTACTATCTTCACGATGATGCTTTTGTTAAATATAAAACATAATCATTGTTATATAGTTTATATAACAAACGGATTTGTGTTTTTACTTCAAAACAATTTAGAGAAAATTAAAAGCAAGAGCGCTTTTTAAATTTCGGACTTCACGTATATCTCTACTCCTAATATTTCACTTTTCCCAATTTTCAGAATTTTTTATGTATTATTTTGTTGTGTACTTAAATGGCATATGCTAAATTTTGTTGTGAAGAAAGAAATATTAGTGCCCCTAATATTAGTAATGTTCGCACTCAGCAATCAAATCCGGGAGTGTTTAACTTGTGTAAATCTTCAAGGCTTCTCCTGAAAAGGAATTGACCATAAGTTGTAAATAAACCCAGGTCTTTCGGTTTCTTAATGCTTTGTTTAGTCGTGGTTTCGAATTTTTCGTTGTATTTCGTATTTCAAGTGTCTAGTCAAGTCACATTCAAATAGACCGTGTTCAGGATTTTCGATTAAGCCACAGTAACATAGCCTGAGGCCAAATCTGTAGAGATACTCACTGTATGGTTCATATCCAGTAAGGTAGTGTGCAAGACCGCGGGATGGTTGCAGAAACTTTATTTTAAACCGTTCAGCTACAGTTCTGGAATGCTATCCTTCCGGTTGTACTAACACCCCATGTGTCCTGCCACTCTTGCATTATCTTTTCACCAATGTCATCTCTTACAGCACATCCTGTAAGTTGCGAAGCTCTTACTAAATTATCTTTATTAGATCAACACCGTGTTCCACTTTTGCGGACCTACAAATCTGGAAAAACAGATTGTATTCTTCAGTATTGTGTTTAATTACAAAAAAAACTAATGAAAGTGGGAGAAAGTTTCGCTATTTAAATTATTTGCAGCCGATCGAATGTAAATATGTCTCAGATAAACGTTAAAACTTTTGCAGGAAGTCCAGCAGCGCGAGGAAACGCCATACAGAAGAGAATATCTGACAAAAAAAACCTAATTTCCTTTCTATCAAGCTGGGCACCAGGTTATAAGGGAGAACCATATAATATGATACTTAGTAAGAAGATGAAAAACTGATCGGCAGCAAGAGATTGGAGTACAACAGACAGACAATTGAAAGATTGAGGAGCAAACTCTCGGAGAGAAGAAAGTATTATAGTAGGTCACGCAGGAGCTGTGTAAACTAAGCGAATTCCTTACCGAGTTAAATAATTTTAATAAAAAGTAATATACAATCCAAAATAGTCCTTATTAATTAATGAAATGAAATAAGTTATGGCATTATTGTGTAGTATTAGTGGAACAAAATTGAATTCTTGCAATCTATAAGTATCACAAAAGAGAAACTACATTTTTAGAATTAACGCTATACTATTAATTAAATGAAATATATGACCACTGATAGACAAAGCTATATTATATTTTTAAACATTTTCAAATGTAAGCATGATTATGAACAGAGCATTTAATATCATCTTCACGTTCACTAAAATACAGAAAAATAACAGAAAGTTTCGAGTTACATTGCGTATTTAAGAAGATGATGTTCATATGTTTCAATAAAACAAAAACATGTTACTATTTCAAAACAATTACAATGTACAAAGCAAATAAAACAATAAAACAATTGACAGTTATATCCATTTTCGGTGGCTTTGAAATTTAATTTAAATTTTATTGTAGTAAAAATATGTAACTTAATGTTTTCTGAAGGTTGTCACGGAGAGCTCTCACATATAAATACAATTTTCAAACACATATTAGATTAATTTTTCACTTTTACTATCTTCACGATGATGCTTTTGTTAAATATAAAACATAATTATTGTTATAAATGTAGTTTATATAACTAACTGATTTGTGCTTTTACTTTAAAAATATTTACAGAAAATTAAAAGCAAGAGCGCTTTTTAAATTTCGGTTTTCACGTATATCTCTATTCCTAATGTTTCACTTTTCCTAATTTTCAGAATTTTTTATTTATTTATTCATTTTCTGTACTTAAATGGCATATGGTAAATTTTGTTGTGAAGAAAGAAATATTAGTGCCCCTAAAGCGATTTTTAAATTCTGAGTTCCAGCTCTTAATGAACCAATATCCCTCTTTTTCAGAAACAAAATGTTTATTTTATTTAAATTGCATGTACGGAGTTTGATTGCGAAAAAAAAAACAAATATTAATGCCGCTAGAACTATTTTTATATTTTGAGTTTCAGGTAAAACTTCCCCCCTAATAGTTCGATTTCACTGATTTACAGGAATTCTTATTTCAATGACAAATTCTGAGTTTACTTTACAAACATTTAAAATTGCGGCCGCTAGAGCAATTTTTAATTTCACTTTAACCCCCACCCGTTCATCAGGTATGCCCTCACTCATAACGGCTCGATTGTCCTGGTTTTCGGAAACAACGTTTATAAATTTACTTTAAAGAGATCTACAAAGTTTCATTGGGATAAAATAAAAATTTGGACCCCTAGAGAGATTTTTTAATTTAAAGCAGTCTTTTTGACGGTTATATGCCGAGTTTCGTTGAGAAAACAAAACTGCGGATATATGGCATAAATGGCCAATGCCGGGTAGGGACTCTAAACTTAGGCCTGGAACGTTTCCTTCCTTAAAAAAACCCTTTCCCAATATATCATTTCATTTCATGTACCATCGGTGCCCATCGCCTGTGAAGTCCTAGTAGTAAAAACGGGCGTTAAACACTACTCAAAAAAAAAAAAAAAAAAAAAAAGATTATCCGAAAGGTGAATATCGTCAAAGCAGGTGGTAGCGAGGCCGCCTCCGGCTTTGAGTCAGAGATATCGCGCGTGAGGTCTAAGTGTCTTTTACATGGTAAGTGGCTTCTGGCATAGCCCCCATATAAGAATACAAAGTTCGATGTCTTGAGACAGGTGGCATTCTCTACAGTTCAGGAAGTCAGAAGCCAGTTCAGGTCACCTGGGGCTTTTCGGTTCGCGGCTTTACCTGTTCAATGGACGTAGCTGTTTCAAAAATTAAACAGGAAGAGTGTTTGTATGTTATTTTGATGGAGAATTGTGTCAACGTCACGTGGTATTCCCATGCGGTCACCCATCCAAATACTGACCACACCCAATGCTACTTAACTTCGGAAATCAACCGGAGTCTTCAGCATAGTTGCCGTTGACTGTTTAAATGGATATGATTTGGGAGGAAGTTGATCAAACCAAGTATCAGAAGTTAGTGGTTGTTGGACCAAGGTGTATTAGGCGAACTTGGGTTGGGCTGGGCAGTTGCCCGCCCCGAAGCCGCTTATCCTGGGTTACACAAATTTATCTCCCAAGGGGCCATTGACATCCTTTGATAAGTCTGTAAGATTTGCATCTTCTAGCGGCTCTGTGGTCGCAGTCCCCTAGTGATCTCATTAGGGTGGTCCGGGAGATATCGTGGAGCGTCCGGGCTCTCTCCCGTATGACGACTAAGATAGAACATTGGGGTGTAGGATGTGGGCTGGGAAGTGGCGGTCGGTATTGCAGGAACTGCGGAATTTGCGGATCGTGGTATACAATTAAGTAATTCTGCCTACTTACATGAAACTCTGTAAACGGGGCCTTTGACAGGTAGCACCCACAGAGCAAGTGGAATGTATGGCTCACATTTGTTGAGATGCACTGTGTCAAAGAGTCCTATCCCATTACATTGCAAAATATCTTATTTAGTTCTGTCCGTTCATCTGGTAATGCTACGATATATCTCGCGTATTCTTGATATGTAAATATCTGTCATATAAATCGCCGATAGCACCGTGACCTTCGGCCTGAGTAGGTTGGAAAGGCAACGTTGAGCTACCAACTGCAGAATAACTCCTCTTGGAAAGTGAGGCCTAAACAAATGGATGATTAAAATACAAGGGTAGATCCATAAGTTTCCGGCCTAACCATTTTCTAGGTATGATAAAGAAAAGAACTATATTTCACTTTTCAATATAGTAACCCTTTAATGCAATACACTTCTCACATCTTTGAATTAACATTTCAATCCCCCTCCCCAAAAATAGTCAGAAGTCTTGTGTGCAAAACGGGCATAAACAGCATCCATCACTTCTTCGTCACACTTAAATTTCCTTCCTCGAAGATCCTTCTTGAGTTTTGAGAAGAGGAAATAGTCACTGGGAGATAGATTTGGGCTGTAGGGTGGATGGTCGATCTCCTTGAAGCCACATTTTTTCACAGCTTCCTTTGCAACAAGAGTTGTGTGCACAGGCGTGTTGTCGTAAAGAAGGTGCACACCACAGGCCTTTTCTCCTTGATGGAAGCACGAGGTCTGTGAGTAGGCCCGCATAGTACTCCCCATTTACTGTGGTGTTCCTCTCCTTGAAGTCAATGAAGAGTATTCCTTTACAGTCCCCAAAGATTGTAACCATATGTTCTTGGTTAACTGAGTAACCTTGGCCTTTAGAGGCAATGCTTTGCTACGTTTATGAATCTCTATTGGTTTTCTTTTGAACAAGGGATGGTAGTAGAGGACCATAGTTTCATCTCCTGTAACAATGGTTTGCAGAACTTCTATCTCGTTGCCACAGCAGAGCTCCAAATATGCCTTACAACAGATGACTCATTGCTGCTTTTGGACTGAGGAAAGAAGTCTAGGCACTAACCTTATTCATGTTTAAATGTTAATAAATAATTCGAGGGACTGTTGTTTTAAAAGGCCCAACCCTGCTGCTAGTTCTGTAACTTTGAGCCGCCGGTCTTCCGTAATTTCTCCTTCCACAAGAGCGATGTTTTCAGGAGTGAGCACCTCAAAGGACCGACCTGCACGCTCTTCGTCTGCAATGCTTTCTCGACCCATTCGAAAAAGTTTCATCCATCCTTTTACGGTAGAATATGAGGGGAATGCTTCCCCCATTTACACCGCCCAATCGCAGTTTAATTCCATTTGGAGTAAGTCCTTCTTTTGTGAAGAGCTTAATAACAGCTCGATACTCCATTTTGAACATATCACAGTCTTCTGCACATAGCCTTATTTATGCAACTGTACACAGCGGAGCGGAAGTTACATCTGCAATTATTTTCTTATTTAAAGATAAAGTATGACAGCAGATAACAGTTTTGTGACGGCGATAATCCTTATTGGCGAGTCCGGAAACTTATAGACGTACCCTCGTACTTATTTCAGCCTTAAATGTTCTGCGACATCCGATACCACCAATAAAATGGGCGCAATAATAATGGGAACGGAATAAAATATTATTTGTTGAAACAGCATAATTAGTAAAAATTATCTCTGCATACATAATATACTTATTATGCAAAAGCAATATTACCATGGTATCTTGCAATGTAAGCGTTGCATAATTGTTTAAGTTTCTGGAATGCAAATCGCGCACATTTGCCTTTGGGGTTGCTATTGCTGTAATTGGTCCAGCAGGCTTCCGTGTCTGCCATTCATTATCTCGTCACCAGCTCTGTTCTATTGCTTTATAAAAGGAAAAATAAAAGCCACATAAATTTACACACGTTTTAGTTTTATTGCACTTTTAAACGTATAATTTTATACATTGTTGCCTTTTTAGAATTACGACAACGTTCTTGAAAGAGTGGCATGCCAGTAGAAAGAGTGGGGCATTTTGTGTGCTGTTAAACTTTTAGACAAGAAACAAAGTTGCTAAATTGACAGACAAGGTTGCGCTGCATATTCATGATTTATTGCACGTTGTTCTGTATTTACTTACTATCCGCGTCTTTGCCCTTGTATGTTGCACTTTTTCTTTCTACTTTACTGTTCTTCTTCTCCTATGTCTGTTTTTCCATAGCCTTAGCCTTACCGCGACGACCGCTGCGTCTTCTACCTCCATCACGTGATTTCATTGGTAGAGTGCATTCATGTGATCAGCACCCGCGTCCGTTGGTCGCTATATCGTGGCTTACTAAATCAGAGATCGCCACTTGTCCTCATGAGTCTGGGTGGACCCCGTTTCAGATCTCCCTATCTTAGAAAAATTCCTAAGCACGTACCGGGAATCGAATCCGGGCTTCCCGACCAGCAGTCAGCAATGCTAACCGCTAGACCTAGGAGGTGGTCCTACTTTATTATTATATGTCCTAATTTGAAATCTATTTCACTAACGTAGTTTAAAATCCGTTTTACTACCGTGGCAATTAATAACACACAAGTTTTTTTAATGGTGTTTAACGCCCTTTTTACTGTTGAAGCACCACAGGTGGTGGGCACTGTGGATGCAAGAGATGAAATATAAAACTGGAAAAGGATTATTTTTAAGGGAGAAAACGTTCCAGGCCTAAGTTTAGGGTACCCACCCGGCATTTGCCAATTATGAGGACTGAGGAAAACCTGGAAAAAACCTCAGTCAGGGAGAACGGTCCTAACGGCATTCGAACGCCAGACCCCGCGCTCATTTAACGACCTCGGTCACCTGTGGCGGTAATGCATGAAATTTTGTTTGTTTTACTTACAGACGGTCTTTAACATCTCAGGTCATCAGCGTTCCATTCAATTCAGGGCGTGAAACGGCAGACAAATTTTGCTCAGAGGCCTCTTCTTTCATACTTGAGGTTCTTTATCGTGCCGTAAATGTACGACACGGAACCCACGGCTTTACTTCCCTTCCGAAGGAAGCCATACTTAGGATTTTTACGCCCGAAAAAAATGTATAGGTCCTAGCCAGGTTTGAACCCGCGATCTTGGGTTTAGGAGGCAAGTATGGTTACCACTACACCACCAGGATCGACGTAAGCTTTATTAACCTCGGTTTATTAAACTGGATGTTACTACTTCCCATTAGTAGCAGATAGTTCCGCAATTGTGTTACTGAAGCTGGGTGAACCCCATTCAAAGCAACCCTCTTCCAAAAATACCCTGGAAATACTGGAAATCGATCTCGGTAGGCCAGACTAGAATTTGGACGCGCTGAGCCCTACACCATTTCTTTTAACGTACTTGACATATTAGTCGACATGAATTTTTCTATTACTGTACTTAGTTATACCAAATAAGAGAGGGAGTAACTCGCTCGTGATTTATGTCAGCAATGAAACCAGCTGTAGTGTAAACTGGAAAAGCAAAAGAGTCGGAAATTAGTGAGTCCATCCTCCATTCTTAGGCGTATATTAATTAAATGAATATAACATTTTGGTATATTTTTACCTTTAAAGTTACCGCCACGGGTGACCGAGGTCGTTAAGGCGCGGACTCGTGCGCGGGAGGTCTGAGGTTCGAATCCCGCCAGTACCGTCCTCCCTGACTGAGCTTTTTTCCAGGTTTTCCTCAGTCCTCATAACTAGCAAATCCCGGGGAGGTACCCTAAACTTAGGCCTGGAACGTTTCCTTCCTTAAAAAAAAAATCCTTTCCCAATTTATCATTTCATTTCATGTATCATCAGTGTTCACCGCCTGTGATGCCACAATAGTAAAACAGGCGTTAAACACCATTCAAAAAAACACTTTTAAAGTTTCACGCACCCACCTATTATTATTATTATTATTATTATTATTATTATTATTATTATTATTATTATTATTATTATTATTATTATTATTATTTTTATTTTATTTATTTTTTTTTAAGGACGCCCATTAACAGTTAAGCCAGGTTTCTTTTTTTGTAAATGTGGTTATATAGAATGGTTATGGGTTTGCACCAGTGCAATTTTCGGCTAAGTATTTGTTGTTTTTGTGAAGTTGGTAGCGCACGAAATCTGGTGACAAGCGCATCTATCTACTAATGTAACTTCACGTTACAAGCTGGATAAATGCAGCGTTATATTGTTCTTGCTGCTGAAGGAAGTAATCTCTTGCTGCTAGTCTGCATTGTTAGGCGAGTGAATATTGTAACGGTGGGAAATGTGTTCTTATTCCAATTCGCAATTAATTCAGCGGGTAAATCATTGTAATTGAGGCAAATCTCCTTTAACTTCGGCAAAAATAAATAAACAAATAAATAAATAAATAATAAAGGATAGGGTGGTAGTATATGAACTCTCTATTCTATCTTGAAAAGTTTAGAACAATGTTCAAACCACCTACGCTATTTCTCTGCTAATTCTGAGGCGTTATTATCTAGCTAATAGCTGTCCTTCCTTCAGCAGAGCAAGAGATTCCTACAGCAGCAAGAGCAGTGCTGCATTGATCCAGCGTGTAACATCGAGTCTAGTGTACGATTCCCAGGGGGCGTGTTTGCATTGAGTTTAGGGACATAAACATTGCGAGGAAGACAAGTGAATGTTGTCATGGAGATGGTTTCAAGTTTCACAAAGTGTACGCATATATACATGGACATTGTACAGTAGCATTGTCCTATAAAATTAATAATCTTAAACATGGACACGAAAACTGTAGTCGGTCATAATTACCAGAGCAATGAAAGAGTTTTGTACGTCAAAAAGTTGGTGTGTCGTGTAAAAGGACAGCGGCTAGGGACTTAAGTGAAAAAACTTGTAATATTCGAAACATTTAATGAGAATCCCGAGATTTGTGCTAGTGTATTACGTTTTACTGACGTTGAACTATTATGTGAAGCAATCTACAGAGAACGACGTCACCATATGTCGAAAAGACCAACAACCCTACTTGAAGTTGACGAAAATGTAAGTAACTTGCAACCAATGTTCTCTACTAACAGAATGAACGCGAAAGTTTGCAACATTTGTGCGAAACAAAAGCATTTAAAAGGAACTTTCAGATACTGCGCGAAATATTTTACACAGTTATTTACATTGCATTTCCCTCACAGTGGACATCACGTTCCATTACAAGTGCGAATGTATAGAGTTGAAACTTCTAGCAAAGAAAACAGTAGTAGATTTTGAGCTTGATGTACATGAACATTGTTCGTATATTCCGTCTGACGAAACATTGCAGTTTTCAGGTTAAGGCGCTGATGTGCCGTAGGTGGTGTATGCGCGAAGCAAAGGTCTCGATTTCACCTCAATGTGTGTGTGTGTTTTTTTTTAATGGTGTTTAAAGTCCGTTTTTACTACTGAGGCACCATAGGCGGTGGGCACTGATGATACATGAAATGATTTATTCGGAAATGTTTATTTATTTATTTTTCTGGAAGGAAACGTTCCAGGCATTTGCCATTTATAAGCACTGAGAAAACCCTGAAAAAACCTCAGTTCACGAAGGACAGTCCTGGCGGGATTTGAACTCCAAACCTCCCGCTCACGAGTTCGCTTCTTAAAGACCTCGGCGGTGATCCGCACTGTGTGTTAACTTGTCTTCTTCTGCTACCTTCCCTATCATAATTCATCTCATTTTCATCACTATTAACAATACCTATGTTTATTACAATCCTTTCAACGTCCCCTTTCATCAATGCATCACGACGCCAATAATCTGCCTCGACATGTTTAACTCATTGGGAGCATTTTACCCTATTTTTTTTCTTTTCTTTTTTGCAGTCATTCGTTTCCAGAAACTGGCAGGGAAATGGAACCAACATTTTCAGATATTATTTTTTGTTTCACCAAATTTCAAACACGTTCGATTGGATTTAGGTCGGAATGATAGGGTGCTAGCCATAGTACCGTAAAACGTGTTCTTTTAAAATCCTTTCCACTGTGTGTGCAAGGCTAAGGCTTGTTTTGTTTAACTGTTTCTATTGTAAAGTTAAATATGAGTCTGCAGTGAGGTATTGACTATTTTAAATAGGAAATTATGCCAGTTTTTCAAGAGGGTATTTTATTTTCTTGTACTGTGTGATACCTAAAACAACAGTGCACCCAGATGGCAGATTTGGTATGAGACGTTCGTTTAACCTTTTTTTTTTTTTTTTTTAGAATAATCGTCATTCATTTGATCATGTCGGTCCTGGTGGTAACCATACTTGCCTTCTAAACCCAAGATCACGGGTTCAAACCTGGCCGGGACCGATAGATTTTTCGGGCGTAAAAATCCTAAGTATGGCTTCCTTCGGAAGGGAAGTAAAGCCGTGAATCCTGTGTCGTACATTTACGGCACAAAAAAGAACCTTAAGCTCGAAAGAAGAGACCTCCGAGCAAAATTTGTCGGCCGTTTCACGCCCTGAAATGAATGGGACGCTGATGACCTGAGATGTTAAAGAGCGTCCGTAAATAAATCAAATCAAAATCATTTGATCATGATAATCCGCAGAACTATATATTAACTCGGCCCCTTCGACTACTTCCATTTCACCACCAGCATGAACAACAAACGCTCTCTGCCCAACACTTTGGTTCGCATGCACACCTTGCATATCGCACTTGTTTACAGTATAATGAATATGAACGCAAGTTTCTTCTGTATAAACAATTGACTTCTTTGGCCCTTTTTCATTTTTTCTTAGTGCTCTCTGGTATGCTGCACAAAGTGCAACAATGTCAGGCCGCTCTAATTAAAATGTGTTGCAAGATTTTTCATTTCTTGAATTCCGTGCTTTTCACTTTTCTCCAAAAGGTATCTTTGTTCCCCTCAAATTGTATCTTTTCCTTAACAGCAGTTTCGTAAAGTCAAAATTTTTTCTCTCCACACATGAAACTCCAAAAACGTTCTGCTTATGACACATTTTGCAAAATCAACTAGCTCAATTTTCTTTAGATGTGGGCGGCTTTTACCAGGAGTTGACGATGTTTCTCCGGTGAGCTTTAATTTCTCACCCTCCTTCGCCGTATCATTTACTATTCTTTCACTTTTCCCCATTTTCACAGCATTCTTTAAACTTTTTCCCTTCTTTACAAAACTGAAGCACGTTGTATATGATCTAGCTGCTTTGCGAGTGTATAACTTTTTCGGCGGGGTTTCCATTTAGTCTTGTGTACACACACTTCCGAAACCGACTGCTTCCTGCAGCTCTATGGTAGTACTTTTCCTTACCCGTAGAAAAATTCCCAGAGCTGCTAAGAGCTCTAGTTCCGAGTCACTCCCGAACGATACCCGAGAAGTCGAAGGTAGTGAACTTCACAGATGCAGCTAGATAACAAGGCTCTCAAGCACAACAGCATGATAGTTTAGGCGGTTAGCACGCCATGCTATAGTTATGAAGGTACTGATTTCTAGTTCTCACATTCTGATTTTTTCTGCCAGAGCTAAGATTTGCCACCATTACAGTGATTTACTCTTTAACATACTACCACACACTCAATATGCTATAAATTGATTTTTGGATTTTTTTTTTTCTGCTGGAATCAAAGGATATTTGCCACCATTTCAGTGATTTACCCACTCTATCAATTTATATTTACGAAAAGGAGGCTATTTACCCGAGGTTAGCGTTAAGGTTACTGTGTGTGTGTGTGTGTGTGTGTGTGTGTTAATTAATTGCATATTCCAATAAGACAACGCGTGGTAAAAATTACAGTGATTTACCCGCGTATCAACTCTTGTATTTATGAAAAGGAGGCGAGCGTGGGCATTTAGGCCTTAGCGAGTCGCAGCAAACCACTGGGTCCACATGTTTCTAGGCTAGCGTTAAGGTTAGTCTGTATGTGTATATATTAATTAATTGCGAATTCCAATAAGACAACTCGTGGTAAAAAGTGAAAAACTCAGTTTTGTAATAAGGAACAACATATTGCAGCCAAGGAAAGTTAGGAGGATAACGCATAGCTTACATTACCTTTAACAAAAAACTAATACATGCAATATTTACACTTTTACAAGCGGCCACGCAAACAAAGAAAAATATCTATTCTGTTCTCCCGCTCGGGATTAAGGAGTTCGCCTCTCTCCGCTGTCGCTCGGGACTGGAGCTCTTAGCTGCTCCGAGAAGTTTTCTCCGGGTAAGGTTGGCGCTCGAGTTTCCGCTCCCTGCCGTCTGCATTGTTTCTTCAGACAGAGGAAGTAGGTGATTGTTTTGCTATTGTTATGGGAGAGAGTAAGCCATTATGCCGAAAAATTGAACAGTTCATTGGCCACCTTGTTGTTTATTATATATCTGACGAGGTCATATTCAATCCTATAATGTGGGCCGAGCAAGTTACTACGAACTCATGTGAGTTATTTCATACTAAACTCAATCATTTACTTACTGTTTACACCCTGACATTTTCAAAATAATACATGGATGAAAATCATTAAAAACTACAGAGAATGTCGAATTACTCGTATTGCTTTTATGAAGTACGTTTCGTATCTAAACGGACCCTCCACACGACAACCAGCACACTTTTTTTAACAGTTTTAACCAATTTTTGACAACCTGTAGTTAAAATCATCCATAAACATTTTAACCATACAATTTGCCGAGAACGCGCGTTCAAACCCGGCCAGGACCGATGGATTTTTTCGGGCGTAAAAATCCTAAGTATGGCTTCCTTCGGAAGGGAAGTAAAGCCGTGGGTCCCGTGTCGTATATTTACGGCATGTAAAAGAACCTCAAGCCTGAAAGAGAGGCCTCTGAGCAAAATTTGTCGGCCGTTTCACGCCCAGAGCGTCCATAAATAAATCAATAATAATTATAAAAAAAAAAAACATTTGCCGACAGTGCGCAGTCTGTGATGGTGGGATGGAAAATTGTACTCTAACATCCTAACATGGTACCAACCTAAAACGAATATGTTGCATAATGACTTTGTGTTTCTGCCGCAAACACATTATGGATCTAAAACAGACATTTTTGGCGTAATTGCAAATGATGCAATCATGGCCCGTCATTAACATGCCTACGTTGGTTGAAAGGCTTGAGGAAACTCTCAGAATAATTTCTTACATTTTATCGCAAAAGCAAACGGAATGGAAATCTAATCGTTAATTAGAAAACAATACTAATGCATAATCCATTGCTTGGACGACCATTATACTTATTAATACCATGTGTTCATTTTTAAATATGATTTTCTTTTATAAATTATTACGCAGCGAGTTTAACACTCGAGACATAGATAAACGACATAGGCTATGCCTTTAATTGCCATCGGATTTTTTAAAGGTGTTTAACGCCCGTTTATTACTACTGAGGCACCACAGGTGGTTGCCATTCGATACTGTGTTTTTTTTTTTTTCTTAGCTTCATCTTAACTGAAAATAAATGTTATCCATGTTTTTATTGTAACAAAACGTTATAGTTAGTATTCTAAAAAGAGTTTTTTGCGGACGTTATGAACGTTACAAAAGAAGTTAGTAAAGTTATCCTTAAAAGTTACTTCCGTTTTGGTTGGAAAGATTATCGTTTCGATATAAAAAGGCCAATTGGACACCCATTGGATTTTTAAAGGTGTTTAACGCCCGTTTATTACTACTGAGGCACCATAGGTGGTTGCCATTCGATACTGTGTTTTTTTTTTTTCTTACCTTCATCTTAGCTGAAAATAAATGTTATCCATGTTTTTATTGTAACAAAACGTTATAGTTAGCATTCTAAAAAGAGTTTTTTGCGGACGTCATGAACGTTACAAAAGAAGTTAGTAAATTTATCCTTAAAAGTTACTTCCGTTTTGGTTGGAAAGATTATCGTTTCGATATAGAAAGGCCAACTGGACACAATTTCATTGCTTTGGTTTAGTAACTTGAACAAAAATTGTCATAAACAGCGCTTACATTACTATAATATATTGGCGGTTATCTCAGTTTTGTGAAATTCGTAACTAAGAGATTGGTGTGTTTGACTACGTACGTGGTTTATTTATTGCCTAATGTGAAGAAATACGCAATGTCATTAATTTAGATGGCTAATTTATGTGCACAGTTTCGAAAAGACGTTGTTTAGTAATAAAACACGAAATTCATGCCTAATTCTTTAAAACAAAAGAAAGCGCATGCCATATTTTTTTGTTTCATTATCAAGCAAAAGAAATTTTAGAGAAAGGACGTAAGATCCCATTTAAAGTTGAACTTGCAGACTTTGAGGAGCAAATATTCTTTGTTGCCAACTGTTTTTTATAGCACTGCGTTATATATATATATATATATATATATATATATATATATATATATATAAGAAATCATTGCTGGGTGTCTGAACTAAGCCGTTCAAAATGTTTAGGCAGCTCTAGCACCAATCGTAACACGAGAGAAATATTCGTCTTTTAGCAGGAGAAATAAGGGATGCCACGAGTTTATGCTTGAAATGTGCAGTCGATTTCATCTGCTTTTTTTTTTTTTTTTTTTTTTTTTTTGTTTTTAATAGCTAGGCATGTTATCATCAATTGCCAATTTTTTTATTGGGAGTACGGAACGCACATATCAGAAAATAGGTCTTTAAAGAACAGACAGCACAGAGTTTTAATGCAATTTATTCATTTAAAGATATTTTGAATATACATGCCATAGCGACAATTTCATGAGAATGTGACAACTTTAGTAGACCGAGAGAAACGTTAGACCCAGACTGTGAAAGACCACATCGATGACAATCATTTATCATCGCCAATGCTCAAAGTGATGTCCCATCGCCAAGAGGGACCGAGGTCGTTAAGGCGCGGACTCGTGAGCAAGAGTTCTGGGGTTCGAATGCCGTCAGGACCGCCCTCCCTGACTGAGGTTTTTTCCAGGTTTTCCACAGTCCTCGTAAATGGCAAATGCCGGAGAGGTACCCTAAGCTTAGGCCTGGAACGTTTCCTTCCTTAAAATAATCCTTTCCCAATTTATCATTTCATCTCATGTATCATCAGTGTCACCGCCTGTGGTACCTCAATAGTAAAAATGGGCGTTAACACCATTAAAAAATAAAATACCACATCCTGACTATATTATCGCGCATTTGTATCACAGAATTTAAGATTGCAACTTTCCTGTTATTTCGGTGTAAATTACATCTCTTCAAAAGGCTTTTTTTTCTTCCCCCCCCCTGTTAACATCTCAGGTCATCTCAGCGGCCTCTTCTTTCAGGCTTGAGGTTCTTTTTCGTGCCGTAAATGTACGACACGGGACCCACGGCTTTACTTCCCTTCTGAAGGAAGCCGTACTTAGGATTTTAGCGCCCGAAAAAATCCATCGATCCTGGCTTGGTTTGAACCCGCGATCTTGGGTTTAGAAGGCAAGTATGGTTACCACTACACTACCAGGACCGACTTCAAAGGCCTGTTTTAGACATTATCGATTTATTTATAAAGAATACTTAAATGTAAAGGACCCGTTTGACTAGAAACATCTAACTGTTGGAACATTTTATTGAAATTGCATTTATTTTGAGTATTGTTTTTCCCAGAACTATTCCAGTACTGAACAATATTCCGAGTCGCCTGTCTACTAACTCGACAAGAAAGGAGTTCTGTGGTACGGTCACGTTTGGCAGCGACCTGGATGCTTTTGTCTGACTATGACGTAAGCGTGATAACTGAGACGCACTGTCTGCATTGCACAATCATTAATACACGCGTATAAAAAACATTTTTGTCATTCCGTAACACAAGTGCAGTAGGATTGTGGGAAGAAATAAACAAGACTCTGCTGATGAAGCTATTGCTAAGCCCATTATGTTTCAAAACCCATTACCAAAACTATTGCATACTGAACAAAATTTATAGACTAGACCTGACATTTTAAGCTAAATTACTATTGTTATTATTTTTTACTAATGTGGATAAATAAAAACTATTTAAAAGCATAAGGTTATATATAAATACGAATGTTTAGAAGGGGTTTCATTGAGTCTAAAATTATTATTATTATTATTATTATTATTATTATTATTATTATTATTATTATTATGCGTTTTCATTTTTTTAGTGTTTAACGTTATTTTTACTCCTGAGGCACCACAGGTGGTGAACACTAATGATACACGAAATGAAATGGTAAATTGGAAAAGAATTATTATTTCTTTTCAAAGGAAGGAAGCGTTCCAGGCCTAAGTTTAGGGTAGCTCCCCGGAATTTGTCATTTAAGAGTACTGAGAAAAATCTGGAATAAAAAAAACCTCAATTAAGGAGGACGGTCCTGGTGGGACTCGAACCCCAGACCTCCCGCTTATGAGTCCGCGCCTTAACGACCTCGGTCACCCATAGCGGTCATTTTACGAAATAATGAAATGGAAAGTTTTCAGTATATGGATTTGATTCTAAGGCCTTTCTAATCGTTTTATTACAGGAATGAAGACATTTGTATGAAGTTAATTAGTGTCCTTGAGCAACTGAGTAGGTACAGTGAGGTTATTTTAGTTGCGGGCCACCTGAGAGCGTCTGCTTGTTAGAGAAATTCAGCCGCTGCAAACGGAAATAAGGAGATTAAATTTTTATTTCGTTGTTTACATTTTTAATAAAAGTATAGAATAATGCTGTATTTAAAAATAGCAATATCATTAATAATAATTAAACATTTAAATGGGAAGAACGATGGTTACAGATATATGAATGGAAACATATTACATTATTTATAATTAAACTAGTTTTTGCGTTCTAAATTGCTTTTAGCTTCGCGCACTTTGACTAGGAAAATGCCCACATTCAACCAATTAGTGTGGTTCGCAAATAGGTCCCAGTATGCCAATCGAACTCTAGTTGCCTTAAAACGTTATTATGAGTAAGAAATTCCTGTGTTTCGTGTAATATTTATTCTGTAAGACCTAGGCAATAGTGGAGTACATTTCTTATCATTGAGAGACACCCCAATCACTAGTAACTATTTAACAAGTTGGCAAACAATTTCTGCACCTGGAACAGGATTTTCAGGATATTTTCTTATCAATCACCTTATCACTTCTCTGCAATAATTCGTTTTCGCCTGTGTATCCTTACGTAAAATGATGGCGAAGGCCGCATGGTAGCTACTGGCAGGTTCAGTGTGCTAATCACATGCTCCTTGCGAGTGGCCGAGGTCGTTAAGTCACGGATCGAGAGCGGGAGGTCGGGGTTTCGATTCTCACCACAACCGTCTTCCCTGATTGAAAAGATTGTGGCCACGATCTTCTTGTGCTTCGCCAGGTGTACGCCACTTTTGATTCTCTTTTGACAAGGGATCATAGTAAAGGACGATAGTTTCATCTCCTGTAACAATGGTTTGCAGAACTTCTCTCTCGTTGTCACGGCAGAGATTCAAAAATGTTTAACAACAGATGACTCGTTGCCGCTTTTGGTCTGAGGAAAGAAGTCTAGGCACCCATCTTGCACTAACCTTATTCATGTTTAAATGTTCATGAATAATTCGAGGGACTGTTGTTTTAGAAAGGCTCAACCTTAATTTCTACTTCCACAAGAACGATGTTTTCAGGAGTGAGCATCTCCAAGGGCCGACCTGGACGCTCTTCGTCTTCAATGCTTTCTCGACCTATTTGAAAAAGTTTAGTCCATTATTTTACTGTAGAATATGAGGGGGATGCTTCCCCCCGTCTAATCGCTGTTTAATTTCACTTGGAGTAAGTCCTTTTTATTGCAGGTTTTCCTCAGGCCTCATTAATGACAATAAACCGGAGAGGTTCCCTAAACTGGCCTGGAACTTTTCCTTCCTTAAAAAAATGTCCTTTCCCAAATAATCATTTCACCTCATGTATCACCAGTGTCCTTCACTGCGGTGCCTGCATTTAACCTAAGGAACGCAAGTGCTTGCTATAGGGCCCCATGGGCCATTGTGCAACTTGGCGCGGTTGCACCGTATGACAATCGTCGCGACCCCAGCTGGCTAGGGACCCCTTCACCATCTCATAAGTAGCTTCATCCCCGCTGGGATGCACAGAGCAAGGGGCAATTCTGGACCACCGCGGACAGACGCAGCCAGCCCCTAACCCCGGTCCCTCTACTGCTGAGGAAACATGGGCTTCTCATCTTCAACAACAGAAGCAGAAACACACAAACACTCACAATTAATTAAAGGGCATAAGCCCAAATTGCTCAACCCTCCCGAAAAGATTGTAAATAGCGAAGTCATGGCAAATTTCTTAGCTGAGTTAGGAATACCAAACCCAGGATTGGGCTGGGACACCTTCAGAGTACTCACACTCGTGGACTCTTGGACACCACCAGCTCACCCCAATCCAACAGTTTGTAACAGAGCCATAAACTTTGACGACTGATACTAAAATAAAACACAATGCTTTAAATTCTGAAGTAAGAACAATTCACTTTTTACCCCCTTCTAAAATTTGTACAACACTTCTAAATTCTAACCTTATCCTCTCTTTCAAAGACACTAATTCCTTTAGAAATGGGCTCCCTTTTGCAATCAAAAGGTGCATCATGTGAATAAGGGAAAGAAAGAAAAAAAATTGAGAAGGGAAGGACATCTATCAATGGCTATGGATGGACCGTTTAATAATTGGAGATAACTAAACAATTAGCTTTATGCCTTAAAATATTCTTTTGGCTTATATGAACAAAATAAAATATTTCTTCAGTGATGCTACACGAGGAGTATAAATAGAGAAGTATTTATATACTTTAACAACAATACTCGAAGAATGAACATATACACTTGTTTTTATTCCATTATATAAGATGTGATTGCATACTTTTCCTGTTTAACCTGCTCTCAAACTTTTGAACAAATTATACTCTCCCTTTATTGCAACAACCCCTAAGTTTGCGCTTGTGTTGATACGTCCATAAGAAATTTTATCAATAACATTATAACAATACTCTGACATAATACGTTAAACACAGAATTATGCAAATTTGTTTTCGTATTCATTTAAACTTAATTATAACGTTTCAATATTTTCGTTGAAAGCAAAGAATTGAACTAGAATTGGACATACATTGATATATTTGGAATTGCCGCCAACAGAGCTTATTCTATTATTTATTATAAAGCACGAGGTCAACTAAATGAGTTACTTCGTGTTCTGACTCGCGTTCCAGATATACCAGTGGATACACTAGAGTGGATGTTCAGATTAAGTCTATTCTGTTATATGGAAGTGAAATATGAGGATAGGGAGAGCTGAGCATGCAAATAAAATAAAAGTCGATTTTTGGAAAAGGGTTCTTGAGCTCATGTCTAACTTGAGAGGGGTAGGTTGTTTTGAAGAAACAGTTAATAGTAAAACAAGGACGGTGAAACACTGGCTTAGACTAATGTAGGGTGACCAGTCAACACTTCACGCTAAATGCTATAGACACCAGATGCAAAATATAACACCAACATTTTGGGCTGCAGGGTGAAAAAGGAATTGACTTGTTTTCAATATGGCAACGAGAGAATGTAAATAATAAAAACGCATGAAAGAAGGTAAAAACAAGGCTAGAGGATATCAGCAGGCAGAAAATCGAGGCAGAATGTAACACGAAAGTATCTTCGAGTCTATTCAATGAGATTAAATTAAACTGGGGTATATGCTCGTTCTAGGGAGGAAGGCGAGACCAATAATGACGTGGTTTAGACTGGCAAGTCCATTAGTTTCCGTTATTTTCCGTTAAGCAATTGAGTCGATTGGCATGCTTGGATCTGTTTGCGAGCCACACTGTTTGGTTGAATATGGGCATTTTCCTAGCCAAAATGCGCGAAGTTAGAAGTAATTTATTTTCTGGTTAGAACGCAATAATTATAATTTTGTAAATTAATGTGTGAAGTGTTATCTAACGTGGCTGTTTACACCTTTATCAAGAATACTTCCCGTTTAACGAAATGTACGAGGGCCATCCAGAAAGTAAGTCCCAATCGCGCATGGAGATGGAACCACTTGTTGGATAGGAATGCGCATGCGTAGGAGTAGAGAGGAAGTATGTGAGAATATTGCAGTAAAGTTTCAGCCTTGAGACGGCTGTGGTTACCGCGCTGTGCTAGGAGAAAATGGCTGCCCTGATATTGTCTCCCGCCAACTGCGAGGTTCGTACAGTCATCCGAGGTTTGCACGCTCAAAAGCAAAGTCCAGCAGAGATCCATCGCCAATTGTGTCAAGTGTATGGACACGACATTATGGTAAGACGATGGTGCAGGCAATTCACTGAAGGACGAAACAATATTCACGACGACGACTGTAGTGGCCGACCGTCCCTAGTGACGGCAGAAGTGTTGGAAAGTGTGCGGCAAGCAATTGAGCAGAACCGGCGCTTCACAATTTAAGAACTCTCTTGTCAATTCCCCAGATGTCTCGCTCCCTTTTGCACGAAATTGTCTCCCGGAAGCCTTGACACTTCTGCCGTCACCAGGGACGGTCGGCCATTACAGTCGTCGTCGTGAATATTGGTTCGTCCTTCAGTGAATTGCCTGCACCATCGTTTTACTATACTGTCGCACTAATGTCGTGTCCATACACTTGACACAATTGGCGATGGATCTCTACCGGACTTTGCTTTTGAGCGTGCAAACCTCGGATGACTGCACGAACCTCGCAGTTGGCCGGAAACAATATCAGAGCAGCTATTTTCTACTAGCACAGCGCGATAACCACGACCGTCACAAGGCTGAAACTTTACTGCATTATTCTCACATACTTCCTCTCTATTCCTGCGCATGCGCATTCCTATCCGACTAGTGGAGCAATCTCTAGGCGCGATTGGAACTTACTTTCTGGATGCCCCTTGTATTTACCAATCTGTGAATCAAACTTGACTTGGTAGTTGAGTATCAGGGTATCTCTCTTGAAACAATCTCCATACATCACAGGTTAATTCTGTACGAATCGCAAATCTTTGGGGAATTTGAGTCATATTAACTTAATTAATATACTGTGCTATCCGTCTAATGAATACTTAATAGCTGTCACACAACACACAAGTATACTCCGTAAGTTCCTAGTGTTAAACTCGTACTGACCTCCCCTCGGGCTCCCCGGCCGTGGTAACGAGAGGAGAACTGCAGCTCTCGGTCAACTGTGGCCAACTGCACGTAGAGCGGTCCTCGCGAAAGAAAATCACTAGCTAGCGATAGCATTAGTATTTGGCGGTGTTTTAAAAATGACAAAATATACAATTTCAAATTTTCTGGATTTCAAATTGCGCAGTTTTGTCCTTCCGATCCATCCATTCCTCTTGATTATTTTCCATAAAATGCAGGATATACAGAAACTCTAATTATAACCCTAAACTTCATTTTTTCTTTAATTTTAAACACTCAATAAATATAAGTTTACTAGTTGTATATCAGTCAGAGAATAGTATATGCTTTTAGTACTTTGAGAACGAAAATATTCCATCATACTGTCTTTGTTAGAGGGCATTTACGGTTACTAGTAAATTTTATTACCAGAAACGTTAAAACTAACGCTTTTTAAAAAGTATTTTTTAATAGCACTTGAAGCCAATATTTTGTGGGCAACGTTATCAAATTATAACACTACTAGTATATTGCTGCAAAATTAACTAGGGCTTGACGCAACTACCTGCAGAAGTTCCAAATATCCACGATGAAATGACAAATAAGGTGTGTGGTTTGTCTGGAGGGGAAGGGGAGAGTGGGAAGAGGCCCGTACGCGCATAATGCAGAACTGCCTCGGTTCTTTCTGCAGCTACTTCCAAATATTCCAGACGAAATAATACAGCAAACATTAAACAAGAGGCGCGCAGTTCATCACGGCGGAAAGGCGGGAGTTGGAAGACCTTGAGAGTACTTGATGCACTTGAAAAATTGTTCGATGCCTGCTGTAACCTTCAAGACGTCCTGAAACAAATTAAATTACAGCTCCAAAACTTCTGTCGCCACACAGCTCATGCTAAAAGTAGTTCTTTTAACACAAGACGTTTAAACTAAAACTCGCATTTTATGCACATTGGTCTAATAATTTGTTTATAACACTCCGGTTTAACTGACTTTGGTTTAATATGAAGTATGATGAATATTAATATATTTAAGCAAATACAAATTATATATTTTATAATGTATTATATATTTTTTTTAAAAAAATAACATTATTTACAACGATTTCGGAATTACGTCATAGTCCAAATATTGATATTACATAATTTGTTTCTAATATTTATTTGCATAAAAACCACGTCGGACTAACATCTTATTCAATACTGGAACTTCTTTCATGCGGGAAAAATTAAGTTTTTAAACAGCAATTAAATTTCACATATAAAAATAAATACTCCCACTACGAGATTAATAATGTTGTCCAGATATTTACCAGAGATAAATATGAGAAATATTTCTTTAAAAGAATAATTTTAATTTACAATTATTAATATATTCACAATAAATATGTTAAAAGTATCTTATTTTGTTCGTGGTTTTGCTCAGACTTCGTTTCGCAAACATACCCCACAAAATAAAATGTCATCTTTAGCACTTAAACCATCTTTAGTTATTTTCGAACGTAATACACTCGAACAGCCAGAAGTAAATAATTTGTGCAGGGGTTATACATTTGCGTATATCTATTTATTACTTCATTTATTAATAGGTATATAGTGGCGGTTGGTGGGAGTTTCAGTCAGTTCACACACACACACACACACACACACAATTCTTTCTACCACGTTACCATCCGCGGTAAAACTTGAATGGTCATTGACAAAGAACAATTGATGGACTTACTTAATTAGATGTTTATGTGTAAAATCCAATCTCTCTTTCAAAGCGGCAATTTTATTAACAGCCTTATTTGTTGGTAAACTTCCTTTCTATGGACCATTTAAAATTTGCTCCGATACTATTCTATATTTTTACCTCCTTGCGAGTAGAAAATTAAGTTTTTATTCTGAAATTGTCATTAACATAGTCGTGACCGCTTTTATTATCCTGCCACTTTCATTGACTGTGGTTTGAAAATTAGATTGAAGCGGTTTGTAATGATTGTCACATTGGTGAAACCAATTTTGAAGCGTATAGTCGATTAATTAATGATCGCTTCGGTGTTGTTACCCACGCTTCATGACAGCAATATCTCAGGGTTTTGATTAGTTATTTAGTGACTCGTGCTCAATAGGACTGGAAGAGGATCTCGACTTTATTAGTAATCACTTGGAAGCAGATCTGAATATGTATAGTAATTTATTGTTTATAAGATCTTTCGCGTCCTCTGGTGTTCTGCGTACGATAGAACTTAGCTCCGTCGAATATAAATGTAGCTGTCTTGACTTCTAAAATTCAAATATTGGATGTTTTAAATTGAGGCGAAAGCCCTAACAAAGGCAATCGAGTTTGTTACTCGGGTTTTATTCTCTAACCTTTCAAGACGGTTTGCATTTTCATAATTTGCATTTTCCATAATTTACCATTCGTCATAAATGGTAAATGCCGGGGAGGTACCCTAAACTTACACCTGGAACGTTCCCTTCCTCAAAAAAATCCTTTCCCAATATATCATTTCATTTCATCAGTGTCTACCGCCGGTGGTGCGTCAGTAGTAAAAACCGGCGTTTAAAACAATTATGTTTAAAAAACAAAAACATGCCAGCCTTCACTATTTAGCTTTTGATAGATGCTTTTCCTTAGCCCTCATAGATAGCGTGCCTCCATGTTCCCCCACTAGCACACTCAGAGATAGAGAGATGGCGGCCATAGTTTTAATAAGGCTGGCTCCTCGCACCTCTTTCCCTCTAATTTTTCCCTCACTGGCAACCAGTAGTTTTAGCTTCGACTTTGTTGGATGTTTTGCGAGCCCTCCTTTCACGGTATACTAGTTGCAGACGCGTACCCCCCACCGTAGACTTCATAGTCTCGCGTCGCGAACAAGAGTGGGCACACTTGCTCGAAATATCGTGTTTGTAAGTAGTGTTTTAGTGTTAATCTCACTTTTAACCATGTCCCTCTCTAAGGCATTTTAAAAATTACATATATATTATATGTATAAAATAAATGAAAAAAATAATGTAACATTATTAACAATGTAACTAAAATAACAATAACTAGAAAAGCAGAAAAGGATAAAACTAAGAAAAAGTCATAGATTTGTAATCACTATATTATCTTCTTGCTATAGAAGAACTCAAACAGTTCGAAATATAGCGATTACTTATCTGTGACTTTTTCTTAGTATTTTATATATATATATATATATATATATATATATACATGTGTGTGTGTGTGTGTGTGTGTGTGTTTGTTCTAATTTTCTATCTCAACAAAGCAGGTGGTTTATTCATTTAAATATTTATATTTTAACGTTAAACCAAGCGATAAAATGCAACCATATTGATTTGTATTTTATTGTATTGTTCTAACCAGTCAGAATACCGCCATGCGTGCCCGAGGTCGTTAGCGTCAACTCGTGGTTGGAAGGACTGGGGTTCGAATCCCGCCAGGACTATCCTCCCTAAGTGGGTTTTTTTCCAGGTTTTCCTCAGTCCTCATAAATGGCAAATGTCGGAGAGGTGCCGTAAACTTGGGCCTGGAACGTTTCCTTCCTTAAAAAATATCCTTTCCCAATTTATCATTTTATCTCATGTATCTTCAGTGTTCATCGCCTGTGGTGCCTCAGTAGTAAAAACGGGCGTTAAATACAATTAAAAAAACAGCGCAATGCATTCCTTAGCTACATGTTAATAACATGTTCCCTTGTATTTCTAATGTTATGTTTTCTGCTATGAATGTATATGAATTATGTAATATGTTTATTAAATAATCATTATTGTTGACAGAAATAATGTCATGTATTTAACTAAACACACTTTAATTATACTAAATCACACTGGTAGACTATCGTTATCCACGTGGCCACTAGTGTTACAACAATGGGTGCGACTACTGCAGGGTTAAACTGTTATTTGTGCTTCTTATCGAGAAAATATTCTATTTTCATCTTTATCGACAACATTATATTTCCATGTGGAACAAAATAATATTGGAATTTCCTTAAAAATCCCCATATCTTATGGGACAAGTTCCTTTTTACATACGACTCTACATAGTCCCATGTTGTAAAATGTACTTACTAATAAAGCCTATCGGTTAATACTTATCATTAATATTTATCACCTTAGCAAATTACCCCGAAGCAAATTTAAACCCTACTTCAATTCAACACGTTCGTCCAAATCAAAATAAGCACTCAGACTGAGTTTTGCAGGAGCATCCAGACCACAATGACCGGTAAACTAAGCGTAATTCACAAAGACATTGTAATACCTTGAATATCTGTAGTGTTGTTAGTAAGAAAAGAATGTACTGCCTGTGTGACGGTAACAAAAGAGTGGTGGTGATGATTAGAGATTAGATGAATAAAGCAGCAGCATCAGCGAAGTGTTTGTTACTTACATAATATCTGGTGTTTCACTCACTATCGGCCGCTGATTTTTCCCTTACAGCTTTCAAACTATGTGTGTAAGTAACTAAAATTAAACGCGGGCACACCTTGGTTTTTGGGACGCATGGAAGGTCATGGGTAGCCTGTATTTCGTGCAAGCTCAAGAAGGCTAATTGCGTGTTCGTTGCTCTGCCAGTAGCGTGTGGGCAATAGTTGTACTATTGTCACGGGAGAGACAATTACCATTGTGTTAAGAATAATATAATACTTGAATAGTACCTACCGCCTGTTTCTTTTCCGCGCCTACTGGAAAACAGCCTGTCTAAAATAACACAGTCAGCACTTTAGGGTTCTGAAACCATTGGTTGTTCATTTGTTTTATTAATGGAGTTCTTTAACATCTCAGGTCATCAGCGTCTCATTCAAACCAGGGCGTGAAACGGCCGAAAAATTTTGCTCAGAGGTCTCTTTTGAGGTTCTTTTTCGTGCCGTAAATGTACGACACGGGACCCACGGCTTTACTTCCCTTCCGAAAGATACCATACTTAAGATTTTTACACCCGAACATCGATTCTGGCCGGGATTGAACCCGCGATGGTATGGGTACCATCAGAAAAATCCTACATTCGATATCTAGCGAAGAATTTCGAAACTACCAGCAGGAATGTGCAGGAGGCAAAAAATAGACTGCAGTCCTCCCCACAAAATCCTGAGATAAATTGTCGCAGATGAGGGTTTCCACAAGAGCATTTAAATGAGCTGGAATAACACGTATATGCTGTGCAAGAATTTAAACCTCTCGACACACAAAATAAACACAATTACTGCCATTAGTAAACAATTTGTCGGTGTGTGTTCGGGATTTTTTTTAATGGTGCTTAACGTCCGTTTTTACTACTAAGGCACCACAGGCGGTGGACACTGATGATATATGAGATGAAACGATATATTGGGAAAGTATATTTTTTAAGGAAGGAAGTGTTCCAGGCCTAAGTTTTAGGGTACCTCCACGGCATTTGCCAATTATGAGATCTGAGGAAAACCTACAAAAAAAAAACTCAGTCAGGGAGGACGGTCCTGGCGGGATTCGAACCCCAAACCTCCCGCTCACGATTCTGCGCCTTAACGACCTCGGCCACCCGTGGCGGTTTGTGTTCGAGAATGGTGGACTACACCGGTTCTCCAGATTTGTGAATACGTCAATGTCCAGAATACCAGCATATATCTCAGTCTATATGGAAATCTTGCAGAAATTCGCAAATCAACAGAATGATGAGAAACTGCACACTGGCAGTTTTCACTTGTCTGCCACTTGTCAAATATCAGTATGACAAATTGTCCTCTTTAAGGATCGATCGCTTCTAAAAAAAAACTTTGGCCACTAAGATTGCCTGACCGTATTCCACATGGGACATCCTAAGAGAGGGTGCATTGCAATAAGCCACAAACTTTCGTGGTATTCCAAAAAAAGAAAACAGGCCGAAAATTGAGCCTGTGATTGCTGTTGGCGAATAGCTTCAGTAACAGGCAGAAGTGTTCGCAGGCATAAAGCTAACAATTTTCAACACTTGCTCTGATATCATGCTTCACACACACACCAAGGTGCGTCCATGTCAAATGTCACTGAGTTACATGCATAAGTTTGAATATTATAGGAAATTTTGGGGGCCGATAGTGAGTGAAACATCCGATACTTTTGAAGAAAAGTGTCTAATTTATTGGACGAGTTTCTGAAACCTTATTTGGAAAACGTTCCCCTGTTCAATTGATGGAAATAATTTATCTTTGCTCAATTCATCAATCCACTTTCATGCGTTCACATTTAGTTGCACAAATATTTAACTAGTGGTTTTATTTCCTTACATGGTTGGTGATACAGCATCATATTTTGTAAATTATACATTTCTTGAGTACTGCTATTAAGTGTTGTGGTCTTAATAATATTATTACTAATAATATATCATGCTCCAACTTTTTAAAGGAGATTAGAAATTCCTATCACATTAATGCTTGCTTGAATTGAGTGTATGCTAAATATGGGTGCTTCATCCATAGTCAAAAGTATTGACATTGGTCACATGGAATGTGTTTCTGAGTACTACTGGCGTTTTTCTTGTGCACTTGCAACCCATATGGAAAACGTCTGCTTTCAACTCTGAGTAACGTTTGTACTCTATAAGACAGAAAGTCTGGGGCTTGTGTGTATATGATTTCAAGCTCGCGTCATAAGAGTGTCACATTTTGGGAAGAGTTCTCAAAATTTTTTAAAATGGATATCAACTCCGCAAAATATAATTTGATACTTAACAGTAGAAAGGTGCAAAATGCCAAATCTATAAACATCAAGTTCTCTCTCAAATAATTTATGAAAATTGTTTTTTAAAATTATATCAAATGCAGAAATGAATACGTTTTATCAATATTGAAGCAGTTTGTTATGGGCACCACATTGCTGAACCCAAATTTGAAGCGGTGTATAGTTGATTAATTAATGATCGCTTCATTATTGTTGTCCACGCTTCATGACAATATCTGCTGTAATATTTTGCTATTTTGTTGATTCGCACTCAACAGGACTGGGAGAGGATATCGACTGTGTAAAAAATCACGCGACGAATATATATGTATATGTTTGGTAATTTATTATTTACAAGATCTTCCGCGTTCTCTGGTGTTCTGCGTACGATAGAATTTTGCTACGTCGAATATAAATTTAGCAGACGCGACTTCCAAGAGATGAACTGATCTAAAACTGACGAACTAGCAGAGCATACTTAAACTGCGTCTCATTGCGTGTAGAACTTAACTCGTGTGTCTCGCCGTGTGTAGAACTTCTTCGAAATAAATTGCTCAGCAGAGCAAACGATTCCTTATAACCTTGATTAAAATGAACTGAACGTTGGCTGGACGACGCTGGAGGGGTTCACACAAGCACACGCAAGCATTGCGTCTTGCTTTAAAAATTCAAAATATATATAAACTATTGCCTAGTTCAATTTCACCATTCCCTATTATTTGAAAGTTGAAAACCTTTGTTGACATTGACTAGTTTAACGAGTTAAAAGCCCTAGCGAATTTAAAAGACCCTTGAGTTTATTAACCTCCAACGGCAATCCTTCCAAAAGTGGCATCACACTCGACCCTCGGATTTATTCTCCCCATTGTACAGTTTTATGGCCTTCTTGGCTCCCGAGATACCGTAAAAGAAAACAGCACAGAACTTTCTCTTTGTCAACATATAATTCACATGTTAAAGCTGTACTGTATTATGCACATATACATACATGATATCTACTGTACTAAGTACAGTACATAGTATGTTGTAATCAGGTCTGCAACATATATATATATAATATCATATTTATATTCCAGTGGGGTGGATCGAATGAACTGATACCATTTTTGATAGCACTTTGATATAAAATTAAAATTAAAACACTGAGAAATATTACAAATAATGACAGGTGTCCATGTTTTACAGACCACAAGTTTCATTTATTTTTTACAGATCTGCAAGTAGTACCTGTAATTCTTGGCAAATGAGTGTGTCTTTCCCTTTTTTTAAAACTTAGCCTTACATCCTAACCTTACTGCATAACTCTTCCACCCGAGCACATGGTAAATCTAATAAATCATAGGTAATACTAAAACTTTGGAAATATTCATACTAATTATATTTATGATCTTATCTGTCATATTTTGGATATCGAAGAAATGTGCATAGAAAACGGTTTTACTACCTTAGCTCCTTCCACTAATTTATCAAGGTCATTGGGGACGTACCTTTGTGTTTGCTTCCACAATGAAAGAAGTTATTTCCATTAACAAACCGTTTTTCATCAACAAGCGATTCTTGATTTGGCCACAGTTATTCACATCACGTCAAATATTTTTCTTATTTACAACCCCTGAATTCAACACCTTCAGAATGCAAGATGAAATTTCATTTGCAGCCCTTTCGCCCACAGTCTCATTCTACATGCACATAAATATGAGTCTAATGTATCATTCACAGATACATCAAAGTTGTAACAAGATGATTGGCGGCGATGTAACCTTTCAGAATGTCAATGTGGTGTGGTGTAAATCAATCGATATGCAACACGTATCGCTGTGAGCGAACTTCTGTAAGCTGAGGTCGTTTTTCAAAAGACTTGTGTCTTCTCAGCCTTCCTATGTTGCCTCTCTACTGAACTTGCTTTTGATTTAAGATTTAACTGATTTCAGGTGTTGCAATTGTCTTTTTTAGAACTCTTAATTGAAAGAAGAGGAAATGCTTTCGAAAGGATCAAACAAACATAAATAATTTACCTAAATGTTGTCTCAGAAGATATTGTTTTAAAGTGTAAATTGAGTTGGATTATATTGAGATTTGCACTTAATATTCTGTTTGATTTTTATTCGTATTATTTTATTTTATAAAACTTTAGTGTTCAAAAAGGTTTTTTTTCCTTTCCTTTTCGAAATTACTCACTGCCGTTCTTCCTGTTTCCTGCCCTTGATGACTTTGACCAAGCATAAACTAAAAATGGACAACAGAATGCTTTACAATAATTATATTTAAATAATTAATTTTTGTTATTAAAAGGGTAATTATATATTTTCCAAGCCTTTAAGTCAGTAGGGGAAAAAAATATTTTATGATAAAACTTTCATTTTGCACAAACTTCATTATTTGCATCACAAATAAGCAATGCGATAAATCAAAACAAAGTAATGACACATTGCACGTTTATTCTGTTTAGGTTTTTGGTTTTTGGCCCTTTACCACCTTTTGGAGATCTTAAAAACTCTCTGGTAATGTGTAATGACCGTTGGCACTTTTGTTTCTTTGTAGTGAAACATAACTTTTTAACGAATTGGTCACTTCTACTGTTTAGTGAGAGTAGTAGTACATAGTAGCAGTAGTAGAAGTAGTAGTAGAAGTAGTGGTAGTAGCAGTAGTAGAAGTAGTAGTAGTAGTAGTAGTAGTAGTAGAAGTAGTAGTAGAAGTAGTAGTAGAAGTAGTGGTAGTAGCAGTAGTAGAAGTAGTAGTAGTAGTAGTAGTAGTAGTAGTAGAAGTAGTAGTAGTAGGAGTAGTAGAAATAGTAGTAGTAGTAGAAGTAGTAGTAGAAGTAATACATAGTAGCAGTAGTAGAAGTAGTAATAGAAGTAGTGGTAGTAGTAATACACAGTAGCAGTAGTAGAAGTAGTAGTAGAAGTAGTAGTAGTAGTAATGGTAGTAGCAGTAGTAGAAATAGCAGTAGTAGCATTAATAGTAGAAGTAGTAGTAATAGCAGTAGTAGTAGAAATAGTAGTAGTAGTAGTATTAGTAGTAGTATTAGTAGTAGTAGTAGTAGTAATAGCAGTAGTAGTAGAAATAGTAATAGTAGTAGTAGTAGTAGAAGTAGTAGTAGTAATAGCAGTAGTAGTAGTAATAGTAGCAGTAGTAGAAATAGTAGTAGAAGTAGTGGTAGTAGTAGAAGTAGTAATAGTAGTAGAAGTAGTGGTAGTAGTAATACATAGTAGCAGTAGTAGAAGTAGTAGTGGAAGTAGTAGTAATAGCAGTAGTAGTAGTAGTAGAAGTAGTAGTAGAAGTAGTAGTAGTAGTAATGGTAGTAGCAGTAGTAGAAGTAGTAGTATTAGTAGCAGTAGTAGTAGTAATGGTAGTAGCAGTAGTAGAAGTAGCAGTAGTAGCATTAATAGTAGAAGTAGTAGTAATAGCAGTAGTAGTAGAAATAGTAGTAGTAGTAGTAGTAGTAGTAGTAGTAGTAATACATAGTAGCAGTAGTAGAAATAGTAGTAGAAGTAGTAGTAGAAGTAGTAGTAGTAATAGTAACAGTAGTAGTAGAAATAACAGTAGTAATAGTAGAAGTAACAGTAGTAGTAGTAGTAGTAGTAGTAGTAGTAGTAGTAATAGTAGTAGCAGTAGTAGAAGTAGTAGTAGAAGTAGTAGTAGAAGTAGTAGTAGTAGTAGTAGTAGTAACAGTAGTAGTAGAAATAACAGTAGTAATAGTAGAAGTAACAGTAGTAGTAGTAGTAGTAGTAGTAGTAGTAGTAGTAACAGTGGGGGTGGGGGAAGTAGAAGTACATTCATTTCATTGGCACCAATATAATAAAACTTAAACTGCTATTATTTATTAACTAGATATTAATTTAGACTAAAAATATAAAAATTCCGCAAAGAGAAGAGCAGAATTGGGTGTTATTTTTTTTAAATTAGATTGTGAATATAGTGAAGTCTTAAGGAATGCCTCAACTATGAACGTCGATCCTGATGGTCTAGTGGTAAACCGTAGATCCAAGATCGCGGAATCAATTCCAGTTCGGATATTTTCGGGCGTAAGGTATGGCTTCGTTCGGAAGGGAAGTAAAACCAAGCCCTGCGCTCCTGTTGTAGATTTACGGCATGTAAAGGGATCTCAAGCCTGAAATAAGAGCAAAATTTAGTGGCCGTTTCACGTCCTGAATTGAATGGAACACTGATGGTGTGAGACGTTAAACAGCATCTTAAATAAATCAAATCAATCAACTTTGAACGTATTAATTGGAGAAGGGCGTTTAGGAAATTATTTATGAAACAGTTTCAAGCTATTTTCAAAGCATCTCATATTATCTTGTGTGTTTAAACTTAAACTATTTTCAGCGTAATTTACTTTTTAAATAACATTTCCAGGTTCAAACAGCCTCAAACGATAAGAACAATCTATCACTGAAAGAAATACTTGTGTCATGGCTGTTTGGGTAATAAGCTTAAAAAATAAAAAATACAGTTTTGTAGATACGACAAGGAATATTCAAAGACATAGATAAAGCTAACAAGGCGTTGGTGCAATTTATTATATTTTCTTAAATTACTTAAACAACTAGTTTTATTCTACTGAAAATAATATCGTTAAAAAGTTTCAAAATGTTAACGTAAACAATTTTGAGTTTAAAATTTTTGAAACTTGTATTAAAGTCGCAAAGTTTTCAGAGAATTTGGAATATTTTGATTTTGAAGAATTTCGTGAGAATATTTTGAATGAAATAAATGCAGAAAATAAGAAAAAAGCAGTTGGAAATTATACAGAAAAATTCAGTATAGCTTTTCAGTGAATATGCAAAAGACATCTGTAGTAAACGTAAATAGAATAGTAATTCTGTAAATTTCAGTAATTGAAAATGTATATTATTCATATCAGCCGCTTTGCGCTTTCTTATGTTTTTCAGTGATCTAATCGTTCTTGGGTCAAATAGTTCACATTCCCAAGCTCTGACTATTCAACATTTTCATCTTCATCAGCCTGCCACAGTTGCCTATTGTCTACAATAGCAACGTTATATATTGTGGAATATAATCATTTAATAGCTGCCATGTGGGTAATATTCTATAAAGGGTGTCAAAATAAACACACAAATAATTTCGCAGTAGAAAGAGAATCGAAATAGGCTACTCAAGAACAGGAACAAACAGGAACTTCGTTTGTTGTTGCAGTCATTTACTTCAAAACTACAAATGTGTTAATAAATACTCAAGAGGCCTGAGAACACAATAGCATCCCTTAAACAAATCACATACCTGGTTAAATACTAGCATATGTCCAACAGCCTCACCGACAAGCGTTATCGTGTTATCTGGTGTCACACCTTATCTGTTAAGTAAATAATTGCAGCTGTAACTTCCGCTCCCTCTGTTCAGTTGTTCAGATATAGTTGCATAAAGAAGGCTATGTGTAGAAGATTGTGACATGCTCAAAATGGAGTATCAAGCTGTTATTAAGTTCTTCACAAAGGAGGAACTTACACCCAATGAAATTAAACAGCGATTAGACGGTGTATATGGGGAAGCATCCCCCTCATATTCTACCGTAAAAGAATGGGCCAAAATTTTTCGAATGGTCGAGAAAGCATTGAAGATGAAGTGCGTGCAGGTCGGCCCTTGGAGGTGCCCAATCTGAAAACATTGCTCTTGTGGAAGGAGAAATTATGGAAGACCGGCTGCTCAAAGTTACAAAAATAGCAGTAAGTTTGGGCCTTTGTAAAACAACAGTCCTTCGAATTATTTATGAACATTTAAACACAAATAAGGTTAGTGCAAGATGGGTGCCAAGACTTTTTTTCCTTAGTCCAAAAGCCGCAACGAGTTACATTTTTTGGAGCTCTGCCATGGTAACGAGAGGGAAATTCTGTAAAGCATTGTTACAGGAGATGAAACTATGGTCCTCTACTATGATCCCTTGTCCAAAAGATAATCAATGGATAACCTTGCGAAGCACTGCCTCTAAAGGCCAAGGTCACTTAGTCAACCAAGAAGGTCATGGCCACAATCTTTTGGGACTGTGAAGGAATACTCTTCATTAGCTTCAAGGAGAGGAGCGCCACAGTAAATGAGAAGTACTATGCTGGCCTACTGCACAGACTACATGCTTTCAACAGAGAGAAAAGATGAGGAAAGCTGAGTGGTGGTGTGCGCCTTCTTCACGACAACGCGCCTGTGCACACAGCTCTTGTTGCAAAGGAAGGTGTGAAAAAACGTGGCTTCAAGGAGATCGATCATCCACCGTACAGCCCAGATCTAGTTCCCAGTGACGACTTCCTCTTCTCAAAACTCTAGAAGGACCTTCGTGGAAGGAAATTTAAGTGTAACGAAGAAGTGATGGATGCTGTTTATGCCCATTTTGCAGACATTGACTTCTGACTATTTGGGGGGGGGGGGTTTGAAATGTTAATACAAAGATATGAGAAGTGTATTGCAATAAACTATATTGAAAAGTGAAATATATTTTTTGTCTTTATCATACCTAGAAAATGGGTAGACCGGAAACTTATAATGGATAGACTAACCTCGTACACAGCATGACTTTAATTAACTACATGGCGTAGCATGTAAATGTTCTTAATGAGCTCCCAGTGTATTATGCGCCTTAGGACAAGTGAATGTCAGCCATTTCTTCATGCGTGAAACTTGGTTATTGATTGGGTATATTTACGGATGCTCTTTAACATCTCAGGTCATCAGCGTCCCATTCAAATCAGGGCGCGATACACCGACAAATTTTGCTCAGATGCCTCTTCTTTCAGGCTTGAGGTTCTTTTTCGTGCCGTAGGTGTACGACACGGGACCCACGGCTTTACTTCCCTTCCGAAGGAAGCTATACTTAGGATTTTTACACCCGAAAAAATCCATCGATCCTAACCGGGTATGAACCCGCGATCTTGGGTTTAGAAGGCAAGTATGGTTACCGCTACACCACCAGGACCGATTCCGGGAGCGTTCATTTATTTATTTATTTATTTATTTATTTATTTATTTATTTATTTATTTATTTATTTGCATAGATAAACGCTGAATGATCCATAATTAATAAATTATGTAGAAATTGTTATAGATATATTTTTCTCAGAAAATTATAATCTGACTTAACTAAAAATGTTTGCATTACTTACATTAAGAAAATGTTAAATAATACCTATCCATTGTATTTTTCTCTTAAAGAAAATACCTATTCTTTCTTGCTCTGTCAATTTCTTAGCCAACCTTCATAAAAAGTAGTGGATTGCTTTAGTTTGTAAATAACTTCCTATTTGATAGCTAGAAATGTTGAACCTGTGAGGCGTTTGAATAGTGGTTAACGCTTCTCCCCCACCCCCTGAGGCACCACAGGCGGCGGACACTTATGATACATGAGATGAAATCATATATTGGGAAAGGATTTTTTTTTAAAGGAAGGAAACGTTCCAGGCCTGTGTTTAGGGTACCTCCCCGGCCTCCCCCGGGTACCTCCCACGTGAGGACTTAGGAAAACCAGGAAAAACCCTCAGTCAGGGAGACAGTCCTAGCGGAATTCAAACCCCAGACCTTCCGCTCACGAGTCTGCGCCTTAGCGACCTCAGCCACCCTTGGCGGTTCTGTGAGGCATTGATCTTTGATAAGTTTTGGTTCTTGTCAGTGCCAAGAATGTCCGCTCTGCCGAAACTATAGCACTAGTTATATTAACAATAATTAATCGTAACTTGTGTACTTCTGGTAATTCTGTATCTATTTACATTTTTCCTTTATTGTTGTTATCAACTGATATGCATTCTTACTATGAATAGGTCGTAAGTTTAGACTTTGCTCTAATGAATTTACCGCCACGGGTGGCTGAGGTCGTTAAGGCACAGACTTGTGACCGGGAAGTATGGGGTTCGAATCCCACCAGGACTGACCTCCCTGACTGAGGTATTTTCCAGGTTTTCCTCAGTCCTCATAAATGGCAAATGCCGGGGAGGCACTCTAAACTTCGGCCAGGAACGATTCCTTCCTTACAAATATAATTTACCAATACATCATTTCATCTCGTGTATCATCAGTGTTCATCGATTGTGGTGCCCCAGTAGTAAAAACGGGTGTTAAACACCATTCATTCATTCTGATAAAGTCGAAAGTAGGAAGCGCATTCCTTGATCTTCATACTTGAGAGTATCCAACAAAGTGAAAACTAAATTAATATATGGCGCAATTACTTAATCAATTTTAATCAACACATGTTTTCACTTCTTTGTGTCATGTTGAAAACGTTTTCCTTCTTCGTTTGTTTTTAATTATTTCTAGATTGTTAATATTGTCAAGGGGAAGAACAGGAAGCAGGAAATGAATCGTAACTAACAGTTTTATGTCAGCAATGTCGTCTGGTATAGTTATAATTCTACGGTTACCATTTCATAAAGCGTTTAGATATTTGCAAACGTAATTCTCCGCAACGTTCTTTAGTTATATATGCCAAACATTCCAAAGGCAGAGTTTCATAGCTGGGCTTGCATTCCCATTTTTTTTTTCTTTCTTTATTTCCTTAATGAAAATTGTTTCCCCGAATTTTGTCGCAGCGGTGCAAGGTGTTTTCGAGAACTACAATTTTTTTTTTTATTTATTTTTCCTTTTGTACATGCACGAAAAGCTTGGTGCTGAATGTGACCTTTCGTGTATCTAGTTCGTTAACGACTATGTGGTTGGAAGTTTGTTATAAGTCGTTTTCTGCAATTACTCTGTGTGACGTGTTAACGTTTCTCTCTGACATCGCCCTGGGTCTTTCATTAGGGATACCTTCCCAAACGCAAGTAACAAAATAGTTTACATTTTCGCTTAAGACTAAAGTCAATTCTAGGTAGTAAATACTTTCGGTGAGCGCCAGATGGAAGGGATATAGTTTATATAACATCTTATATTATCAATTTTATATCATTCACAGTAACTACAGCCCGTCTCTATAATGCATTGCCACAGGGTGTCAGAGACTGCCAAAGTTTAGGAGGTAGACCCAAGGTCGCTGGTTTAAATCTGGCTAGGATTGATTCATTTTTTTAGGGCGTGAAATCCGAGTATATTTCCTTTGGAAGGGAAGCAAAACCTTGCGGTATGGCACGTAAAAGAACTTCAAATGTGAAAGAATATGCCTCTGAGCAAAGTTTATCGGCCGTTTCACTCCCTGAATTGAATAGGGCGCTAATGACCAGAAAGAGCTTCCTTAAATAAATATACGCACAGATTTCTGAATTTCAATAGAAATTTGAAATATCTGCCAGGATGCGAGATACTCACACAATTTAGGAATATTTCTAGAGAAGACCCGACAAAGAAGGTTAATGACTATAGTGAAGAAGGGGGAACTGGATAGGGGGTGTGAGTAAATGAAAGGGATACTCAAGAGTAAAGGTTCCTTTCGTGTTTATGATTTTTATATAAAATGATTTATAGAAAACGTAAATATATTGAAATATATAAATACAAATCTACATCCATACACACAAATATTTCGATATATTTACGTTTTCTATAAATCATTATATATATATATATATAGACGTGTATGTACGTATATATTTTAAACAGTGTTTAACGCCCGTTTTTACTACTGAGGCACCACACTGATGATACATGAGATGAAATGGTAAATTGGGAAAGGATTTTTTAAGGAAGCAATCGTTCCAGGCCCTAAGTTTAGGGTACCTCACCGACATTTGCCATTTATGAGAACTAGGGAAAACCTGGGAAAAACCTCAATCAGGGAGGACAGTCATGGTGGGATTCGAACCCAGACCTCCCACTCACGAGACTGCGCCTTAACGACCTTGGCCACTCGTGGCGGTGTATGTATATAACCTTTATGATTGTTAAATGGACGACATCAGTATGTACGGCCGTAAGCCCCATGCGACAGTTGTATTTATTTGAATGTATTCTAAAACATACAAAAAACGTCCATTACCTCTACTACTATTACATGCACAGGCCACAAAACATTATCGTCATCCGCAGACGAATCATCGCTGCTTGATGAACAGTTACATCAGAATAAAATAGGGCGACTTTACCAATGCTTACGCTTCGAAGGAAAACAAAGCACGACAGCATCGAGGCCTATGCTATACCTAATGTCACACCATTGTTTACTAACTTGAATGTAAAGTAAAAGCAGGGAAATAGACGGAAGAACGAGCAAAAATGCAAATAAATAACTAACATAATGTATTAATAGTATCTGAAACAGCACTTACGGTCCATTCCCATGGAAATATAAATATAATGTAATATGTATGTGCAAACCTAATCATAACATTTTAGTAATGTAAAAAACATTTATGTATATATGTGCTTCATGAGATGATGTAGCTTTAATATGTTATTTGTATGTAGTCAAAAAGAAAAAGTTCCTGGTGTTTTCTGTTTACGGTAGCTTGGAAAGTCAAAGAGGCCATAAAACTCCATACAAAAGGGCAAGAGTAAACCCGAGGGTGGAGTGTAATGCCACTTTTAAAAGGATTACTTTTGGAGAGTTAGTAAACCGAAGGACTTTTAAATTTATTAGGGCTTTGAGCCCGACAGGCGGTTGTACAGTTAGCCTTTAAACTAGCTAATGTCAACAAGAGCTTTAAACTTTCAAATAATAACGAATGGCACGTTCTGGCAGGTGAATTTAAACCAGACAATGATAAACGTATGTTTGAATTTTTAAAGATATGAGGCGAAACTTGCGCGGTGATGTGAGCCCCTTTGGCGTCGTTAAGTCAATGATTACTTGATTTGAATTTAGTATATAAGGAAGTGTTTGCACATCCGGGGAACGCAGCTCACAGAATCAACTCAGATAAGTTCACAGAATCACTCAGAAGTTCCACAAGTGGCGAGAAGCAGTTTTTACTTGACGTACGCAGTCATCAGTTAAGCAGTTTTCAGTTTCACACGCAGCGGCACTAGTCTGTAAGCTTCACACGCGGTGAAGGGCACTCAGTTTCAAGTTCTGTACGCGGCGACACACGGGATATTCAATTTCATTCCTACGTTCCACTTGCGACAGCCAAGTTTATATTGGACATAGCTAAGTCTATCGTATGCAAAACACCAGAGGACGCGAACATAATAAAGAACCAATATAAATATATTATTGCATTGCATTCTTATTTATACTGTTGAACTCATCTCTCGGTTCTGTTGAGTGTAAATAACAAAATTGTAGAATTCACCCTGAAAAATGGTTGTCATTGAAGCGAGGGCAACAACATCGAAGAGATCATTCATCAATTTACCAAACTTTAAAATTGACATCACACCGTGAGGCCCGACAACAAACCGATTCAAAATTGGTGCTCAACCTGGGACACTGAGCCAGAACTCACTAACCCGCTTCATAATACAGTAATAAGGTAATAAAAGACAATTTTTGTTTTGTCAAAACATTTATGCAATTTCAGTATCGTAAAACTCACTTGTAACCAAACAGGGTGTGCTTGTGTAACTACTTGGTTTTATTTTATTTTATTTTTATTTCATATTATTCATTTTTTGTATCTCATCTGTTTTGTATGTGGTAGGATTCAGAGCAGGGAAAGCCGTAATAATGTTGCCAGACACAAGAACCTGTCAATCGAGATAAAGCAAAATTCGCGCCCACTAATTGTTTCACGTGTATAATTGTAAATCAATGGAAGGCAATTGGTCAGCCAGTAGTACTAACAAGAGTAATGGACAATCTGTGTGCTGCCTTCTTACCCAAGTCGGACTTTACCGCAGGGTAGGTTGATTAATAATAATAAATAAATAAAAATCTGAAATTCTCCATTTCCTACACGAGGACGTGTATTGCAAACTCTTACACTTTATTTCTATATTATCAAATTATATTATTATTTTCCAGATAATACTTATACCTAGGTTACAATTAGAAATTTACTAAAATAATAAAAATAACACATTTGATAAATAACAAAATTACATTCCCTTCAACTACTTCCTAATTGCTGGAAACCAGCTACTACTTCTACTACTACCTACTTAATCTTTAACTCTAAATTAATAAACTTATTCACCGGTGTCCGGTAGAAACTGTACTGGTGACCAGTACACTTCTTACACACTTTTACTTTACTACTGTCTACATTTGTATAAAATTATATATTATATATCTATTGATCTTATATGCGTTTCTTTATATTATATCATATCATATCATCTTTATAAATATAATCGTGTAAATTTCACATTTATATCTTACATTAACCAAATTTTTCAACACTAATTATATTCTTTGTTTGCGAATCTAATTGACATTTATCAATGCAACATTTACCCTACCAATTCATTACTTTGACGTCGTTAACAATAATATTAATAATTATAATAAAACTTTTTATCATATTTTACTTTACCTATTCTTTACCTTACTTTACTTCTTTATTGTCTTCCTCTTCTTTGTCCTCTTCACTCTTTCATCATTTCCCTTTTCCATAATCACTTTACCCTCCTTTCATTTTGTTTATTTGTCTTTTATACTCACATTATTACAAGTTAAAAAATATTCTTACAATTTTCACCACTAACTTCACTTCACTCATATTTACTACACCATTACACTGCAATATATTATACCCCTCTCCACCTTTATTATACTTCTCCCAAGCTCCTTTAACTCCCATCCTCTGCATCTTCACTAAGGTCCCCAACAACTCCTTCAGCTCCTGCTTCTCCTGCTGCCTCATCATATTCTTTCCCTCTTTCTCTTCTTCTCACCGTATCTTCTTTCTTCTAACTGTAGGCATGTTTAGTTTCTTCTATCTCTTCCTCTCCATCTCTCTTTCCTTCATCTTCTAACATGATTCCAATCAAGTTTTCTTTGTGAATTATGTGGTAAATTATTTTTCTGGTTGTCTATATTTAATATTTTTAATCTTTCCAATCTTCTAATTTCCACTTTTTCTTCCCTTGCAGATGGAATCTCTTCTTGCTCTGCCATTTCTTCCCATGCTATTGGTAAGTATGTTGATTGTTGTATTGTACGTTGATTTTTTGATATTTAGGGTGAGTATAGAAGGGAGGTAGTGTTGCAACTCTTCCGCGAACGTTGAACGCGTATGCCATGTGAGGTATTTTAGCAGAATCCTATCCAATAGCGAGAAAAGTATTTGACTTTTGAAAATGCAGCGGTTTTCTGAGAGTAGAGCTATGAACCCAGTATGACACCAATTTAGACACCAATATAAGGCGAAAATTCTACTTTGACTACCTTGGCTTGGGCGTACGAGTGACGATTATCCTGGTTTAGGAATGAGAGTGATTACGTATTCTGTTTTGGAGAGCATTTGCTGGGTCAACTCAAACGCCGAAGTGCACTTCCCACCATCACCCTGACCGCCAACCTTGAAGGCGCCTCAAGGGATATTACATCATATTGTCACATCCCAAGATTTTCCTTAAGGCGGAAAATCGTACTAAACTATGCAATCAACAAGGTCACATAAGATGCATAGCCAATTCACTGCTGATTGAACTCAGAAGTACTTACCACAGATACCTCTACAATTAGACCGGATGACAGTGGCCCTTCAACTGGTAACTAATCTCATCGCGAAGCATTATTATTGATCTGATAATTCAACTTTTGCTTTTTATGACTGTATTACACCTCCTCAGTTAAGTATGTTTATTTGAAGAAGTATAACATATTTTTCTGAATTTTTAGTACTTATGAATTGTACTTTTCGTGCACATTTTCAGCAGCACTTCTCAGAAAAATCACAGGCCTTGATTCCTTTATGCAGATTGATTTGGCATTTTGGAAAGCCTATACCCTTCATCCTCTTCCTCTTGTTTTGATCTTCTTGTACTTTCCCCCTTCAATCCATTCCCCAGCTGAAGGGCGAACATCATTGTAGAAGATCATTGCTGAAATATCCAGGATATTGTAGAAAACTTGCATAGGCTATCTTCAACATGCATTAGCTGAATATTTAAGAGTTTTCTGGTCAATGACATCTGCCCCATATTTGGTTATTGTAGAAGGTTATAGCTTCTGGTTTCTTTGCTCACCGCCATGTCAGAATGTAGTGTACTGAGGAGTAGGATATTCTTATTTTTCTTTGCTTGGTAAACAGTCAAGTTACAATCTGTCCCATCTGCCGATCGCAAGTTGGTGGTGGAGTAAAGTGGAGAGGTGTTCGCACCAATGACATTTTCATCTGTTGGAGATTTTTGGCAAGTGGAAGAGATGTGAAGAAGTTGTCTGTCGTCATGTTTCTTCCTTGATTTAAAAACGGCTCTATTAAACGTGGAAAGGCATATTCCCTTAGAACTTGATTCTCCAGACGTGCATCATCCTTACATAGATATGGCATTACATATATACTTTGATGCTATATCTGCTGCAATTCAGAATTTCAGAATACATTTGATAGCATTATTGAGCATAAATTAAGTAAACCTGCACCTTGTTTTACTTGGAAGCAATTGCTCATCAATAGTTGTAATTTCCCCCGGAAGATAACAATGGAAACAGTTTTTCACAAACCTATTCCTAATTTCAGATACAAGAGTGAACTAATCAGATGGAAAATTTTCAGTTCCGGTTGATTTCTCATCAAATGGGAGGAATCTTGAAATATAATCCGTGATATGTATCCTTGATGAATGTAGGTCCCAAGGAACATGATCATATATCGTCTACTTAGGTACCTTACGTACAGGGTGTACACGATGACATATTCTCCAGTTCCTCGAGTAGAGGAAACCCCACGAGTTTCACTTCCTTCCGACCATTGGATTCTGTACACTTTATGAGATGTAACATCGATTCAAGCACTGATGAGAGTCATCCAATCGCTGGAAAGCATATGTAATGGGATCTTCTCGCTCTTTTACAGCATTTACAGCATCCCTTCTCCCTGATGAAGATATGTTGATAATCTCCTATTAAAATCCGTTTCTAACCACCATTTTCACTGTGGAGGAATCTGATGGAGCCTGGCCCTGCTGAGATGACTGAGGCAATGGTTGAGAATTATCAGCACTCTCACCCGCTTCGGATAAGAAACCCTCACTAACATTTACATTAATGAATTTTTGGCATAAATTCACTGTCTGAATCTGACAGGTCAATATCTGATTCAACCGCAAAGCTTTCCAAAAAAGCTCCAGAATCTCGTCCACCGAAAGACCGCTCTGACGATTGAAGGCGACCGTGTTGAACACACAACATGGAACGTAATATTTAGACACAAGCTGATAATATATACATATATGTCAAGTCCCAATAATGAGCCAATATTTCCCTCTGAAACGCCCAGAAAAAACCACAGTGGCGTACTTATGAATCTCACAGGTGACAGTATTTTCGGAGCGCACAAAAGAGAACTCCAATATCTTTTGACAAGAATGCTGATGCATAGATGAATTTTATTTAGTGAGAAAGGAAGTTCCTACATGTCCAACATTTTTATACGATATTCGAAAATAAAGAATTGTATTTCCTTAGGAGTTCACTCTGTGAAATGAATTCTTAAAGAAATGGAAAAACTGGCAAAATTAAAGGAAAATATCTATTGAGAAGCTAAATATAAATAGAATGCTGCTATATCTGAAACCAATACACCGATTAAGAGAACAGAATTGTACTATTATACATATTGTTGCTTCTCTAGTTCTTGTTTTTCCAGTTACAGTGTGCTCCAAGAGCTTATTTTTCATTTCAATATATATAAATGAAAAATGATGTAACATCATTAACAATGTAACTAAAATAACAATAATTAGAAACGCAGAAAAGGATAAAACACTAAGAAAAAGTCACAGATTAATAATCACTTCTTAAGCAGTTCGAAAAATAGTGATTAGTTATCTGTAAATTTTTCTTAGTATTTTATCCTTTTATGTTTTTCTAATTATTGTTATGTTGTTATATATATAAATGAGGTTTGGGTGGACAATAATTTAACAATTAGGAGATGCTGACAGAAATGAAAATCAACCCGGCGCATTGACATGCAGGATCCAAAATGGTGTTGTGAAGAATTCACTATTTATTTTTCAAACAGTCAAAAGCTGGGCAGATGATCATGGTCAAGTGAATTTCAGAAACTTTGAGCTTTGTATCAGTTTCATTCCATCCATAGGAAATGTTAAGCATGTTAACCTCAGCTTGTAAGCGATCAATGTTTTCTAAATGCCTCATAGCACAAGCACAGGTTTTGTTTAGATATGTGCGCTGTGAACAATGCACTTCTCTTACACTGGGTTACATCACATTCTTCTGATTAGCCATCTCTACAGTTCCCTCTCTCATCGTAAGCAGGCAGTCGCTCTCGCCAGATTAAGCAGTCGCTCACAATCGCTTCTAGAATTTGGTTCGTGTAGAACTACTTTTTCGTACAACCAAGGAGGTAGTCTCCCATGCAGAGTACCCCATGCCTGAGTAAAAGATATACCTGAAAGTGTGTCAGGCATTCCAGGGACCCCTATAATGGTACGGCTATGTACCCTTTACTCATGGATCGTTATATACCTTGGAATTTGAGGCATGTATTACCCTCGGGGAGAGTGGCTCAGGTCCCTCAGGGCCGCTACTCCCTATGCTCCAAAATAGAGCCCTGAGGAAATAGCCACCAGATGATTGATTAGCTGCAATGCAAGAACGTGTGGTAAACATTTAATTAGAAATACTAATATCAGGAATATTTAAAATAGAGAATAGGACAAATGTATTGGAGGACCTATAAAAAGTCAATGAGTACAAAGTAATGTTTCTTTTATACCATTGAAATACGTCAAGTTTCGATGCAAAATTACATGTATTGGAGAACAGAAAAGCCGAATTTACAGGATCTTGCATACGTCGAACTGGTTTTATAGAACCATGCTCTATTGATAAGAGTATTAAGTGTAGATCTTTAATGTTCCGTAACATCCAGTTACAGAATTTTATCTCCTATCTGCAAAGCATGGCCAATAGTGACCTTGTATGCTTTCAATTTTAAACTCATAATTGCTTCCTAAACCCAAGATCGCGGGTTCAATCCAGGCCAGGATCGATTGATTTTTTCGGGCGTAAAAATCCTAAGTATGGCTTCCTTCGGGAGGGAATTAAAGCTGTGGGTCTCGTGTCGTACATTTACGGCACATAAAGAACCTCAAACCTGAAGGAAGAGCAGAATTTGTCGGCCGTTTCACGCCCTGAATTGAATGGGATGCTGATGACCTGAGATGTTAAAGAGCGTCCGTAAATAAAACAAAATAAAAAAGTTTAAACGGACGCATTATCAGAAGAAGGAACTGTTGCGCCTGTAGATGTTTATTTTCATTGTAAATGTAGTTGTAATTGCGAAAACTTGAATATGTTGTGCGGATACTACTCACTTCAACAGTGTCGACCCAGCAGCTGCCATGAAACGAACGACAAAACCGTGAAAAGCCCAGTACGTTTTATCTGTGTTTTGTGAACAGAAGTTTATTTCGTTTTAGTTCAACGAAGTAGGCGTATTGATGTGTTAAATGCCTGAAAGATTGTCTAATTTTATGTAGTACTTCAACGTTTTGTTTATTCACTTTTGTCGTTGTGAAATAACTGCCTGCTTTTTCAAAATTAGTAGATACATCTTAGATGCATTTTGTATCTTCTTCTTCAAGCCTGGTTTCCCCTAGCCCCATGAGGGCCCTCGGCTTACCTCCACGACCGCTGCGTCTTCTACCTCCATCACGTGATATCATTGGTAGAGTGTAGTATTGCAGGGGGGGGGGGTATGTGATCAGCATACCGCATCCCGCCGGTCGCTATATCGCGGTTTAATAGATCGGGGACCGCCACCTCTCTATCGGTCAGCTTCTCAATTGTCCTCACGAGGCTGTGTGGACTCCGTTCCAGACCTCCCTAACTTAGAAAAATTCCTAAGTGGGTACCGAGAATCGCTAAGCACTAAACCAAGGAGGTGGTCCCATTTGGTATAGCTATTGGAATAAAAGAGTGTCCTTTTGTATGCCGGTGTAAGAAACAATACAAAAATAAAAATTTAAAGTACTTGTGGATGTTAAACTATTTTCTTTTGTAGACAATGCTAACTCACTTAAAATGGAATAACACTTTATTTTTTTTAAAAACATTCAGTACTGCTGGGAGCTGGAGAGATGGCTAGCGACGTATGCGGGGAGAGAGGGCTATCTGTGAAGTAAAACATTATGCACTGCATGTGTATCATCTATTTAAATACTTAAGATTCAGTCCACTCTCATTGTGTTAACGAAAGCAGAATGTTAATAGTTGCATTGTCAGCACATTTCTCTCCAGCTCTATCGGTCCTGGTGGTGTAGTGCCAACCATACTTGCCTTCTAAACCCAAGATCGCGGGTTCAAACTCGGCTGGGATCGATGGATTTTTTCGCGTAAAAATCCTAAGTATGGCTTTCTTCGGAAGGGAAGTAGAGCCGTGGGTCCCGTGTCGTTCATTTACGGCACGTAAAAGAACCTCAAGCCTGAAAAAAGAGGCCTATGAGCAAAATTTATCGGCCGTTTCACGCCCTGAATATAATGGGACGCTGATGACCTGAGACGTTAAAGAGCGTCCGTAAATAAATCAATCAATCTCTCCAGCTGCCATATCTGTTTATGATCATTTTAGAGATCGATATAGCCACATGTGATATATTAAGATGTTAGACTTCCAATATCATTTGAAAGTAAATATATTAAATATATGAAACATGAAAATATGGTAGACGGAGTTCTTCAGCTTATTCCTAGTGACCTCACCGACAGGCTGGTCTGGGTGCAGTAGCGTGCAATTTTTGGCAGCTCTGGCAGCGAAGGTGAAATTAAAGGCAGAGGTTTTTTTATGAGTCTGGACGGATGCAATTAGATAATGAAGAAAAAAATCTGTACGCCTATGCATTTACTTAGGAAACCTGTATGGGCCTTGCCAGGCCAGGCACGTGAGATGCAAATACCTGCTGCCTTCCCCAAACAACGTTTTGGCATCGAAACCACATGCGGTTTGTTTTTTGTTTTTTGGTTTTTTGGTTATTTCTTTTTCCTGTCGCTGCAGACCGGTGCAATTATTATATATGACAGTCTCTTACAAGGAGGCAAGGGAATTTTTAACCTCCCTAAAATATATCATATGCATTTTTATGATGCTTAAGCTCTACTGACTAGGTTTGCGCAGTTAAGGAAAAAAAGAATACTGTAACTAGTGCAACAGGTTCCTTGAAGCAAGACATATAAATATTACAAGCTCACCGAATATAAAGAACCGGCTGCTTAATTAATTCCATAACTTTAAACAAATTGCATTTTATTCTTTATGTGTCTGGTGCATAAGCTTGTTTCCTTATTGGAAACTCTAAATGTTGATTATTAATATAAATGGTCAACATTTCCGAAGAGAAATATACTTTCTTTCACATGTAAATATTTCCAATTGTATTAAGTATGTTTTCAGTGGGTAATTTCAGCTAACTAACACAATAAATGAAAATGTTGCTCAAACACACAATCTTTGTCACTGAATATTCATAAATCTAATGAAGTTATAGCATTTATTTGTTATTTCTCAGTAAAATATTATATTTTCACAGCTGTTCTATGTCGGTCCTGGTGATGTAATGGTAACCATACTTGCCTTCTAAACCCAAGATCGCGGGTTCAAACCCGGCAAGGATCGAAGGATTTTTTCGGGCGAAAAATCCTAAGTATGGCTTCCTTCGGAAGGGAAGTAAAGCCGTGGGTCTCACGTCGTAGATTTACGGTACGATAAAGAACCTCAAGCCTGAAAGAAGAGACCTCTGAGCAAAATTTGTCGGCCGTTTCACGCCCTGAATAGAATGGGACGCTGATGACCTCAGATGTTAAAGAGCGTCCGTAAATAAATCAAATAATAACCGGTCAAGATCGAAGGATTTTTTCGGGCATAAAAATCCTAAGTATAGCTTCCTTCGGAAGGGAAGTAAAGCCGTGGGTCTCATGTCGTACATTTACGGCACGATAAAGAACTTCAAGCTTGAAAGAAGAGGCCTCTGAGCAAAATTTACCGGCCGTTTCGCGCCCTGATTTGAACGAGACGCTAATGGCCTGAGCTGTTAAAGAGCGTCCATAAATAAATCAAATCAACAACAGCTGTTCTATCGTTTTTCTGCACTTAGTGCGTTTTAAAAGAGAATTTCACTAGAAAAGGTTGTAAACATCTAAAAGTTTTGCTATGTTTAAGGGTATAACATTATTGCTAAACCTATAAAACTTAATACTACACTCGAGACAAAGTTTTGTGAAATGCATACATATATTTTAACAGTATGAACCGGGAGACAACGGAACAACTCCTGGACTATGTTGCACATTTTGTGGAAGTCGGAAATAAAGTTTGCTTTATAAAGTCCAATTTAAATAGAACAAGGAAACATCTGCGAATCCTAAATTTGCAATAGTGCTGTAAAAAAAGTATTATGTTTTTAATAGTGTTTAACGCCCGTTTTTACTACTCAGGCACCACAGGCGGTGGACACTTGTGATACATGAAACGAAGTGATATATTAGGACAGGATGTTTTAAAGGAAGGAAATATTCCAGGCCTAAGTTTAGGGTACCTCCCTAGCATTTGCCATTTATGAGGCCTGAGGAAAACTTGGAAAAAACCTCAATCAGGGAGGACGGTCTTTGCAGGTTTCGAAACCCAGACCTCCCGCTCATGAGTCCGCGCCTTAACGACCTCGCCCACCCGTGACGGTATAAATAAATAAACATATATATACCAAAACTGCTTACGTGCTATTGACATTTCGCTTTATGTCAATTAGTAGCCCCGGGCTGAGTGCATCAGGTTAGGCACCAATTTTAAATCGGTTTGATTGTAGACATGGAATATCCCACGTTGTGATTCGAATTTTAAAACGGTTTGGATATATCGATGAATAATCGCTTCGATGTTGTTACCTACAGTGTTTAATGTTTCATCTGATATATATTGGATCTGGAGAATTAATTAATATTATCGTTTAATTGGAATGATTTTGGCCTTCAATGACAATTTCTCAGTGTTACGGTTCAAGCAACTATGGAGGGAGCTAGTGACATGATATTGTGGCAGAGCAGTTTTTTAAAATAATACTTGTGACTTTAGTGCAATTGGAGCAGTAAACATAAATGCAAGTACATTTTTGTAACACATATTTATTTGGTTCCTTGAGTTATCGCTTAGTTAGAAGGCACATGGATAATATAGCAAGTTGACACTTGATGTGTAACTTGATACTAGAGATTTGACCTACATTACATTCTCTGAAATAAATACACATAGCGTACAAACTAACAAAGTTGGAAAATAAAGCACTTACACTAATTAGTGAGCATATATCGGGCAACAACATTTACATTAAGATACGCTGGTTACCACCTTATTATAAGAATTATCAGTGAAAGTTCGTAAATTCAGCTGCCAGGTGTGGTGCAGATCACCATATTGGAAAACATTCATGGTCGCTTTATAACACAGCTAGTAGTCAGGGAAAGCCGCCATTTTAGGACATTCGTGGTTGCGCTCTCCGCCATGTTGAGGAAAACAGAGACTGTAAAACACACATACTATATAACACAAGTGTAAAAATTGTAATTGTAATTATAATTGTAATATTAGAAATTGTTATAAGAAGGAATTGTATAGAAAATATTCTAACATAGATCTTTTTCTGCATTAAAAAATTGATTGAGAAATAACTCTAAATAAGGAAATGTGCCAAGGAGATCGCTAATTCGTTCACCTGAACGAATTGCAGGTTCTCCTCAGAATGAGAAAAGACCAATAACATGCGCACAAATGGCTCAAAAGAATAATATAGTAAATGAAAAAACAACAGCACAAAAGAAAGAAAAACTTATTTGAAATACTTGGAAAACTTACAAGTAGTATGTGAAACTAAAGAGAGAAGACAACATGTTGAAAATGGAAATTATAACAGTACAAAAAATAAAAGAAAATATTCAAACTGTAGTCAGTACCTATGCACAGATAGCATCAAAATAAAAAATGACAGTCAAAGAAGAGACATTTTCCGAAAACAGTACAATCTAAGAAATATACCTTGTTTATAAGTTCAAGCAAAAGAAGTTCAAGAACTTTTCACAAAATTAATAAAACCAACAGAAGGTAAAATCAAGATAAAATATATGAGAATTACGTAAGAAATTTAATTTTGGAGACAAGAGATCTGACTAAAATATTAGGAAAAGTACAATTAAAAGAAAAAGACATCAAAATGGAAGTGCCGAGGAAAAAGAATCATTTGATGATCATGTGTTCTGATAGAAGGAACTAAAAGACTGGATTAAATAAAATTTGGAAAGTAAAATTTCAAGGGAAGTATTTGGTGAAAATCTAGCATCATGTTATAGAGGTGTCTTCAAAATTGAGATTTATTTTCATAAAAACAGGAAGATTGTGTGTAGGACTCCATCTATTACAATAAAAGATTATATTGCCATCACTAGGTGTATGAAATGTTAAGATTTGGGACACGTGGCCCTATATTGCCAACAGGAAAAATCGACATGTCCCCACTGTGGAGGAGATAACGGAAGAAGCGAAAAAGACCAAGCAGCAAATGTACCCTGCATGAAAAGGAAGAAAAATGCCCAGGTAAAAAAGAATACCCAACTAATATCGGATGGCGAGTAATGGCAGTATTCAAATTCTTTCAGATATTGAAGAGAAATATTGCAATAATACATTTAAACCAAATGTAGGTACTATCTTAGAAAAACAATAAAGTAGAAAAGAAATTCAGTGTTCTAAAAATGTTTTTTTAAAATAAGAAACATAGAAAGAAAAGGAAAAATAAACAAGCATATAATTTACGTAAGCTAAAATAAATAAGGAAAAACAAGAAGATAATAACTGAAACTAATGCACAATCTTGTGGAGGCCAATGAAACCGTCTCCTTGAAGAGATGCCATGATATTCGCTATGGAAAGTCGAAATTGCAAGGAGAAATAGGGAAGAGATGATGGGCGTAAGGTACATCACACAGCTATCCATCAAGGTGACTCCACAACACACGTTTTGAGAGAGCATTAGAGGATAATACAGCCCATTAAAATAAAGAAAACATATTAACAAACCTCAATCCACAATCTATTTACAATGAATTCGAAATATAAGCAGACTAGAACAGAGAAATGCATTATTAACAGCTCTATGATCACGCTCTAAAGGGTCAGTCCTAGTGGTGTAGTGATAACCATACTTTCCTCCTAAACCCAGGATCGCGGGTTCAAACCCGGCCAGCGCCGATGGATTTTTTCGGGCGTAAAAATCCTAAGTATGGCTTCCTTCGGAAGGGAAGTCAAGCCGGCACGATAAAGAACCTAAGCTTGAAAAAAGAGACCTCTGAGCAAAATTTGTCAGCCGTTTCACGCCATGAATTGAATGGGACTCTGATGACCTGAGAGGTTAAAGAGCGTCCGTAAACAAACCAAATTAAAAAAAGAAAAAAAAAAAAAAAAAGCTAAAGGAAAGTACATAACATTTCAATCCCAGAAGCGGAAGACAGATTAGAATTAAGAACACAAAACTTACCTACAATCCAAAAGACGTATGGAAATTATTACAGATAGCATTTGACTGAAGATTAGAAACTTTAGACCTGAAAAAACTCAATCAGAATTTCGTACGGAAGGATAGCCTTCTATTTCCAAAAAACCAAGGCCAAATAGCCATTATATATGGCGTACACCTTACAAAATAATCACGGAGAAAGTAAAAGCCCCAGAAATAATATCTACTCTGAATAAAGGATTGATAAAATGACGACAAATTGAACAGATTATATAAATGCTAAAACTACTACCTAATGATAATAAATAAATTGAAAACTGAGAGCACAGTAAATTAAGAGAAAAAAAAACTCACTACTGAAAATATAGTTGAAGGTGTCATTTACCCCTACCATGAAGTTGAAATAAGAAAAGCTACAAAGAAATTAAAGAAGAACAAATCACCAAGACAGGACGAAATAAAGTCGGAAGTGTTTGATCAGATTACCTGTGTCAACTGTGATAGCTGTCTATGGCAGGGAAGAGTGCCTTACTGCTGGAAGGAAGCGAATTTGATCATTTTAAACAAACAGACTGATAAAGGATCCCATGCAACCGAAATACTATAGGTCTATTTACTGGCAAAATACAAGAAAAATTATTGAGCAAAAGAATCGATGAATATAGGTCAATGATTGGTATGAAATTAAACAATTTGGAAATTAAACTTATGGTGACTGACATTCTTTCAAAATTTAAGGAATATCCAAAATGCATTTATAATTCGTTAATAGATTATTGCAAAAACAGAAGAGTTTGTGTTCAAATGCAAACCAGATTACAAAGGAAATCACCAAAGGATATCCGCAAGGATCAATTTTATGGCCGATATTATGGGACATATTTTTGGAATCTCTAATAGAGAAATTAGATGGATTAGATACTATAAAAGATGATGACTTACTATTAATAATAGAAGGAAATAGAAGAGAGATCGAATATAATAACTGATCAAGTAAACAACTGGTGCATGAAAGTAAAATTGGAAATATTTCCTCACAAATGATCATATTCTTGCAACAAGAATGGGATCAAATAAAAGAAGGTAGAAGAGTATATGAAATCTTACCGTCAATAATGGAAAGATTAAAATTCAAACATGTTCAACCCAGTGAGGGTTTAGTACATTGTATAACAGTTAAAAGTCCATATTGCTCACATTTTTAAAGATTTAAATTTAAATTGCAAGCAAACAAGCAAACAGTACACGCACGGCTTGTAACATGATCGATATATAGAAATATGTTTCATTCCAATGCCCTAAACACCTTAATTAAACCTAAGGAAAGAGATTTCCCCTGGGGGAAAACACTTTTGGAACATCACGAGAGATCAAGGTGATTTTAAGATATTGAATGATTTAACAAAAAAAAAAAAATCATGTAAAATGACAGAAGAGTATATAAACAATAAAAACCAAATAAGAGAGAAACATTCAATGATCAGAAATCCTATATTCCCCTAGAAGATCCCAGAGAATGGAAAGTTAAGAAAGATATATACAAAAAGAGTCAGTTCAAAAACAAGAAGATGAAAAAGATAACACCCAAATTGAATCAAACGAAGGGAGCAGAATTAACAGAGGATTTTTGTCGTAGTCTTCGGACAGAAAGGAAGCAGCTGAAATAAGAAGAGGTAGACCGAGAACAAAAGGAGGAAAATATAAATACAGATAAAAGTTGTAAAGAACTATATAGTCATCATTATTAAAGTTAAAACAATATATACTAATGTCTGAACTAAGGCTTTCATAAATTGTTTTAAGTGTCGTGCACAACACAATAGATGATATCCTTTAACTCAGAGGATATTCTTTTAGAAACAGAATGGTTAAAAACATATAATAATAAATAGACATATAATCATGTTAATCAAATACTGATACATTAAATAAATTATGTGCTTGAGTAACAAACAGTAACTTCTAATAGGCAGAGTTCAACGGTCCATAGTAATGGCTTGTATTTACCTATTCGATTGTCTGTGAGGGTTTGATTTCCAGATTCTTCTTTAGTATATTTTCATCTTGAAATTTCATTCCGTGATTCTAGAAGATTGTAGTTATTATGTAACAGGAGCAGCATACGGTATATGGTATAATGAAAGATTTTTAACTTCAGGTGACCTGTCAAATCTATAAGAAAAGCAAAGGATAAGTTTATCTTCGGGTATGTTTTGTATTTTTTAGCATTTCGAATAATCTCTCCGATATATTCTCTCGACTTAACGTACATATCTTACAAGTGGTAAAGCATATTAGCACAGTCTATTCAGCAAACTTGAAGGACTGGCGGTGTCAAAGTGCTTTCGTTTTTGTTGTATTTCTACAACTACATCAATTAGCTTAATTTTAATCCTTTTAGCTAACAAAATTTAATTCGTTTTTTTATGCAATGAATAAAAATTATGTCGTGGTTGTATTCATACCTCTATTTTATCCTTCAGATGATCTATTAGCCCGTTGCTACTTTAAATTATTTCAGGAGCTACCTCTATAGCAATTGACAACAGTTTATTCCACTGTTAAATGGTTTCATCAACTGGATGAATCAGTGCTCATGATAAGATAGGAATTCTTTTTTCCTTGTCTGTACAAACGCACTTCGTTTGACTTCCTCAATCTCCCATTTCTCTTCTCAGCAGCCTTACCAAGCTTCTCAGATTTAACCAGTCTAAAAATATTACTTTATGTGTGTATATCTTGTTTAATATGTAGCTTAGTGCACTATGTACCTATACATGTGCAGTACCTCACATAAAAATGTAATCATTAAAACATTTTAATGTTTTAAAAATACTTAATTGAAAGGCGGTGTATGCTATATGCAAAACATTATCATTTTTTATAATAATGTGATGCATTTTCTGCGATTTGTTCAAGTATTCGTAATAAATTCCATATCTAATTAAATCATAAGATGTATTTGTCTGATGTGCAGCAATATTTCTAATAAAATATGCTGGGGGTGCCTCTGATATTGTTTGTAATAATAAAACGTCTGCATAATCAATGACTGTGTTGTCTGCTGGTCGCCAGTAAGTATGCTCTTTTGATAAATAGGACAGAGGCTTAGAGGAGACAGGGGAACCAAGTTGCGACTTTCCATGTTATTTTTTGGAGATATGACATTCCGCAACATCCGGCGAGACAAGCCACGCCTGGAAGACTGGTAGACGGGGCTAGGGTGAAATTTTCAAGTACAACGGGTGCAACGCAGCCATCCGCGCTTGTCATTAGCCGTCTGGGACATCAATTCTCGGTACAAGCACATACCCGCCGAAAACAAAAATCCGGTTTCATTACCTTGCCATCACAAGGTAGATGCAGAATTTAGACGATAATTACCGGCGAAATGTTCAAACATGGTGATAAACAGCCGCTTCGTATACTTGGAACCAGATTTCAGCTCTGGATGCCAAATTTTATTTCTCGTTCCAAATTCTTAGCGTTTACAACATTGTAATGATTTCGGAATTTTGATTTTAGGTAGGCCAGCAACAGGACAAATTGCGGTCAGCTATCAAACAAAGGAAATATCTACTGAACATTCCGAGCTGGCTAAAAGACTAGGTAAGAATTATTAAAATCTTAATTGAGTATATGTAGCTGTACTCTCAAAATTTAGTAAAACGAACCATAAAAAATAGTATTCGAAAATCTGTTTCTAACAACAGATTGGAGATATACGGAAAATTCATTAGAAATATCACGAATTCCATTAGATAAGACTATTTGCCGAATAAAATATGTAATAAACAGATTTTATAAAATGTCAATGTCATACCATGGTACGATCTTCTATATTGTTTCAAGAAAGTCCCCATCATTTTAGCCAACTCCGAATGAATGTAAGCTATTGCGATTGTACACATGCAAAGATTTTTTTGCAATACAGAGGGTGCCAAAAAATGTATACACACTTCAACAAAGAAAAAACTGTGTTAATATAACAAAACTGGAAAAAAAAAATGATGAGCACTAATCATTTTAGACTTTTACAGTTACAACAGTTGCTCAAATGCCCACCATCGGCGTCGATACACTTCTGAGTACGTTGAACTACTGATTGAGCAACGTTTGCGAGAGTGTCCTCAGTGATTGCAGCACATGCCGTTTCAATTTCTTCCCGAAGTACTGTCAGTGTAGCTGCTGTTCTACGGTATACAACATCCTTAAGAGTTCCTCAAAGGTAGAAGTCCAACGGAGTTAGATCCGGAGAACGCGGTGGAAACTCAATCGGAGCTCTTCGTCCTATCCAGTGCCTTGGAAGATTGTCATCAAGGTAAGCACGTAATGTGGTGGAGCACCATCCTGTTGGAAGTAAAGTTCCTCGAGTAAGACGGTTGTGCGTATCATGTTCAGGTACACTGGGCCAGCTACTGCTCCTTCAAAAAAGAATGGTTCAATTAGACACCTAAAAGACAACCCACACCAAACATTAATTTCAGGTAAATTAACAGCCTTTCCCAAAATAGCATGTGGATTGTTTGCACACCAGCAGACACAGTTATACAGGTTAACAATTCCGTTCAACTTAAATTGTGTCTCATTGGACCAAACAACTTTCCCTACGAAGGCCTGATCCTCGTGCACCATGTTCCGAAACCACTCACAGTACTGCATTCTCCGATCAGGGTCACCTTCATTTAATGCATGCAAAAGTCTTGGGATGAAAACTTTCAACTTTGCTGTTTTAATAATACGACGTACGCTGGTTCTGCTAATCCCAGTCTCACGTGCACATTGCTTTGTAGATTTCTGTGGTGAGTGCTGATAACGTTCCAAAACCATAGCCGAAGACACGGGGCTTGTTGCTGTGCAAGGTCTCCCAGATCTGCCCTTGTGAACATCGTATACGGTACTATGAGTCTCAAATTTGTCTCGAATACGGTGAAATGGTTACTCGCGTTGGCGGTTCCGTTCTGTACACATGTCTCCTTTGCCTTTGAGCTTCAACAACATTCTCGGTTTTCCAATACCACTTCAAAATTGCTTTCCGATGTTAAAATGAAACTTTGGCTCCATTTTGTTGTAACAACGCTAGCATAACGTAATGTGAGTCACATCTGTTTACAAAACATCATACTACACATTACTGCTGTTTTTCGGTCCAACTTTGAAATATATTAAACAGATATCTACTGTTAAAATGTGTATACATTTTTTTCGGCACGCTCTGCATATGCAAATCTGCGTGGATCTACTACCAGGATCCTATATATTGTTGAAATCGCTATACTTCGAACTCGTGGATTCCTTCTAAGTTTAATTTGCTTTTGCTTGTTTTGCTTTTGACTTCTTTTACTATTTATCTATTATTCTTATAATTTTATTTCTTACTTTCTCTGTGTTTTCTAATACATTTTATTGTTTAATACTTCTTATACTATGACATTTATCCAAGGTAATGTTATAAAATTTTGGTTCAACAAATATAAGTACCATTCTAAGCAATTAGCTAAATATACAGGGCATGCTGGCTTTCTTTCTTATTGGCTATTACTGGTGTTTGTCCTAACGGAATATTAATTCAGGCCATAGAAGGACTCCACGAGTTCGAAGTACAGCGATCTCAATTGTGTTTTATCCTTTTCTACTATTATAATTACTGTTAATTTGTTACATTGTTAATAGTGTTACTTTGTTTTTCTTTTTCTTTATATATATATATATATATATATATATATTACTTTTTAGACCATCAATTAACAAATGATTGACCGAGTTCTTGACCAACAAAATTGGACCAATGTAGGTGGGGGTTTACCTAAAGCAAAACTTTTTTAAAATATTGCGGAAATTTTTTATTTTTCTCGACGAAACTGTGTAGATTTCTTTAAAATAAACCGTTAAAAATATTTTTTGAAAATCAGGGCAATCGGGCCTGAGGGGAATGTGCCTGCAAAACGAAAGGGCGTTAAAGCGAATTATACAAATTCTCTAGCGGCCGCATATTTAAATTTATTAAAGGAATGCCATTGAAATAAGATAAGAAAAATGCATTCTGATAATCAGTGAAATCGAAATATTAGTAGGAGGGTTTATCTGAAATCTAAATTTTAAAAATCGCTTTAGCGGCATTAATATTTGTTTTTTCGTAGCGAAACTCCGTATATAACATTTAAATAAAATAACAAAATAGTTTTCGAAAATTTAAGAAATTGGACTATTAACAATAGGGGTATACTTGAAAATCAAAATTTAAAAGCGCTCTTTCGTGGAATTTTCTCGATATTGTTTAAAAAAAGGACAAATTAATCCAGCACATAACAGTATTTATAACGTTGCATACGTTTTATATTTAACAAAAACATTGACCTGAAGATAGCCAATCTGAAATATTAATCTGATGTGTTTTTGAGAATTATATTTGTATGTAAGAGCGCTCTTCAGAAAACGTTTGCGTTATATATTTTTAATACAATAACATTTAAATTAAATTTCAAAGCCAATGAAAATGATGTAGTTCTCGATTGTTTTTATTTCCCTTGCACTTTGTAATGTTTCTGGACAGTAACTTGTTTTTGTTTTATTGAAACATAATGTAACTCGAAACTTTCTGTTATTTCTCTCATTTTAGTGAATGTATTGATATCAAGTATTCAATTAATAAACATAAATACATTAAAATTACCCACACAATATAGCTTTGTCTATCAATGGTAATATATTTCATTTATTTAATAGTGAAAAACTACTTTTTGTGGTTTAATCTCAATAATAATAATAATAATAATAATAATAATAATTTAAATAAATTGTTTTATCTTTTGTATTACTTATAGGTTACAAGAATGATTATTTTATTCTTCTAATACCATAACTTTTTTCATTTCGTTAATTAATAAGGTTGATTTAAATTTTATATTCATTTTTATTAAGTTGTTACCTCGGCGAAGAATTCGCTTAGTTTACACAGCTCCTGCTTAGCGGAATTTTTTATTTAGCAGTGTAACTCTTTCAACTAGTGTTAATTACCCTACTACAGACGAACAAATGAACAACGGAATATATTGATTTTATTTTAACACAAAGCAGTAGAGTCCATGTTTGTTGCGGTTTTGACTCATATCATACTAACTGTTAATTAGAGTTCATAACTTTAAGTAAAAGTGGAGCTTAAATGCACTTATCTGTCCTAATTAAAAGTATAATTATGAAATTGATATCTTGTAAAAGTAATGGAAGGTCAGGTAGCCGATTGCTTGTTTCTGATTTCGCTTATAATTAAATTATTATGTTCCTCGTTAATTTGCGTATAAGGTATCAGTGACGGGGGGGGGCATTATTTTTATTTTGTTAACATCTGTTCTTGTACACCTACATGATGCTACTTTTGGCAGATATTTTTTGTAAATGCTGCGCCACGGTCAGAAAAAAGCAAGATCAATAATATCTTGGTTCAGTTTCCCGACCAATAATGTATAGAGCCTAACGGGACACTTATCTCGGTTTTGCATATTCGGAACAAGCCATTAAATGTCTTCAGGTTTGTGGTTCCCGCCTCGTCTTGTTTTAGTGTGTGTACAATTATACCCTGACAGTGCCATCGTTCTTTCTTGGAAATAGTGAATTGACATTTTTCTGCTTACCACGCATGCCACGCTTATTCCAGTGATGCTATTGTAAGAAGTTCATTTCTAAAGCATTCTGACCACATGTTTCAATAATCTATCACTTTTCAGGTATTTGTTGCAGTTGTTTTCTTTTAGCGTTTCTTGCACCTTTGGTATACTTGAATTCGATGTCTGAAAACAGGTTGAATGTTTTCCCTTGAATAATTCTTGCCGTTGCATTCAATGCTGTTTTAACTGGATATTCGTTTTATTCCTCTCCTTTAGTTCTTCTAATGTTTACATCTCGGTCTTGCAAAACTGCATCTCTCTGTTGAATTGAACTATCGGCTTAAAGTGTGTGTCCTTGTTCCTCACAAACTATCGTAAGTAACTTATTTCTAAACATTTGCTTGATCTTTAATTGCCTTATAAAAATGGAGTGAAAACAATTGGAAATCAACTGCGATAATGTGCATATAAATTGCCAGTCAGGCGCGATAATTGCAACTCGACAATATAGCAATAACAGTCGATTGTGATTGGTTGAAATGAAGCAAACTCTAATTCGGATTGGCCATTATTAAAAGTCTAACAAATGAGGTAAATACGTGGTCATAGGAATGAAGATAGCCAACTTAAAGTCAATTTACCCCAGTTATATTCGAAAAGTTAGCTGTCTGCACGGATTTCTAAAATGTAAGTAATTTAGAAGTATGTTTTCGTATATAATAATGCAAATTTAAATCAACCATGACCTGGAATTATACCATTTTCTAGTACAAAATAGACCACACTCTGTGGTACAAATATATATACAAAATATTATGAACAAACAATATATCGTAACAGTAAAGTGCAATAATAAATAAAAGGCCGAGGTTGGATAGGGATTGTTAGCAGAGCGCATCGTTTTAGAATCCTGTTTCGGTCAAAATGCCTGGCTGAGGATATTGCTGGAGTTTTCTGCCATGCTGAAATGGTTGTTTGCCTCACAATTTATTCGCTGAAAAAGAAGGGAAAAAATATACATTAAAACAGAATGACATCAGGGGGGGAAAAACGCAAGAGTCGTAAAATAAACTGAAGCAAAGAGTATATCCCGTTCGAATAAAACAAAATAAGTAATAGCCAAAGCATCTATCGGTAAAAAACAGCTCATATAAATGCACGCATGTGATCTATTTATTTATTTAGCCTCAAAATCGCCTTCAGAAGACCAAATTTAAACAACATTTAAAGGAGGTAGAAATAGTCGCGGTTTTCTTGTAACTCAGCGTGCTTCCGGCAAAGATGTATATATCAGATGAGATTTTTCGCTTCTTATAGACCCATTTCGAAACCTGTACCTCAAGTTTGTAATACTTGTAAACTGTCTGCAGACAGAAAAGCTACTTTGGAGTCACGTGTGATTAGAGTGAGAGAGGTATATAAGAAAATTGCTCCAACTTGAGAAAACAGGCCTAAGAAAGAGCGCGCGCAAATGCTGAGAATAATACTTTTCAAGTATTTTAACCGATCTCGACTTCATATCTAGCCTTCCCCCCCACCCCTTTATTGTGCATTTTTATGGAAATGTTAATATTCAATACTAGAAAGTTGCTGTAATTAGCAAAATAAACAAAGAAATTCCCATGTGTGGTCAGGATATCATTTCAATAAATGAAAAGCGGACGCAGATGAACAAAGTCGTCTGCGGTTCGATTCCCGCCAACACCAAGACGGTCTTGCAGGGAATCGAACCCATAATCGAGTTTATTTTCCAGGTTTTCCTCAATCCCCATCAATGACGAATGCCGAGAGATTCCTGAAACTTAGGCCAAGAACACATCCTTCATAAATAAGATTCCTTTTAAAATTTATCATTTAATCTCAGATAACAAGGACTATGATAGCTCTGTGATGTCTTAGTAGTGAAAGCACTGTTAAAAACTGTAAAGATATAAACTTTTTAGTTGCAACGGTTAAGCATTTGTAGAATTTACAAATTTTAGAGCATATTAAGATTTAAAGAGAATTCTGTATTTGGTTATCTTCACAATTTAACGGAACGGAGGAGCTCAGGAGGTCTGGTAAGGTTTCTGGTGCCAACGAAGTCCTCCTGAGGGACTCGAATCATTAGCCCTTAAAGCTCGAGGGGACTGGGCGCTCCAGTCCCGAACGACAACGGAAAGAGTCGAACTCCTCAGTCCCGAACGCCGCAAGCGGTACTGGATCCGCAATCAAAATGAAAAAGGCATCCGTTTTTAACAGTGTAAATGTTGCATGTATATTGTTTTATTAAACGTAACGTAATCTATGCGTTGTTCTCTGTAACTTTCTCACTGCAATATGTTGTTCCTTATTAAAAAACTAAGTTTTTCAGACATGTTTTAACTTCATTTTATCTCTTCGTTGTCTTATTGGAATTCCAATTTATACACACACGCACACACACTAACCTTAATGTAACCCCGGGTAAATTCTAGAAACAACGGACCGTGGTTTGCTGCGGCGAGCTACGGCTTGACGGCCTACGCTCGCCTCCTTTTCGTGAATATAAATTGATAGGGGATTGTGTGCTACTAAGTAGGCGGGGAAAAAATGCTTTGGGCCATGAGTATTTGAACCTACTGCCTTCGCATTAATAGCACGACGGTCTAACCGTCTGAGATAACATGCCGTTGTACTAGAGCACCTTATTATCTACCTAAATGTCGGTTCCGGCGGTGTAGTGGTAACCATACTTGCCTTCTAAACCCAAGGGTTCGATCCCGGCCCGGATCGTTGGATTTTTTCGGGCTTAAAAATCCTAAGTATGACTTACTTCCGAAAGGAAGTAAAGCCGTAGGTCCCGTATCGTACATTTAAGGCACGATAAAGAACCTCAAGCCTGAAAAAAGAGACCTCTGAGCAAAAATTTTCGGCCTTACTTGAATGGGACATTGATGACCTGAGATGTTAAAGAGCGTCCATAAATAAACAAAAAAAATCTACCTATATCTATGGATCACTACTTCGGCTTTCTCCGCTACCGCTCGGGACTGAAGCTCCAGGTCCCCTCGAGCTTTAAGGATAAATATGGGCTCCACCGGAGTTGAAATGTTCTGTTTAGCACCGCCCCTGATCCTGGCCATCCGGTGTCTCCCTCATCACAAACCTTAACTTGATTTTTGAGTTCTTGGAAGTCTGGTGTTCATTTTAACAATTCCGCGTCTACGTCGGGCTCTGCCTTTCAATTGTAAATTAGAAATGCATTTTCTGACAGAGTTGAGTTGAATGCGTGTGTAATATGTAAAGGAAAGACATGCAATACTGGAATCATTCATTTTTAGACTGAAACCAACGTCGTCACCATTTTTCTTTGCCAATGCTGATGAATGAATTTGACACCATTCACTTTGTCCCAAACGAGAGAGGCAACCTTTGGTAACGACACTCAGAAATTCTTCTTTATGGCGTTGACGGGAGCTTATTCCAAGACCGACATTATTCATGAAGCTTTCACCTGATTGCCGTAATAGGCTGATAAATCTCTAACAACTTGGAACAAAGAAGTAGAACATTCTTGTGACTTATTGTAATGAAAACATAAACAACAATTTTGTTGAAGTTGCCAGTTCCAATGTAACCATGAATGGTGGGATACAATGTTGAATCTGCTTTAAAAGTTCCATCTATAAGCCAAAATAGGCAATTTTTGCAGGCGTAGTATATGTAGACAAGAAAAATTTGTTTTAAAGAAGGCCGACCCACCTGCCATATATAGAAACATGGTGGGTAGACTGAAGAGAAGGCAATCGTCTAAGGAAAAGAAACTCGACCCACCAAAGTGGTGGTTATGCATCAGGCTGGTGACCTGATCATGTAAAAATAACAATGCTCCTAAATCTTATGATTTCAACAGGCAGATTGTGATTTCCAATTGTGGAAACTCCAAACAAATAGTGAATGCCAATAATAGTCATGTGATCTGGAGGTGCTGAGACAAAATATTCGTGAACCTCATGATAATATTCGGGAATATGAATTTACGGCGAGTGTCTCCAAATTTTTACAAAAGAATTCAGGCATGTATCATAGCGGACGGCAGGCAATTTGTATATCTACTAGGATAATGTGTTAATTATTAATTACTATTTACTAATAACAAAATAACAAAAATGCATACTATATGAGCCTACCACGCAACATTTTTCCCCCTTGGCAGATGGTGAGGCAGTTACGGAGTATCTTCCCGTCGACAAAAATCAATTTTGAATTGCGTAGAGAAATGAATACCTGTATATATGTATGTATGTGTATATATATTTCATTGAAATCAAATCAACATTGTTATAACGTTATAAAGACACAGACAGGAAACTTTTTTTGAGTTATTTATGGACGCTGTTTAACATCTCAGGTCATTCAATTGTGGGTGTGAAACGGCTCAGAGCCCTCTTCTTTCAGGCTTAAGTTCTTTTTAAATGCCGTAAATCTACGACACGGAACGCACAGCTTTTCTTCCCTTCCGTTGGGAGCCTTGCTTAGGATTTTAATGTCCGAAAAAAATCCATCAACCCTGCATTGAACCCTTGATCTTGGGCCTACGAGGCAAGTATGATTACCATTAGATCATCAGGACCGAAGACGGAAATCTAGACTTTTTACAGGGCGTTTGAAAAATGGAGCGATTTTCTTCTCGACACGTTCATTTCCACACTACAAAAAGAAGAAATAAATTGGGGCGTTTTTTCTCAGGCTGTGAAGATATGTCTGAGTTGTTTCAACACGTAGTTGTTACACTGTTCATTGGGTTGTTTTGCTTCTTCTACTGAGCAAAACAAAGCATTTGTATATTATAGTTCAGAATTGAAGGGCTTGGCGAATAAGTGGCATTTCTCAAAAAGTGTGAATTTATAGTATATTTTGAACTTTCTGTAATTTAAGCACAAAAAGGATAGCCATACATTAAACTAAATTTCCGAAAATGTACAGTTTATATTTCACCCAACTTATGACAACTTAACACAAGAATCAACTTACTTTCAAACACACGAATCTAATAAAATTTCAACCAATCCTGTTCATCATTCTCTTCTACCTCCCCCTCTTTAGCAGTTCTGACGGGGCTCCAATTGGGTTAAGGTGTTTATTTCCATCACTGTGCCTGCTAATTTCTGTGATTTTTCCTTTGCCTTTCTGTAAACTGATAGTCGTATGTGAAACCCACATTCACTTTATTTCGACTTGGAATCTCAGAACAGGTGCTTTTCTGAAGTATGCGTGAATTCTGGAAAGAGAGGTGGTTTCTATTTGTTCTTTTTTAATATAGACTAACTAATAAAATCATCGTTTTGATTTTCCAATAGTAAGAATTGGTTCTGTTTCTGTTTCATATAAGATTTGCCCCCTCTTGAGGGGTATATGTTCAGGCATACCGTGTTCTGTTGTTTATCTGCTCAGTGATGCCCAAAATCCCCATCTCACGGCATATTTGTATGGCCCAGATCCAAGAAACCGTGCTCTAAATTCATTGTATAACCTAATCGTTTGATATAAGCAACATGTATGATCAAAGATAATTTCTTCTCTTCTGAAAGGACATTTCCTTGCCATTTCAACTTTTTCTAAATGTTGGCGGTGACTTGATGCGTCTTCAAGCGGTGCATTTACAGCTTCATCGCGTTACTTATTAAAAATAAGTCTGGGCCTATGTAGCTCTAAGGTAACAGCATCAGTTTCACTGCACTGGGTGACGTACAGTCAACTGAACTGTGGCTGTCATTGAGAATGCACTTGCTATTTGAATTTTTGATAGGGAGCAATGCCATTTTTAAAATATTGTTTGAACAGCCGTTATCCCTTAGGCAGGAGAAAGGTGGACACCAATAATACATGAAATGAAATGGCAAATAGGTAAAGGGAATTTTAGGAAGGAAACTTTCCAGACTTACGTTTAGGTAGCTTAATTGCCATTGTGCCTGTCTTTGTACTCACTTGTTTGTTGTTATGTGCCAGATCCCTGTTTCTATTCCTTCCTCCACTCATTCTGTAACCGACGTTGATTGGTCACAACTAGTGTGAAAGCATCTAGTATGTAGCCTTACTCCGGGCTTACTACAGTGCCTACAGCGTGAGAAGATTTATCCGTACGCAGCGAACGAGAACACGTGCAACTGCTATTGCTGCAAGTCCCGAGCGATAGCGAAGAGAGCCGGAGGGAGCCGAAGGTAGTGATATATAGCTAGATAATTAGGCTTCCAAGGCATGATAGTTCAGACGGTTAGAGCGTCATGCTATTTTGTGAAGAAAGTGTGTTCGAATCTGCATATCCGCATGCTTCCCTCGCCCCCCTTTTTCCTTCTGGAGTTAAAGGAGATTTGCCATAATTACAATGATTTGCTGAGTAACTTAGTACCACATACAGAATGTCGTATACATTTATATTTATGATATTTTTTCCCCTGCTGCAATCAAAAGAGATTTGCCACCATTACAGTGATTTACCTGCCCCTATCAATTTATATGTACGAAGAAGAGGCGAGCGTAGGCCGTCACGCCGTAGCGAGCTGTAGCAAACTACTAGGCCCACCGATTTCTAGGATTTACCTTGGGTTTGCGTTAGGTTAGTGTATATATATATATATATATATATATATAAACATTATTAATATCAGCACGTGCCTTCCTTAATTCGAAAATATCGCTACTTCTTCTTACTTGCCCGTACACGCAGAACGGCAGAGCTGGGAATCATGTGCAACCCCCTATTGCTAGTACAGCTCTTGCTGCAAGTTCCGAGCGACAGCGGAGAGAGCCGAATGAGGCTGAACGAGTTGTAATTAAATATTCGAAGAATTTTTGTTAAAATAATATAATCTCCGTAACTTTTAAATATAAATTGATAGGGCATTGATAAGCGGGTGAAATAATATTGTTACGGTGGAAAATCTGCTCTTATTCCAATTATATATATATATGAATTAATTGCGAATTGCCCTATCAATGCCCTATCAATTTATATTTAAAAGTTACGGAGGATGTCGTATAACACCTTATGTTAATATTAAAAAAGGCATGCAGTGGACCATTTTTGAGGACCGAGGAAAACTTGGAAAATACTAGTCAAGGAGGACGCCTTGGCGGGAATCGAACCCTACAACTTCCACTCACCAGTCCGTGCCATAACTACCTCGGCCATTTGTATCGGTGTAATGCGATTTGTGCCTATGAAACCCTGAAGTGCTTCTTAGCAATTTATACAAATTCTTGTTCACATACATGAGGGAACAGCTGATACAACGCCTAACCAAAGTTAACACTGAAAATGACGTGTTAGTAACCATAATCTGTAAACTAGTCTACGTTTAATGTTCAGTAAATTATTTGACCTGGAGCTAGACGTGGAGCTGGCCGAAGCCTTAAAAAGTATTACATAAGGCCAGCAAGATGACATTATCAATATGAAACGATTGTAATCAAAAGTGGCCCACCTGTTGCTCAAGCCAAAAACTGAACTGAGATACCATGGGCTGTAGACACTGATGGTACATGAAATGAAATGATAAATTGGGAAAGGATTATTATTTAAAGGAAGGAAATGTTTCAGGTTAAGTTCTAGGTCCTCATTTATGAGGACTTAGGAAAACCTACAAAAATCCTCAGTCATGGAGGACGGTTCTGGCGGGTATGGGATCCCAGATACCCCTCGCAAACCCACGCCTTAACGATCTCGGGCACCTGTTTGGTACCTCTCTCTAAGGTGCCCAATAAACAACTCAATTTACCTCTCGAAAAGATAATGGAAAATATGATATCATCACAGACCAGAATCAATCAATACTCAAACCGACTACCGTGCTTCAATCAACAAGCATTAACCACCGTTTCAAATATAATTCTAGAAAAATAAATGTTAATTATGATAGTGTTGTTACGTGACAGGTACATCAACAAAATGTGACTCACATTACGTTATGCTAGCGTTGCTACAACAAAATGGAGCCAAGATTATCGTAAGCAATTTTGAAGTGGTATTGGAAAACCGAGAATGTTGTTGAAGTTCAAAAGCAATGGAAACGTGTGTATGGAACAGAACCGCCAACGCGAATAACAATTGCACGCATTCGAGACAAATTTGAGACTCATGGTACCGTATGCGATGTTCACCAGGGCAGATGTGGGTGAGCTCACACAGCAACAAGCCTCGCGCACTGGATAGGACGAAGAGGTTTCTATCGCGTTCTCCGGATCTAACTCCGTTGGACTTCTACCTATGGGGAACTCTTAAGGATGTTGTACACCGTAGAAAACCAGCTACACTGGCAGCACTTCGGGAAGAAATTGAAACGGCATGTGCTGCAATCGCTGAGGACACTTTCGCAAACGTTGCTCAATCAGTAGTTCAACGTACTCAGAAGTGAATGGACACCGATGGTGGGCATTTTGAGTAACTGTTGTAACTGTAAAAGTCTAAAATGATTAGTGCTCATCATTTTCTGTTTGTGTGAATTCAGTTCTGTTATGTTAACACAGTTTTTTTCTTTGCTTGAAGTGAGTATACATTTTTTGGCATCCTCTGTATTATTGAACATATGCATATTATCTTGCTATATTATCACATGTTAAGTGATGTCATTTTCCGTTAATGTTTCATCTACTTCGGTCGAGGAATAAAAAGAAAGAGCACCAAAAATCCCCATAAAAGGCAAGGAAGATGGCTGTTTGTCCACTATGAAGGTCGTGCAAAATATTCCATGAGACTTAGGTATCCACCTCATATGAAGTTTGGTTGCAATGCAGAAGTTGGATATTTATGAGAGGCCAGCCCGCCAGACGTACCTGGTGGCCAACTTGGAATACATAAACACACTCACTGCCTCACTGCAGGTAATTACTGTACTTGAACCTTTTTGTTTGGTACAAACAGGATTGCCGCCCCCCTCTCTCCTCTCCACCAAGTTCAAAAATGGCGTCTTAACCTTCTCGTTTTCTCCCATGTATTTCAAGACTTGGCGTTTTATTTTTGAAACGAAAACTGTTGTCTTTCTTGCTATTTTCTATATGCTGTAAATATTAATCTATTAATTAACAACGTTACTATTTGTTTAGAGATAGTATAAACAACGATAGTTATATGTGAATCTTAATAACCAGCACTGTAAATTTAAAACTGTTAACTTTATATTCCCTTTAGTTTAATTTTTAAAGTGGGATTTAATTTTACTTGCTTTTCTTTTGTTTTTTGTTTTTTGTTTTTTCTGAAACACCTCTTTACGCGCTATTAATAGTTCTATTAAACAGTTTGAACTCAATCACAGAGCCATATTATTAATAATAAAGGTTTTAATACTGTTAATTTTAATCTACTTCACTGGTTAGGTAATCATGATTCCATACTTTCTCTCTCTGTCGGTCTTTGCTCTGTTCATCGTATGTCCTTAATTATTTATTTTTCTACAAATTTAGCTTATTTAGCCATGCATTTGCAGAAACTCTGAATTTCTGTTTACAACTTTGGATATTGTTAATTCCTTATGCAGATCTTTATTTATTTAATTTAACAAAACGCATTTGTTTGATAAGCAAATACGAAAATGTCAGTTCAAAGGAAAATATGTTTTATTGTTTTCAATTGCATGTTGTATTCAGGGGTTCGAATCCCGCCAGGACCGTCCTCCTTGACTGAGATTTTTCCAGGTTTTCCTCAGTCCTAATAAATGACAAATGCCGGGGAGGTACCCTAAACTTAGACCTGGAACGTTTCCTTCCTAAAATAAAAATATCCTTTCCCAATTGATCATTTCATCTCATATATCATCAGTGTCCACCGCCTGTGGTGTCTCAGTAGTAAAAACGGGCGTAAAACACCATTAAAAAGTTAGTATTCAAATCTGCATTTTATCGATAAAATGTATCCTTTCGGAAGATGTCCGAATACATTCACGATAGACAAAACTAACGCTAATATTAAATGCCCCACACTTGAGTTTACTGGTAAGGCTTGTAATCGAATAATTACAGTTATTAGTGAATTCATAAGCAATTAAAGATAATTTCTAAGTACCATTATTATATACCGAAGGCAATTTATGTTAACGCAAGTATTTGGATCGAAACGTGCATAATAATTATCATGAGAGTGTCTGGAAAGATAGACTCTCGAGTGATATTTATTAGGAATATTTCAGGAATAAAATAAGAATTTAAATATAATTCCTCTAACCTTGGCTTACAAAATTATATATATATATATATATATATATATATATATATATATATATATATATTGTATATTTGTATTTAACCTTTTCAAGCAATCTTGGGACAGAAGAATGCCGATTGTCAGTAATGCCAATAGAGAAGAGCAAAATATGTGTTTAGGACTATTTGATGAATAGAATAAAAATAAAGGTTATATATATGAAAATCGCGCACAGAATATTAACACGTGTATAAAATACTATACTTATGAATATCTATTCTAATCAGAAACCGTGAGACTGAAATGAACAAAAGTCGATATTACAATCGCTAACGTTCGATTTTCTAATACCAACTGAGAGAAAAAAAGATAATATACAGTGTCTCTATTTTTCTTTGTATTATGTGGTTTGGAATTCCTAATGATAAGACAAATTTTCACATTTGACGCATCACCAAAACGCTTTGAAGAACCCTCCATTTTGAGTTATGATTGTCGATTGTCGATGCTTTTGCTGCTATCAATAGCTTCCCACCGCCTCTAGCAAAAGTGGTCAGTGATGCGTGTTCACAAAGTATATAGAGTTGACTACATTGACCACAAGACAAATGCATGTGGCGTGATAAAACGAATTTGATAATTTTTTTTTATACTTTCACTCTGTAACCGGCTGTGATTGGTCAAAATTCAAAATTTTATTTCGTTTCATTGGTCGATTTTAAGATAGCGTCATAAGAATGAAATAGTCAGTATAAAACAGGCAGTGGACGAAATTGCTAACCGCACAAAAATCAGCACCTTCCAAGATTCAGTTTTTGACCGTTACTTATTGACTACAGTTTCATAGTTTGCAATTTCTAATTAAGTGGGGTTAAAAGATGTATTTTGGAAACATCTAATGTCTAATTGGTGGTAAAATTATGGGAATCCTGTTCTGTCCAATATATCCAAATGTAATAAGTAACAAGTTAAGATCTATGCAATAGTTGTTTATTAGAGCATTATTCTTATCTAACGCCTTTAAATAGAAGTATACATTAGTAAAGAGAGAGGAGGTTGTCATCATCTTTCGGCCAAATTACTTTCGTTTCGACCCACAAACCCAGACAGACATAGACCTTGAGAAGTACAACTAAAATTGCCCTCCCCTACTGCATGTTTTGTTTTTTTAATTTCATGCGCGTCTCTCTCTCTTTTTTCTTTGCGCTCTCTTAGGAACCGTAAAATATAGACGGGTTGCAATACTTGTCTCAGCTTAACAACGGCATAATCGCAATCTAGGGACCGTCCGTTCGAACTCCGGTACCTTTAAGAAGGGAGACTACCTCTCAAGGCCATATACCCACGTCGGACACTTCCTTGACCTCGGATCTTTATTTGGTTGAGAAAACAAAACGACGGTCATGCGCTATACGGAATTTTTAATCTGGTCTTCTCTCTGAGATGACGCAGTGGACACAAACTGAGGGAGGGGGGGGGGGGGAATTATATATAAGAACTTAATATTTTTCGATGCCTGTGACGAAATCACAAAAAGATGATCTGGCAAAAACCGTACAAACGGATGCAGTAGGTAGCTGGAGCTGGAGAAATGGCTTGTCAGAGAAATGGGCTGATAACGCAAAGTGTAACAGAAGTACATTGTTCACGGGTAACGCAGTTATCGTAAACAAAGCCTGTGCTTGTGCTATGGTACGTTTAGAAAACATTGACCGCTTACAGGCTGAAGTTAATATGCTTAACGTTTCCTAATTTAATAACGAATTAATAAAATATAATTGAACAAATTCATAGACTTCATTTCATATCATGAACTTGTTACTTTATATTAATTTATATGCTTATAAATGCATAGCATTAATAGAGATTGACTTTTTAATTACAGCGGGGTGAACATTTACAAACTTTGTGTTGTGTTTAATATCGTTGACGTGCACTTATAAATATTGCACCCTCTCCCCCAATTATAACAGAAGTCGGCGTCTATGTTCAGGAGTGAACGAAAAAAAAGGCGTAAGTGTATGTTTCAGTAACGCTTGCATTGTTTTTTTCCTCTTAGCAACAGTTTTACTTTGGACCACGCAAGCGCAATGGGCTTCAGTTCATACATGTATGTGGAAAAACTTAATGCTTCATGGCCATGTAATTTTAATACTTCGTTTCGTTTTCGTTTTCTTTCCATTTATGGATCTCTGTCAATATGTGGACTTTTTATTTACTCATGTCTCTTGAACGAGGAATGATATTTTGTAGCCATAATTTCACCTCTTCTTTTACGGCGTATTTCGAAAAGGGTTTGCTCTCCTGAATGTTACGGAGCATTATTCATAACCACAACACTCTCCTCTGGGAGGCTGGAAAGGAACTGATTGTTAATCCAAAGCTCAAAGTTGCTGAAATTCATTTGACCATGATAATTACCAGACCTTTGCCTGCTTGAAAAATTAATAATGAATTCTTCGCAAATACTGTTTTGATCGTGCATGGACGACAATGAAACGGTTACCGAAACTCAGCTTAATCGATGCGCCTGGTTGACTTTCATTTTGCCAGCATTTCCATGATATTAATTGCTTTCAGACACAACACCATTCCATTTACGTTGCACTTTTCAATTAATATTTTCCTTTAATTTTGGCAGTTTTCCCATTTGTAGCTCGTTTCTTTAGGAACCCATCTCAGAGAGTGAACCCTTAAGGAAATAAAATTCTTTCTTTTTCGAACATCATATAAACATTTTGTACATGTATGAACTTTCTTTCTCACTAAATAAAATTCGTCTATGCAACAGCGTATCCCATTCTTGTCAAAAACACTTGAATTCACTTTTGTACGCTCCGGTCTATTTCCTGCAGTAGACAGAGAAGACTTGCCGGCTTCAACCGCTTCTCTTCTTACCCGCTACTTGTTCTCACTCGTATAGTGAGATACGCGTAAGTTTGATAGTTTTAATATAAAGTTTATTACCTCCACTCATCACATGCAGCTATCAATATTCTCAATTCCTCGAGCTTTACTATGTATAATTTTCCCTTTCTTTCGTTATTGTGGTACATCCATTACTTATGTATAGAATTAATAGGTCAATACATGTGTAACACTATACACTAACACATAACTAAAACGTTCAACTGTTCACTATTAATATTCTAATTTCGTTAACGCAATGACAATGGACCGCCGCAAGTATTTAAATAAATGAAACAAATGCAGTGTGTAATGTTTTACTTGGCAGATAAATACCTCCTCTCTCCGCATACGTCGCTAGCCATCTCTCCAGCTCCCAATTGATTAGAAAATAACTAATAGCCAGATTACGGATTCTAATCCTAGGTAGACAGTTCACGCTTTCTAAAACTGTATTGTGTAATTCTATTATCCAATATTCTTGCGATTTTGAGAATACCAGCAGCCGTACTTTGAACATTTCAACTTTCAAAAATCAGATATATGAAATGTGACTGATAAAGTCTCTGCCTACAAGGGGTACGAAAAAAAAAAAAAACACAAACACACAGTAGGTGAGACATGTAATGTAACCGAAAAGTTACACTATTTAACTAGAGAATTATGCTTATTTTCGATATAAAAGTACTTCACGAAAATGTAAATTAAAGTTGAAGATAAACTTTATGTAACAGCTGTACTTAAGAGTTAACGACTAATAAGATTCATCCTCCTGTAAGCGGAGTATTTTAAATTAATCGACCGGGTAGTTTGTGTGTGTTGTTAAGTGCAAGTTTTATACATTTTCTATATTTAGCCCAAAGAATGCACATACTCTTCGGGAAAATTGTAACTTTAATGTTGTTAGTCGGCAATGCCTACATTAGCGTAGCTTCAGTGTTTTGTTTGTGAAACAAAATGGTGAATGCAAGGTTGTCATTCAAAGAACTGAAGGCAATTTTTATAAGTTTGAAAACATTATCGAGGTACAATGAAAATGAAGAACAGAGCCACCAACACGTCTAACAATTGCGTAATGGGGAGCGTAGAGTACTTACTGTTAATGATGGAACATTCCGGGCGACCTGTATTTGCAACACTGTAGCTGCCTCCGCCGCTGTATTACAACAATTTAAATGCTCATCACAGAAATATATGAAACAGTTACACGGGAAATCGGCGTCTATCAAGTGTACAGCGCATTTTGAAGGGTGCTAAGCAAAAGGTGTATCCGCCCAGCCCACTAACATCGAGATATCAATCGTTCTCTATCCGGACGATGGATATTGGCCAAAGAGGTTGCTGTCGAGTATCCAGGACAATCTCCGCCTTTCGACTTCTACATATGGAGAACCCTAAAATATTTTATTTATAGGGAAAAGCTACACCAGATGCCCTACAAAAAATCAAAATGTGTTGTGCAGGTATCACACGTTACAGAACGAAGTTAGAGGAGCAGTGTGGCATCGGCAGCGATTGGTAGCCACTTCAAACACCCACATTAAACTACAATTTCCTCGAAGATGAGAAGTTTGTTCCACTTTGGTCCAAAAATTATTGACAGTTAATGAGTGTTTACATTTTTTGAACTATTTTGTATATTTGTCAAACTTAGTTAAACATTTAATATACAAAGGGTGCCAAAAATTTCTACACCCTTCAAACAAAGAAAAACTGTGTTAACATAACAAAACTGAATTCACACAAACGATAATGATGAGCCCTAATCATCTTAGACTTTTACAGTTACAGCAGTTGCTCAAAATGCGAAAGTGTCCTTAGCGATTGCAGCACATGCCGCAGTGCTGTCGAAGTGCTGCCAGTGTAGCTGGTTTTCTACGGTATACAACATCCTTAAGAGTCCCCCATAGGTAGAAGTCCAAAGGCGGCTCTGTTCTGTACAAACGTCTCCATTGCCTTTGAACTTCAACAACATTCTCGGTTTTCCATTACCACTTCAAAATTGCTTTCCGCTGTTTCAAACGATAATCTTGGATCCATTTGGTGGTAGCAACGCTAGCATAACGTAATGTGAGTCATATCTGTTTACAGAACATATGATAATCTTGGCTTCATTTGTTCATTGTTGATTTACCTGTCACATAGCAACGCTATCATAATGTATGTGAGTCACACCTGTTTACAGAACATCATACTACACATTACTGTTGTTTTTCGGTTCAACTATGAAACATATTAAATAGATATCTACTGTGAAAGTGTGTATACATTTTTTGACACCCTCTGTAGTTTAAAGTGCATAAACATCAAGTACTGGCACATTTCACCTTTTAAAGATTTGTAATGTTTTAAAAAGAACCAACTTGCATATGCCCCAGTTTTAAAAATAACACTTTTAATTGTAGATCATTGTGAATCGCTTAGATTTATTTGATACTGATTAATAATAATAATAATAATAAAAAAAGCAAACGCAAAAATTTACTTTAGAATAAAGTATAACTAAATTCCATATCAGAAAGTTCTATTCGCTATATTCAAAACACAACGAGCACTTACCGCCACGAGTGGCCGAAGTCGTTAAAGCTCGGACTCGTGAGCGGGAGGTGTGGGGTTCGAATACCGCCAGGACCGTCCTTCCTGACTGAGGTTTTTTCCACGTTTTCCTCAGTCCTCATAAACGCCGGGGAGGTACCCTAAAATTAAGCGTGAAACGTTTTCTTCCTTAAAAAAATGCTTTCCCAATTTATCATTTCATCTCATGTATCACCAATGTCCACCGCCTGTGGTGCCTCAGTAGTAAAAACGGGCGTTAAACACAACTAAAAAAAAAAAAAAAAAAAAAAAGGAACACTTTCAAATGTAAAAAAACAAAAAGTTTATTTAATATATATATTGATCTGGTTTAATGAAAACTGTTTCCGGAACATGTAGAACCAAAGTGTTCGGAAATTGGACAAAATCTCCTGTTCAGAGGTAGGAAAATCAGTGAAAGTTTCCAGGGGAAAGAGAGGACAAAAAGGAGATGGGGGAAAAGAAATAGTTGTTGCTTTTCTTGTATTACCTAATAATGTACTGCAATTATATTAGCTGAGATAATCCCAAGACAATGAAGAATGCTTGTTTCAAACTTTTGTTAATTATAAGATGAGCTATGGGTTTATGGGAAAGATGTTCCTCTAGCACAGTGTTTGTTTTATAGACAATACTTATTGTTTTGTACTAAATTTACTTAAAATAAAATTGAAGACTTAATAGATTTTGTGAGATATTTGTAATGCAAATTGTTAATGGAATATCGCCATTATTATGTATTTTTCTTTTAAATGTTCAACATAACATCAAAGGAAAACTGTTACGGTGGTGCGAATAGGCTTTAAATTCTTGTTCATATATGACTGATATATTGATTATCTTCTTTTTGAAGATATACAAGAATGTGAGAAGGTTGCTTTTTCAGAACTTAAAAACCCAACTCATTTCTTATTACAAGCGTCGAAGTATAAACTCAGCGCATTATCATGTGTCCTACTCTAATTTTTACAATAAGACTTAAGCTGTCTGGTTCTGGACTAACCTGTTTTGGTTTACTACTCTGAACCGGCCGGAGTTACACACTTCGCCAGATTTCTGTATGTTCCCTTTTGAAGATTTTTCGGGCAGTACAAAACCCCTTTCTTTCTTATGGACACTTCTTACGTTTGTCTTACATACTCCATTGTCTGCTTAAGATGTCTGCTGGATTGTCTTTTCATATTTACTACGTATATTTGTATCTTTACACATTTATCTGTGCTTAAGCAGAATGCAAACAAACGTTTGAATCGGGAATAGTGGATGAAGGATATTGTTTGTTTATTTTAAGCCCCATTGTGGATGCCATTTGAAGCAGGAGTATGAGGACGAAAAAAAAAAAGGAATCGATTATTAATGGGTTTATTAATATTTGGATTTTTGATTGATTTATTGTAGTTTAAATACGTTCCTGGTTTTGGAGCAGAAATGGGGCGATGGGGGATGCGGAAGTTAACTGTTGTTGGGACTGTAGTCCTTTGGCTTAGATTGAGTCTATATTCTCAATGCCTCAGCTGTGAGACTCGGCCAGTGATTTTGGAGACGTATTAGCGTCTCGCGGGAAAAATAACGGGAGAGGATATAGTTAACTTAAAAGATTTTCGAAAAGAGTTAACTACCTGGTTTTATTCAATGTTTCTTGCAATCCCAGGGTTCAAAAATGTTAATGGTGGTCAGAAGAAGCCTTAAGAAATCTCACCGTGCAGGAGTACCAGGCGTAAGAAACGTTGTCTCTCACCACTGTCAACAGGAATCACCTGAAGAAAGTTTATCTCTGTCTTATGCGTAATACTAACGCCATTCTTCATTCTCGTTCACAATTTCCGACTTTACTTAATTCACTTGGGATCGTTCATTCACGCCAACTATCAAACACTTCTAAACTTAAGACGCACTTATAAATTTGTAGTAGTACAAACACACTTCGGAATTTACGAAACTGATGAAAACTGATGCAGTTCTCTTTATTGATAGAGCTGAAAAACTGACACTAAGATACAACTCTGATACTACTTGTTCCGGGCTTCGAATCCCTGCTAGTTTTGTTCTAAAACTCAGTCGGTCGGTTAATGTGTGCTAGAACTAAGGTGTATCTTGGCGTTATAATTACTTTCCTCGGTTCTTATTAGCCCAATGCCCTATACACGAGTTATGGAGATCATCTGATTGGTGCCTTACGATAGCTCTTTTTACTACGTACCGCCATGGGTGGCCGAGGTCGTCAAGGCGCGGACTAGTGAGCGAGAGGTCTGGGGTTCGAATCCCGTCAGGACCGTCTTTCCTGACTGAGTTTTCCTCAGTCTTCATAAATGGCAAATGCCGGGGAGGTACCCTAAACTTAGGCCTGGAATGGTTCCTTCCATAAAAATAAATCCTTTCCCAATATATCATTTCATCTCATGTATCATCAGTGTTCATCGCATGTGGTGCCCCTGTAGCGAAAAAGGGGGGTTTAACACCATTCATTCTTTCCACGTGTTTACTGCTATTAAAAGTTATTTTATAATGGGGGTAATTCTCAGGGGTGAGAGAACGATAATCCGGCGGCCTTCGACCTTTCACTTTGTAAAGGCTGACTCTTTGGAACTATTTAAGGCAGCTCCTTTCCATACATAAGAACCTTTAAAGGTTATGGCAGGATCGTCATAAACTTTCCAAAATTTATATACCAAAAAAAATCCTCGTATCTCTAAGAATATGTTTGAAACATGAGTAACTAGACAAATAAATATGAGGAGAATATGCGCCCTTGATTTGAGCACTAATATATACAGTATTTATATAAATTCCATCTTACTATATAAATGTAATCCAACTCTGGCAATGATAATTGCCTGGGGGTTTCAAGCCGGGAAAATCTTGCCGCGCGTTTCGCCTTAGCGTATGAAAAAACTGTATACTTTTTAATAGGAATGGCTTTTCTCATTGTGTTCTTTGTCACATGTACCATGAAATTTTCCACTGCGCAGAAGCAGGGATAAGAAAAGTAAATCTTCGCCAGATGGTCGAATCCACTGGAAAGCAATTAAGTGGTTTCAGCAGCACTGCACATATAAGTTTTCAAGCACAGAACATGAGCAACAAATGAATGATCTCACTTCATGCGGTGATGCATAATATGGTGATATGAAACTTAGGAAACCGGACGCGCTGGTTTGCCTAGCTCTTTGTATAACAGCAACATCCTAACAACCAGGGTCACACAAGCAAATCGGCGTGATGCCAGCATTACCACTTACATTTTTATAAACTTTCAGAATATCTTTAGGAGTCTAAAAACGAAAATGCATAAAAATATATATGTATAAATTGTGTCTTCCGTATCGTAGATTTACATCCTTAAAGAAGAGTTCTTTGATTAGAAGTTATCGGCCGTTTCACGCCCTGAATTGAATGGGACGCTAATGAATGAATGAATGAATGAATGAATGAATGAATGAATGAATGAATGAATGAATAGTGTTTTACACCCGTTTTTGCAACAGAGGCACCACTGGCGATGGACACTGATGATACATGAGATGAAATGATATATATTAGGAAAGGATTTATTTATTTTAAGGAAGGAATCGTTCCAGGCCTAAGTTTAGGGTACCTCCCCGGCAATTGCCATTTATGAGGACTGAGGAAAACCTGGAAAAAACCTGAGTCAGGGAAGACGGTCCTGGCGGGATTCGAACCCCAGACCTCCCGCTCACAAGTCCGTGCCTTAATGACCTCGGCTACCCGTGGCAATGGGACGCTGATGATTAGAGATATTAATTAATGTTCTGAAATAAAGGTGATTTAAAAATAACTAATTCTGTCACTTTTAGCTTTTGCTCCGTACTGTATCTGCCTAGTGCTACACCAAGATTTCGAACATATAAGAAATGGAATTAATTGCTAATTCGGTGGAAGCAACTCCACCAAGTATATTTACTTTGCTTTCACTTGATCAACACATGGTTAGATGAGGTTTTGGTGAACACAGCATATCACCACATCCACTTTCGGCTTAGTTTTGTCAAATCTTAGGACTGCAAAGTGACTGCTCGCGCTCGTATATCTTTGGGTATTACCTAAGCAGCGGTTTGCTTGCGGCGGGCTCTGGACATGCTAGAGGAGCGGTTCTGAAACTGTGGTCGAGAACCTGCGTTTATGAATTATTGGAATATTGTTACAGCATTTGTTCTTGAGTGTATTGATTCAAACAATGAGCTACATAAGATAATACAACTTTATAATCGTACTTATTGAGATAAAGTAAATTAGAAACAATTAAAGACGAATATATGCATAACATTCATTTTTACCGCCATAGTTTCCCTGGTAACAACACACGTCTTTTGGCAGCGAACTGCTTAGGATAGCGAGCCTCAAATTTTCTCAGATTATCAAAGAAGGCCATGAAAGTACTGATGCCTTTCGTAACAACTTATTTTGTGTGAAAAAGCATTCTATGCGCTTATTTATTAAAAACAAAAGTCGTTTGAAAAACGTAGAATTAGAAGTAAGAATATGCATTTCCGTTAGTTCACTATGCTAAACCTCTGTTAGTTCCAAATGCGTTAGATATTTGTTGCATTTTCTTGAGAAATACACCTCGGATGGTTATTCCTACACTTTTTATAATGCACACAGTATCTCTCATTCTTCTAAATGTTGATTAATTTTCAAGGTGCTTAAAAAAACAAACACGGAACTAAAAAATAAATAAATAAAAAATTTAAAGAATAAAAAAGAGAAGAGAAGAGAAGAGAAGAGAGGAGAGGAGAGGAGAGGAGAGGAGAGGAGAGGAGAGGGAGGATAAAGGCATTATTTCGTCTGAACAAATTGATTTACTGGTCTATATCGCCAAGCATTTTTATTTATTGAATTGGAGAAAGCAAAAATGTTCATCGCATATATTATTCTAAGGCACAATTCCAGAGAAAGGCGATGAATTGAACTAAATACATTTTCCATTATTTCACTGTAGAGAATACATACATCACCCCATCTGCTCAAAAGTTTGGTTACGTAAGTGGTATTTCGAACAGGAATGTGAATCGATAAATTAAGAAGCACATATCTGCTTTTTCTCTAAGGAATTTTATAACACATTAAGTATTTTTACTATGTTATCCTTAGACATAATTTTAGCATTGAAATGCCGCCACGGGTGGCAGAGGTCGTTAAGGCGCGGACTCGTGAACGGGAGCTCTGGGGTGGCGATTCCCACCAGGACTGTCCTCCCTAACTGTTTTTTTTTCCCCCAGGTTTTTTTCAGTCCTCATAAATGGCAAATGCCGGGGAGGTACCCTAAATTTAGGCCTAGAACGCTTCCTTCCTTACAAAATATCCTTTTCCAATTTAGCATTTCATTCCATGTATCTTCAGTGTCCACCGCCTATGGTGCCTCAGTGGTTAAGCATTATTAAAATAAAAAAAAAAAACCTCACATTTAACTTTTGAGAGATGTATAGCATACCAAATTTGTATGGGAGTTAAAAAAGAGTATGTATGTATAAACTTCAAAAGGTATTTATGCTAACTGTATTAGGCTTAAAAATTCTGAATAAATTAATTTGTAAAAAACATCTGATTGACTGGCATTTGAGATTCTAGGTTGTAGTTCTGCTGAGTGCAGCAGAAAATTAATAGGGGACCATCATAATTTAAACCCAAGCTTCGGTTTACTTCTGAACAATAGGCACGAGCGAATTGGATTATTATAAGATGTTACCTCAACTTGGGAGCACAATTCGGACACATATACACACTGGTCCATAAGAAGGAAATAATCACTGGAAAATATATTCTCCACTCTAATAAGAGATCGCCACGGGTGGCCAAGATCGTTAAGGCGCGGACTCGTATGCGGGAGGTCTGGAGTTCGAATCTCGCCAGGACCGTCTTCCCTGACTCAGGTTTTTCCAGGTTTTCTTCAGTCCTCATAAATGGCAAATGCCGGGGAGATACCCTAAACTTAGACCTGGAACATTTCCTTCCTTAAAATCCTTTCCCAATTTATCATTTCATGTATCATCAGGTAAATTGCCTGTGGTGCCTTAGTGGTATAAACAGGCGTCAAACACTATTCATTCATTCGAAAGCTAGGAAGCAACTCAAGCCAGGAATGAAAAACCACAGATTTATAATTTGGAAAGAATGATGTCACTTAGTTGACACTATCAATATGTCAGCGTGATGGCTGTTAGAACCAATACGCAGAGACAACAACTTCTCAAGATAAGTGCTGATGACGTATTGAGGCACGAAAAGGTAGATCTGGTGAATGGCAAAAGCCTGAAAATGGCACACAGCAATACCAGAAATAAAGTGCGGTGGAAAGGGATTGAGTTGGGTTGGATTGATAGGGTCGGAGGAGGATTTTTTGGTACTTCAATCTTGCTCAAGGGCTGGCCGTTTGTGTCTAAGCAGCCAATGGGATCACCCCCGGAAAAAGCATTTTTTTTTTGATTGATTTATTTATGGACGCTCTTTAACAGCTCAGGTCATCAGCCTCCCATTCAACTTAGGGCGTGAAACGGCCGATAAATTTTGCTCAGAGGCCTCTCTTTCAGGCTTGAGGTTCTTTTTCGTAAAGTAAATGTACGACACGGGACCCACGGCTTTACTTCCCTTCCGAAGGAAGCCATACTTAGGATTTTTACGCCCTAAAAAATCCATCAGTCCTGGCCGGGTTCGAACCCGCGATCTTGGGTTTAGGAGGCAAGTATGGTAACCACTACACCACCAGGACCGACTGGGATGAAGGAATGAGGTGGAGGAGACACCAGATGGCCAGGATCCAGAAGCGATAAGCATGTATAGACAGGAATGCCAACATTGCTTCCAGATAAAATATCTCCACCCTGGCAGAGTCCCCTTTCAAATAGTTCGAGTTCCTCAAGACGCCTGGGCAGATATCTTTCCAAAGCGCAAGCCATTGTCAGTCACACTGCACCAGCCCACATCTGACATTTGAACCCTTTAACAGAGCCAATGGTGTGAAATAATATGAAAAATTTGAGAGGAAAATTCGTGGAAAGTATAAAACATACTAAGCGACCAGGGGATACCACGGAAAGGAAAAAAAAATCAGAATGGCCGGCCTCAAGGGGATTGAATCCAGGATCTCCCAAATACAGTGCCAAGGGTTACAACGGGAGCCAGTCCGCTCAGTGCCGGGGGACGGGATGGAAGAGCACATACTTTATCTGCCCCATAAATTGTGACATAATTTATTATGTAGTGAAGAATGTCCCAGAACAAAGTAGCACGCTAACCAGGGATTAAATGCAGTTCACTCGGGCATATCTTTGACTTAGAATTAGGGCTGAAAATATTCAAGAGCTACTACATGATCAGGAGACGAGCAAATACTCATATAAAGAGCTTAAACTTTTTTATTCTATGTATAAATTCGAAGATGAATTGAAGCACACAGAACGCTTTGAATGCTGGGATTTATGCTGGTGCTTGAGTAAAATAATAAATTGGTCCAGACATAATGGTGCCCAAAATAACTCATTTTACCAACAACAGAAAACTGCAGAAGTTTAAAGAGCTGGTTTTGTATTTCTTCTATGGCAAGAAACTATTCTGTAAAGTTATTGTAAAGAGGTGCTCGGGAAAAACTTCCAAAGGCAAGTTAGTCACTCATCAAGACAGAGCACCATGCAGAAGCATTTTCTTACCAGCTAGTCAAGGTTAATTGTCAGACGCACAGTGGGATTTATATTACTTTGCACTGAGCGTTCTGCACGACATGACAAATAACTAACTACTGGATCCGATACTCCCTGACGTAGACATTCTCTGCCATTGGCGAGTATAGGTCACAGCTACAGGGATACCTACATGTTACTTGAATATTTATCCGCTTTAATAAGCAAATTCTTTGAATATAAATAAATCTTTCACATGGAATGAAGCCAACAAGTAGAAGTTCTGTTTCTTTCTGCTTTTTAGCGAATTCCCAATTGCGATTAGACTAATGCATTTCACTTTGAATAATCTTTCCAAATCTGCATCTATCCTATCTACCAGGCACCGAAAAAGACAAAAAAGTGTGTATATTTATAGTGTAAGGCATTTATAGTGTCGCGGCCAATTTCCTCCGAAACGAAGGGGAAAATCAAAAAATGCTCGAGACAAAATTTGAATTGCTCTTAGAGGGACGTAAGATAGCGACCTTAACTCGTCTTTGGAATACCATTCTCAATGTCATTTCAAAGTCAAATTGATTTCTTCAAATGGAATGGTGTATTTTCTTTCCCGGGAATGGAAAGAGCATTCAATTTTCAGTATAAAATTTCTAGAACATTTATCAGCTAGGGGTGATAGGTAATGTGATATTGGACAAATAGGACAGCAAATGTTTTTCACTCACTTATACTTTGCTGGCATCAATTTACTTATGTTGGAAAAGTTACCGTTTTGAAATTGTAGTAGAACCGTTGGCAAAATTCAAGACGCTTCTGAAAATCACCCCCAAGAAGAGTTTGATGTCGGCTAGTGCTATTTATGACGTTTAATCGCTTTCCTTTGAGAGATTCCCGAATCACGTTCCAGTTGACGGGCATTTCGGTGAGGATTAGAGGCAACTGCAGATAATACAGCGACTACCCCCAGTAGCACTTCTCATTGGACGGTGTATTCTTGATACAACACCTCCCGGAGAGTAAGTTTGCAAGTCGTTGGCAATTTCTAACAGATGGCTGCATCCTTTCAGGATATCGATCTTCGTATAAGTTGCAAGCTGCTCTAGAGCTGTTATGAGCTTTCAATGAATGTAAATCATATCGATCCACTCGTTGATCATGTATCGAGCATCCATGATTGAAAGCAAAGTGGAACCGTCTGAGAATAACGTCTTTTGAGGTTTGAGTTAGCAATGATGAGCATTCGATGTCAACCAAAGGGCTTCTGTGTGTGAATACATTACAAAATAAAAGAGAGAGAAGTGAAAGTGAGTGAAAAACATTTTCTGTCTTATTCGATCAACATTGCATCATCTACCACTCCTAACTGATAGATGTACTAGAACTTTTAAACTGAAAAGTGAATGCTCTTTCCATTCCAGGAAAAGAAAATACACCATTCCATTTGAAAAAATTAATTTGAACTTGAAATGACCTTGAGAATGACATTTCAAGGACGAATTAAGGTGAATATCTTGTGTCCCCTTATGAGCCCTTCAAATATTGTCCGAAACATTTTTTGATTTACCCTTCGTTTCGGAGGAAAATGGCCGCGACACTATAAATGCCTCATTATGTATGTTTATATATATATATCTATATATATATACACACACACACACATAGATACATACACAAATGTGTGTGTGCACGCGCGTGCGTCTGTTAACGCTCTATCGGTTGCAATTTTTGTTTTTTATCAATGAAACTACGCATATAGCCATCAATTAAACAAACGACTCGTTGAGTTTATTAATCAGCAAAATTAAAACCTTGGGGGTAGGGGTTAACCTGGAGCGAACATTTAAAAAAAAATGGAAAATGATCCAGCGGTCGGAATTTTTGCTTTATCTCAACGAAACTCGATAGATTTCCTTAAAATAAATTCATAAAAGCAGTTTCCAAAAATAGGGCAATCGGGTATTTAGGAAAGGGCGTATATCTGAAAAACGCGTGGGGGTTAAAACGAAATTTAAAAATAGCTCTTGCGGCCGCACTTTTAAATTGTTTTAAAGGAAACTCGGCATATGTCATTGAAATAAAATAAGAAATACAGTTTCTAAAAATAAGTGAAATCGGACAATACGGAGGGAAGTTATACCTGAAAGCCAAAATTTAAAACTCGCTCTAGCGGCATTAATATTTTTTACGCAACGAAATTCCGTATATACCATTTAAATAAAATAAGAATATTAGTTTCTAAAATGTGGGAACTCGGGCCATTAAGAACGGGGGTTTACATGAAACCCAAAATTTCAAAATCGCTCTAACTGCATCAAAATTTGTTTTTGCAAATAAAACACGGCATATGCAATTTAAATCAAATAAGGAAAATAGAGTTAAATCATATTAATTGGAGTGGGAATTTACCCGAAAAACTAGTGGAGGTTAACGCGAAATTTAAAAATCGCTCATATGACCGCAATTTCATTTTTTAAAGAAACTCGATATATGGCATTGAAACGAACTAAGAAAAATAGTTTCTTTAAAGTCAGTGAATCGGGGTATGAGGTTTGCCTAAAATTTAAAAATTTAAAAATCGCTCTAGCGGCATTAATATTCGTTTCTTTCGCATCCAAACTCCATATATAACATTTAAATAAAATAATAAAAATAGTTTCTGAAATAAGAAAAAACGTTTGCGTTACATGTTTTTACTGCAATAACATTTAAATTAAATTTCAAAGCCAATGAAAATCATTGTTAACTTTCGATTGTTTTTATTTACTTAGTAGAATGTATTTGTTTCTGAACAGTAACATGCTTTTTTTATTGAAACATATGAACATCTTCTTCTTAAATACGCAATAAAACTCCAAACTTTCTGTTATTTTTCTCTATTTTAGTGAATGTGAAATTGATACCTAGGGCTCATAAACATGGCTACATTTAAAAACGTTTAAAAGATACATACAAAATATGAATAATTTATTACATTAAAGCTGGATATATAAATTGTCGGAACCTTTTATAAATAAACTTCCAAAAATTTTGATTGTTCAAATTAATTTGCACAATCATACATACTAATAAATGAATATATTAATAAAGTAACTTAGGAATGGTAATTAATTATCCCCAAAGGTACACACCTAAGAGGAATTTTATTTACAGACGACCAAGTACTTGTTGCTGAAACAAGAAAGCATTACAAACTAAAAAAACATTTTTTACAATCTTATAACATTAAAGTTTAAAAAAATAAAACAAAGTATCCAATGTAAGAAAGGAATAATTTAAGAACAAAAACAGTTATCAATAAGTATTTCATTCATGTGACGTCATCTTAAAATTGATCAGTGAAACGACACAAAATTTTGAATGTTGACCAATCACAGGCGGATTACGAAGTGAAATTATTGAGAGAAAAATATCAAATCCGTTTTATCACGCGACGTGCATTTGTCTTGTGTTTAGTGTAGTCATTTCTATACCTACACTACATAATTCTTAAACATGCATTACGAACTATTTTTGCAGGAGGCGGTAAAGAGCTATTGATAGCAACGAAAGCATAGACAACCGACCATCATAACACAAAATGGAGGGTTCTTCAAAGCGTTTTGGTGATGCATCAAATGTGCAAATTGATCTTATCATTAGAAATTCCAGAATACAAAGGAAAAAAAGACACTATATGTTATCTTTTTTTTTTTCAGTTGGTATTAGAAAATCGAATGGTAGCGATTGTAATAATCGACTTTTGTCCATTTCAGTGTTAATATTCTGTGCGCGAATTTCAAGTCTGTATCCTTTTATTATTCTTTTCATACTCTAGAAATAGTGCCAAACCCGTATTTTGCTCTTCTCTATTGGCATTAGTGACAATCGGTATTCTTCTATCGCAAGATTGCTTGGAAAGGTTAAGTACAAACATACAATTATTACACTTTTGTAAGCCAAGTTTAGAGGAATTATATTTAAATTCTTATTTTATCCGTATTATAGTCCTAATAGATATTACTCGAGGGTCTGAGCTCTCCAGTTGTGGTAAGTTTAGAAAGCAAATCAACCTTGTAACATGTTTGCGAAATGTTTCTCTGTACCAAATGAATAAAAATATAGAATATAATTAGGAAAATACAACACAGTAAATGGGTAACTGGGAAAAACTAAGGAAAGGTATAAATCTGCAGCTTCATAATATTATATCAAAACCAATGATAGTGAAACTTAAGTATTAAGACATAGATTACTGCCACGGATGGCCGAGGTCATAAAGGCGCGGACTCATGAGCGGGAGGTCTGGGGTTCTGCTCTGGGGTTCCTGAGGGTTTTCCTCAGTCCTCAGAAATGGTACATGCCGGGGAGGTGCCCTAAACTTAGGCCTGGAACGTTTCCTTCCTTAAAAATATTCTTTCCCAATATATCATTTCAACTTATGTAAAGTCTGGTGGTGTAGTGGCAACCATACTTGCCTTCTAAACCCAAGTTCGCGGGTCAAGCCCGACCAGGAACGATGGATTTTTTCGGGCGTAAAATTCCTAAGTATGGCTTTTTTCGGAAGGGAAATAAAGGCATGGGTCCCGTGTCGTACATTTACGGCAAGTAAAGAACCTCAAGCCTGAAAGAAGAGGCCTCTGAGCAAAATTTGTCGGCCGTTTCACGCGCTGAATAGAATGGGACGCTGATGACCTGAGATGTTAAAGAGCGTCCGTAAATAAATCAAACCAAACAAAAATCTCATGTAATATCTGTGTCCACCGCGTGTGATGCCTGTGGTAAAAACGGGCGTTAAACACTAATAAAAGGGGGGGGGGGACATCTTGAGAAGGCGCAGAAACTGAGTTTTTGAAGTCGCTCTTGAGAAACAGGCAGAGCAGGAAAAGAGAATAGAATATATTAATTAAACTATGCTGGAAGAAACAAACTATTAGAAAAGAAGGTTTGATATTTGATCCACTTTAGTGGTTACTCTACTAGTAGAAAAGGATATGGACATATCAGTTCCTGTGAAATACTTTTATTTAGAAACGACCTAAAATCCTTGCATTTTAAAGAAAAACAAGAAGAATCTAAACTTCTTAAGCAAAACAATTGCAAGTTCATGGGAAAGCCTTGAATAAGCTGGAAGGATTACTGCAGGCCATGATATGATTTGTTCGCAAACCGTCAAGTGAGCTCACCCTGACATTCCATTGCTGAAAGTAATAAACACATAGTTGCTTCATAGGAGGTATGCAAGATTTAAAGTGATATGCCAATTTCACAACGTTCCTTCAAGGAAGTTCCACACACTATATCTAGCTCGCTTGGCAACAGTTCATGTAACCCATTGTATATCCTTAACCAAGCATCAGCATTCTGAGAATCACGGCACAGAGACGATGCAAGCGCTGAATTAAGACATTCTGGCACAAGTGTCAAAGTTTTTGTTTTGCACACAGGCGTGAGAACATTTCTTTCGAAACTGGACAACTGATATTTGGCGATGAAACATTACCAAGCATTAAGTCAAGAATCATGCAGCATTTAAGAATTCTTCAATACACTTTCTGCAAAGAGTTTATGTTCTACATAAACAATTCTATATATATATATATATATATATATATAGAGAGAGAGAGAGAGAGATAGAGAATAATATATATATATATATATATTATTTACAGATGGCTAGGCACCGACAGATCAGAGAATAATTTGTGACTGATCATTGTTTTAACTTCACAAACCTTTTCGGTTAGACTGTGTTATATCAGCGAAATGGTTGTTACCAGTTGAATTTTTATATGCGTCGCAGTCATCAATATATATCGTGGCCAAAACATTTCCTTTAACACATAATGCGCTCAATGAAATTGTCAAGAAGCAATCACATAATTTTTGTTTTCATATCTCATATTTTATTTTAGTGCTGATATCATATATGACCAGTTGTTTGCTCTAACCTCTTATTTAATCTCTTCTTTAAACATTTACAGTTTATTTAATGATATTTGTGCGATATTCCACGTTATTAATAATACTGCCTTTATTTTTTGAGTGGTGTTTAACCCTCCATTTTTTACTGCTGAGACATCACGGGTGGGCCGTGATGATACATGATATATTGGGAAAGAATATTGGAATGCATGAAAGGAAACGTTCCATGCCTAAATTTTAGGGACCTCCCCGGCATTTGCTATTTATGAGGACTGAGAAAAACCTGGAAAAAAAAAGTCAGGCAGGACTGTCCTGGTAGGAATCGAACCCCAGACACCCGCCACGGGTGGCCGAGGTCGTTAAGGCGTGGACTTGTGAGCGGGAGGTCTGGGGTTCGAAACCGGCAGAACCGTCTTTCCTGACTGAGGTTTTTTCAAGGTTTTCCTTAGTCCTCATAACTGGCAAATGCCGGGGAGGTACCCTAAACTTAGGCCTGGAACGTTTCCTTCCTTAAAATTCCTTTCTCAATTTATCATTTCATTTCATGTATTATCAGTGTCCACCGCCTGTGGTGCCTCAGAAGTAAAAACGGCCGTTAAACACTACTCAAAAAGAAGAAGAAGAAAAAAAGAACCCCAGACTCCCCCCCTCAGAGTCCGTAACTTAACGACCTCGGCCACCCGTAGCAGTCGGCTGCCTTTATGAATAATAAATATCGTTAATGTACAAAAATGTCATTGTTTATTATAATTTGGTATTTTAGGTTATAACATTCAAATGAAAGAAATATTTAATACAAAGAAAAACATGCCGAGGTGGCAAATTATTGACGAGAAGGAAAAAAGTTCCCATGTATCTTGAAAATAATTTTTTACTGATTATTAGATATGAATAACATAATCGCAAAGAGCACAAAACGTCGAACGTAATCAATAGAAATTCTAATAAAAATTTAAGGACATCAGTATATTTGAACAAAATGCTTTAACCTAATTTGATACGATTTCTAATGATGAAAGATGTTTAATTAAAAAACAATCTGACCAACAAAAACAAGGAATTCCGTTATTTTCTTTAAAAAATGAACTTTTATATTCAATACGTTAAGACGTGGACTTATAAGTGGGAGGTCTGGGGTTCGATTCCTACCATGATCATTTTTCCTGACTGAGGTTTCCCTCAGTCCTCATAAATGGCAAATGCCTGGGAGGTACCCTAAACTTAGGCCTCGAATCTTTCCTTCCTTAAATAAATATCCTTCCCCAATTTATCATTTCATCTCATGTATCATCAGTGTCCACCGCCTGTGGTGCCTCAGTAGTATAAACGGCGTTAAACACAATTAAAAAACAAATCTAAATGAATTAATCGATAATAGGAATATAGGAATATTTGTTTAAATATACACATTAAAAGGTTATATTTAACTTAACATTCAGAAAAAAAAAAATCTCTAAACTCACCATCACATATAAATTGCCTTGAAGGAATAACATCAAGTTTAAATTTGGGTGTTTTACTGAAATGCCAAGCACGTATGTTAAGATATAAATGTACAATTAAATAGCTAACTGTTTATTAAATCTGCAAAAGAATAGTTTGTCGCACAAAAGAAAATGTGAAATATAATTTTTACCCCTGCATTTTGGCGATATTTCCCATGGCTATGAATATTAACGGCAGCACTGCATTGACGAAAAACTATATATGCAAATACAAAACCGTAACAAAAATTATCTTTATTAGTTCTAATATGGTTATAATAAAGTTTTCAATAATAAGTTATTGAAAAACGTCATTTTCTCACTGTTAATGACTCTCTTAAAGAAAAATCAAATTTCATGCTGTTTTTTTAGGAGTTATTACAACAGTTCTCCCAATAGAATGATTGCCCATCCAATCCGGTTTCATTTTACAGCCTTTGAACAATTTCATTGGCCAAATGGTATGACCCAAGCTTTCCACATACACTTTCTGCATATTTTTCAAGCCTTTTTAAAGTTGCATCCTTTTCCATCAACGTATTATGGCTAGTCCCTAACATTTATGTGTTGTGGTGTTTTAAAAAGACCACTGACGATTAGTTCTCCGCCCTACCTGAATTCATTGTTTGCCTTACGCATTGTAATGATTCCGAGAGAGAAACGACTAAGTTCAGTCAATACTAGCCAGATTTTTTTCTTTGTTGAAATTGTTTTATTCTATTCACAAAAAGTGTGCACATTACTTCCTAAAACTCTTGATATTAGCGGATCACAAACCTTGCCAGTTTAGTTCCTCTCTTGCATATCTCTCCTTCTATCTCAAGAGATGTAAGAGGATATCTGCCTAATTTAGAAGGTTTTGTTTTGGTTTATTTACGGACGCTCTTTAACATCTCAGGTCATCAGCGTCCCATTCTATTCAGGGCATGAAACGGCCGACAAATTTTGCTCAGAGGCCTCTTCTTTCAGGCTTGAGGTTCTTTTTCGTGCCATAAATTTACGACACGGGACCCACGGCTTTGCTTCCCTTCCGAAGAAAGCCATACTTTTACGCCCGAAAAAATCCATCGACCAATTTAGAAGGGACAGTAGCATTAATAGATGATTTCCTAAACTTATTCTATGTTTTTATATTCCTTTGGTGAGGTTTTTAGCGACGTGCGTTCATTTCCGACAACTTTGTCGGGCTGGTAGTGTAGTGGTAACCATACTTGCCTCCTAAACCCAAAATCGCGGGTTCAAACCTTGCCGGATCGATGGATTTTTCCGGACGTAAAAATTCTAAGTATGGCTTCCTTCGGAAAGGAAATAAAGCCCTGGGTCCCTTGTCGTACATTTACGACACGATAAAAAAATCCATCGATCCTCGGGATCGAACCCGCGTTCTTTGGGTTTAAAAGGCAAGTATGGTTACCATTACACCACCAGGAACGACTTTAATCAAATCTCCCAACTTATTATCCAAGTGGTTAAAATCCATTTACATCTTAATTTATATAGTTTATTAAAACATTGCAATTTCATTGTAAAGATATATATTATTTTATAAATTTTATTCAAAGATAAACCTGTCTTTCTTACAGCTTCAATGTTATACTCTCTATAGAGTATTTGAATAAGTACTTAATGGTAAACGCATTACTATAACGATAAATAATGTTACATAAGACTTTATATTATTCATTTGAAATCATTGATTCATTCTTCTGACCCTTGTTATAACAAAATAAATATTTTGAGCCTCAAAATACTCTCTTCAAGCTAAATCAACAAGCCTTGATAAATCAGACCCTTCTATTAAAGGAATTTGTTGATTCTTTTAATTTATATAATTTAAATGAATTAAATAATATAATGTCATATTTAAATAATATGCTCCCTACTTATAAACCAATTAATATTACTAAAATAGGTATTATCTTTATAGGTGAAAATAAACAAACTATATAAAAAGTTAAAAAAAAAACAATCAAATTAATATTCTACCTCCTAATATTGAAAAAAAAATTAAACCCAACTCATCTAAGACTCTTGGCATTTGTAATAATAAACCATAAGTTTTTTTCAGAACTCGATAGCATAACAAAGCATAAATAACATAAATATAGCCCAATCATAACATGGCGTTCCCACTCGTATGATTTCCTAAGCTTCATGCCGTTATTAACCCACGTGGTGCATTAGACCTTTGGGATAAATTAAAATTTCCCTCAAAATCATACATAAATTTGGTGACTATGTTAAGAAAGTATATAACATTTTCTGTTACAACTAATATTGTAGTACGGTTTAATTATAGTTCTCCATATAGCATTACTTTCTTGAGAAATTGGAATAACGGTGCTGCAGATCTCACACAGATCTATTAGTTGAAAAACTGCTGCATAAACAGTACAAATCTATCAGCAGAAAATTGCGTGCGTTCGTTTTCCCAAACAATCAAAGTAGGCCATGAAAGCACTGATGCCTTTCGGGACAACTTATTGATGTGAAAAACGGTTATCTGCATTCTTCTTCTAAAATCAAGTATAGAAACAATTTGGGAAACATAGAATCATAATTCAGAATGCAAATTTCTCCTGCTAAGAGGGATATATCATGGCATGTAAGTAAACTGCACTATCACTCCACTCATTCAGAAATTAAAATTAATGAATAATATATCATTGCCTAATACCACACAGTAATACAATAAATTATTTCATTTCATTAATTAATAACACCTAATTTGCATTTTATATTCCTTTTTATTAAAAGATATTCAATCAACGAGTAATTCCTTTAGTTTACGCAGCTCCTGCTTTACGCACTTTTATTAAGGTGTATTGTTACACAATAATAATCACAACAATAATATTACATTCAATAAGCATATAAAACGGATAATACATTAAAACATCAGAATTCTTACAACCTATAAGTATTACAAAACAGAAACCACATTTTTAGAATTATTATTACTCTTGTTATTATTATTATTATTATTATTATTATTATTATTATTATTATTAAACCACAAAAATTAATGTATACTATTAATTAAATGAATTGAGTGACCATTGATAGACAAAGCTATACTGTTTGAGTACTGATAAACAGTTTTAAATGTAACGATGTTTACGAAACGAGTCCTTGATTTATCTATCAATATAATAGAGAAAAATAACAGAAAGTTTAGTCATTGTGTATATAAGAAGATGTTCATATGTTTCAATAAAACAAAAAACATGTTACTATTTAAAAACAATTACAATTTACAAAGCAAATAAAAACAATCGAAAGTTACATCGAATTTCGTTCGCTTTGAAATTTAATTTAAATGTTATTGTAGTAAAAATATACAATGCAAACGTTTTCTGAAGATTAATACAGAGCGCTCTTACATACAAATAATAATTCTCATACACTACTAGGTTATAATTTCACATTTGCTATTTTCACGACATATGACAGCGCAATAACATGGTTTATATGCTAAATTAATTTGTAATTTTATTTTAAAACAATATAGAGAAAATTAAACGCAAGGGCGTTTTTTAAATTTTGAGTTTCTGATAAACCCACGCTCCTAATAACCAATTTCCCCGATTTTCAGAAACTATATTCTTTACTTGATTTAAATTGGCATATGCGGAGCTTCGTTGCAATAATAATAATAATAATAATAATAATAATAATAATAGTTATAGCGATTTTTAAATTTTGGGTAACCCCACCTGCTAACAGTTTGATTTCCTTGATTTTCGGAATATTTTTTCGTATTTCATTTCAGTGGCATGTATCGAGTTTCCCATAAAAATTTTAATTGCGGCCGCTGGAACAATATTAAAATTTTGCTTTAACCCCTACTTGTTTTTCAGGAACCTCCGCTCCTAATAGCTTGATAGTCATGATTTTATAAATTTATATTAAAGAAATATACCGAGTTTTGTTGAGAAAAAATAAAAATTGTGACCGCTAGAGTTAGAAATAACACACATTTATGTATTATAAATTATTAAAAATCTTTGCATGGTTACGACCACAATGCCTTCGAATTTCGCTAAAAAAATCCCTAAATGACAAATAAATTTTTTACAGGTCAGACCGCAATAGCTTCATTCTTTCGGAATTCGCTAAAATAGGAAATATTAAAAAAATATAGGATTTGTTTGTTTATATCTTTAAATTCTGTGAGTCAATGATGGCCAACTCTAAGAAATATATAAGATGCAAATTTAAGATTTGAAACTTTGAGTTAAATCTTAGGGGCCCGCAACAGTAAGACGGTTTAGCGATTAAGTTATTTCTGAATTTTAAAAAGGTGACTATTGCTTCTTCTAGGACATATAATATATAATATGTCAGTGCCAGGATTTCTCTAATATTAGTTTTTATTCAGGATTGACGTGTAATTATTTACAAGCAAAAACATACGAAAGTGGTCAAATAAGCGATTTCTGTGCTTAGCGGTATTCTTCTCTCTCTCTCTCTCTGTCTGTCTGTCTCTTTTTCTGAGCGCCTACCGTTTCCCTAAATATATTTACTAAATGGAATATCATCTGACGACTTAGAACAGATAACCCCGCAAAGCATACTTGAAATTAACGAATAGACAATGTACGCATGAATAAATTTATAGACAAATGTTGTGCGAACGGAAATACGCTGGTCCACAATACACTTTGCAATGAAACAGTCGCCTCTTGACGGCGGTTACAGTTGACACTCAACGATCGTGCCTTTGTATACGTGGACCAAATTTTGCGAGAGTACCTAATCGGAGAGTGGTAAGGCTCACCCCAATATACACGTGGAAATTTCTGAATCAACTGAGGATCAACTGGGGTGACTTGTCAAGAAATATTAAAAGACTAGCTTCATTTTCGAACAGCCCCTGAACAATAGGGCAAGTTTAATTACATCCCATCAGAACTGGTTAGTAGCTCTTAACGCCAAAAAATAAATCAGAGCATTTATTCTCCCCCCCCCCTCTCTCTCTCTCTCTCTCTCTCTCTCTCTCTCTCTATATATATATATATATATATATATATATATATATACATCGTTCCTTGTATTGCGGGGCTTCGGATCGCGTGTTCCCCGCACTGTCTATTACACTGGGGGTTTTCCGTTCTAAAACTCCCACGTTACTTAATCATGAGTGAACGTAACATACACTAAAATTACCACTAACCACTATTATAAGTGGTGTTGAAAGTGGTGTCTATCTGCATTCAGACATTCCTGACATTTTTGGATAAATTTCCATTCACACGCATAAGTTCTTCTTGCGTAATGTTCATAATTTCTGTTCTTATATTGCCCTTAGATTCGTCTTTGGTGTGGGGATTGTTCCTATTTAAATGAAAATATGCTTCACCTGAGAAAATTATTAAATGTGAGTCAGCAGTATCGTCAACGGTATTTTGTAAAATCCAGTTACAGAAATTTACTCGTTTTTTGTCATCACAAGGTTGTAATTCATGAACTCTGTGGGGTTTCAATTTTAAACTTTTAGCAGCTGTATGAACAGAGATTTTTGAAACACCCTGCTGTGCAACACGTCTTAGAGACTTCTTTGGAGGACGTTCGAATGATGCACCAATTTCGTCAATTTTTTCCTTCGTTAGAACGCTTCTTTTTCGCTTTTTAGGTTTATTGTTTAGCGATCTCGTGGCCCTAAACTTATTAACCAGACATCTAACAGTTTCTCTACCTGCAAGTGAAAATACCAGGAAATTTCTCCTGAAATTGTCTACACACCTGTCTACATGATTTGGCTTTTACATGCATGAAAATTCTTTATTCAATTTTTCGGTAGGCATTTCACTAGACTAATAAGAAAGATCTAGTGTAATTCACACAACACAGATGTCTTGAATAAACTCTTTGAAGACATTATTGGAAAGCGGGGGGAGGGTCGTAATTTTAATATGTTGGATGAATTATTTTGTTGTTACAATGCCCTACATTGGTGCTCCGTTTGATGGGTTTTTTGTTGTGGATGTTAGGTTTGCTACACTGGGTGTTTTGTGACTTATGGGAGTCAACGGAACGAGAAGGTTTCGAACACTAACCACAGAGAAGAATACACGACATTTTTAGTATCTCACAATTTATTCATTATGTAATATTTTCTCATTACAGGTCGGACTGTTCGCGGAGATCTGAGTTCTAGCTCCCGACTATTAGATAACTCTCGAGCCCTCTTACTGCCTGACTTCGAATTCTTACTTCTGTTTTTCATTCCTAAGCCCCTCCTTACACGAATTTCATATCTATATTATTCTGAAATCTGAGTGAATTCCGGACATCCTTATTGGATATCCCCTAATGTTTATTGTACAGACCGGCTCCGATTCGTGCTATTTTAGACAACGTTCATTGGCCGTCGCTACTTTACTCAACTATATTCCCATGATTTCTACGCCCCCGTATTTTCCCAGATATAGCCTTGGTTATAAATTTCGCGTTTCACCTTTCATGCTGGACCTATATAATATAATTGCTCTTTTTTTCCTTAGTTACTTTTAGATCGACAAACACCCTCATAGATAAGGCACGTTTTTAACCATCTGTCAGCTGTCTCGATTTCCTGGGAATTCGCGGCAGGAACCTTTAATGGTTTATATACTATGTCCTAACTACCATCTGCGACGTTTTCTCTGTACTTTCTTCGTCTTTTGTCCTTTGCTTCGTTAGGTAAATAATAAAGTTAACTTTTTCTATGAACGTTAAAATGAACCTTTTACAATATGCCGGCAAAGGTCGTTCTAAAATATTCATACAGGTGAAAAGCAACAATTCTTAGTCTAGCTCTGTCTCTTTCCACTACCTGCCTAAACTAAGTCTCTTGCAGATAGACCTTCTGTTACATACAATGAAACCCTTATACATACAATAGATATTGCAAAAAGACTTATATACAAGTGTCTTTCAGCCATCGCAATAATAACAGAACCTTAAAAAATGAATACAATACTTCCACCTTGCTTCGATATGCACAAAATATTCCTATCTGCTCACGTATTACATACATAAAATATTAATATTAACAATAATTGCACCTCCACGGCTGGCCGAGGCAGTTAAGGCGCGAACTCGTGAGCGGAAGGTCTGGGGTTCGAATCCCGCCAGGACCGTCCTCCTTGACTGAGGTGTTTTCCAGGTTTTCCTCAGTCCTCATAAATGGAAAATGCCGGGCAGATACCTTAAACGCAGACCTGGAATGTTTCCTTCCTTAAAAAAAATCGTTTCCCAATTTATCATTTCATTTCATTTATCATCAGTGTTCGCCGCCTGTGGTGCCTCAGTAGTAAGAACGAGCGTTAAACACCATTAAAAAAATGTCAATATTAACTTACTATTAAGGAGTTATAATTTTCGGCTACAACTATTACTTTTGAAATGCACAAGAAACAAACGCTAGTCTTTACAGCTTGAACAGAATGCAGCAATGACACAGTATAACACAGCTGACAAACGTAGCTTTGAGCCGGTCTTTCACCGCTAGTGCGCTACTGGAACAAAACCGAAGTCATTGCAGTGCAAGCGAACTATGCATACACGCGATTTATGACCCGGCTATAAATGGAACACATGGTATGTATATTATGAAAAGAATCTGTACAACAACATCACGAGTTAACGTCCGTGACGCCACCAAGGATTTAATTCTTAAGCAGCATTTAATAAATAGTAATTTTTTGGTTCAAGCAAATAGAAAATAACAAGGTAAATAAATGACGTGTACAACAGAATATTATAACAAAGAAAGGCTCAATTTTTTTGCTGATAGTACTCGCAGTAGACTTGAGTTGTTTGTGCAAACTCAAGGAGCCCAGAAATAAGAAAGAGGACACTATTTATAGTGCCTCTACTGTAACTGCAAGACATTTTAAACCATTATGCAATCAGGCAGGCCTGTATTATACTGTAACAGTGAAACATGGATTCTGAAAATGAGACAAGTGGAGTTACCGCAGAAACAATGAACTTGGTGAATAGCATGTCTGTAGACCTCAAATGAAATCTGGGAGTAAATGTAAATAATTTAGAAGAACTGAAACATACAAAGATAAAAAGATTACCGTAACAGAATCCAAAAGCTGTTCTGTAATACATGCTAAGATCTATAGCCATAAATGAGAATACCCAATAAAACGTCATTAATTAATTAGTTACTTTTGAAATATATTGATAGAGGTCAGCACCTATGATTCTGAGGTGCATAAGTGCTAAGAGTCTGTCTTTAATTTTCAGACTGAAGAAAAACTTTATAAAACACTAACAAGACAAGTTCGAATCGAAATCGAATAGATTAACATTAGAGATTGAATCTAGTTGTGTTTACACTAGAAGATGCAAGGCACACATTTACAAAAAGGAGATGGCTGCATTGTGGAAGCACTGGCAGTAGATGAAATTCAAGACAATTAATAAATTAAGACCCAGTTGTACAAAAGTTGCTAACTGGAGATTACTTTTAATTGTAATTTAAAAAAGTAATTAGATGTTAGTCATCATTTCTGGAATAACCTCAGACAATGTAACCCCAAGTTTACAATAACTGTCAAATCTATGACAACATCACGAAATAATAGAGAAATACGTGTTTAGAGTGAGTTGTTGTTCAACTGTTCCACCTGAGAAAATCAATAATTATTCAGTTTCCCGTCTCCTCTTTATATGTATTGAACATGGATAAGGAAATGTTAAAGAGAACGCAGCAAATTTTAGAAAATATGAGAAGCATAATATTATTAATCTATGCTAAAATATAAGATATAATTGAAAAAAAAAAAAAAAGATTCGATCTGAAATAAAAATAAAGAAGGTACATGGGGGAAGGGGGATTGCCAAAGAATATAATTCTATTCTTAAAACTTCTGCCTTATTATTCCCACGTGTGTGTGTGTGTGTGGAATCTGCAGTACGAGGGTAGATCCATAAGTTTCCGGCCTCGCCGATAAGGATTATCGCCTTCACAAAATCATTATCTGATGTCATACCTTATCTGTTAAGTAAATAATTGCAACTGTAACTTCCGCTATGTTCATTTGTTCAGATATAGTTACAAAAAGAAGCTATGTGTAGATTGTGACATGTTCAAAACGGAGCATCGAGCTGTTATTAAGTTCTTCACAAAAGAAGAATTTGATCGAAATGAAATTAAGCAGCGCTTGGACGGTGTATATGGGGAAGCATTCCCCTCATATTCTACCGTAAAAGAATGAGCCAAACTTTTCGAATGGGTCGAAAAAGCATTGAAGACGAAGAACGTGCAGGTCGGCCCTTGGAGATGCTCACTCCTGAAAACATCGCTTTTGTAGATGGAGAAACTATGGAAGACCGGCGGCTCAAAGTTACAGAAATAGCAGCAAGGTTGGGCCTTTCTAAAACAACAGTCCTTTAAATTATTTGTGAACATTTAAACATGAATAAGGTTAGTGCTTAGACTTCTTTCCTCAATCCAAAAGCAGCAACTATTCATCTGTTGTCACGCATTTTAACAGTTCAGGCTCAGCCGTGGCAACGAGAGAGAAGCTGTGCAAACCATTGTTACAGGAAATGAAACTATGGTTCTCTACTATGATCCCTCGTCCAAAAGAGAATCAATGGCGAAGCACCACCTCTAAAGGCCAAGGTCATTCAGTCAACCAAGAAGATCATGGACACAACCTTTTGGCACTATGAAGGAATACTCTTCATTGACTTCAAGGAGAGGAACACCACAGTAAATGGGGAGTACTATGCTGGCCTACTGCACATACTACGTGCTTCCATCAAAGAGAAAAGGGAGGAAAGCGGAGTGGTGGTGTGTGCCTTATTCACGACAACGCGTCTGTGCACACATCTCTTGTTGCAAAGGAAGCTGTGAAGAAATGTGGCTTCAAGGAGATAGACCATTTACTATACAGCCCAGATCTAGCTCCCAGTGACTATTTTCTCTTCTCAAAACTCAAGAAGGATTTTCGAGGAAGGAAATTTAAGTGTGATAAGAAGTGATGGAGGAATGTAATGCCCATTTTGCAGACAAAACGCATGACAATTTGGAGAAGGGGGTGAAATGTTAATTCTAAGCTGTGAGAAGTGTATTGCAATAAATGGTAACTATATTGAAAAGTGACATATAGTTTTTTTCTTTATCTTGCCTAGAAAATGGTTAGGCCGGAAACTTATGGACCTACTCTAGAAGGCATTTCGCTTATAAGAACCCAACGTCAGATGACGCGTTTTAACTACTTAATAGGTGGGACAACTAAATGAAACCAAAACTAAAAACTATAAATATTAAAACGAGAAAGGAATTACATATTTAGTAACTTCTCCTCCTCCTCCTCCTCCTTCTTCTTCTTCTTCTTCTTCTTCTTCTTCTTCTTCTTCTTCTTCTTCTTCTTCTCATTTGGCGCTACAATCCGCAGTGGACCTTGGCCTGCCGCGGCGACCTCTACGACTTGAGGACGTTATTGCAGGGAGGCTTGTGCTCTTCGTAAACGAAGAACACGGCCTCTCCATCAGGTCCTCACCAGGCTTAATGGACCCCCATTCCAGAACTTCCTATCTTAGAAAAATTCCTAAATAGAAAATCGAACCCGGGTCTCCCAGCATTCAGCAACGCTAACCACTAGACAAACATATTAACTTATTAGTTCCCACATTATCAAAGTAGTGAACAATAGCATTTAACAAAGAAAAACTAAAACGTCACATAACCGAGGGGAACATTCCTCGCTACCACTGAATAGGTAAATTAAACATGACAGAAATTTGATATAGGTCGAAGGCACATACAATCCAAAACAAGTAAATGTGGAAAATATTACTGCTTCGTAATAAAACATGAACTACAAAAGGAAGAAGATTGAGAGAATGCCCTTGGGTAAGATGGGGGTTTCCTGAGGGTTTGAACTGGAGGCGAAAGCTCAAATCATGGAAGCTGATAATAATATAAAGATTAAAATGTAAACTGAGCTGGCCAATGAAAGCACGAAATCACAGGTAAGAGTAATTCATCGTCATATAACATCCAATTTTGTTGTAACCATCAACAAACCCTGATTATCTCTGATATGCTTACAAAACTGTAACGCTTTCAGTTGAAATGCAATATTTTAATAGAAGATGAATACAAACATTAATTTGAGAACCAAAAAAAAAAAAAAAAAAAAAAAATGAAAACAACATTAATTGTAATGGAAGAATCTTCAAAACAAATTGCTACATGTTCCTATCGTACTATTAACAGTCACAGTAACATTGCGCATATATAATTACAAATGTGATTGACAGTGATAAAGAGGATTACGTTCCTGAGCGTGCCAAAAACGCTTCTACGTGCAAAATTAAGATCTGAAAGATATTTGAACAATTATAACATGTTAACAATATCCCGGATGTTGTTCTTATGCCTAATGATCATCTTTTTCACGTCCCCTTCTTTCAATGTTTATTATTGTTCGCCCTCTAGTATTTATTTTTCCCTTGCACCGCACCTCTTTCGTTTTCTGTTCTTCATTCCTGAGTCGTGAGCGAGAGGTCTGGGGTTCGAATACCGCCAGGACCGTCCTTTCAGACGTTTTTTTTTTTTTTTTTTTTTTTTTTTTTTTCAGATTTTCCTCAATTCATCATCTCATGTATTATCAGTGTCCATCGCTTGTGTCGGTCCTGGTGTTGTAGTGGTGACCATACTTGCCTCCTAAACCTAAGATCGCGGGTTCGATCCCAGTCAGATTTTGATTTATTTTCGGACGCTCTTTAACATCTCAGGTCATCAGCGTCCCATTCTATTCAGGGCGTGAAACGGCCGACAAATTTTGCTCAGTGGCCTCTTCTTTCAGGCTTGAGGTTCTTTTTCGTGCCGTAAATGTACGACACGGGACCCAAGGCTTTACTTCCCTTCCGAAGGGAGCCATACTTAGGATTTTTACACCGGAAAAAACAATCATTCCTGGCCGGGTTTGAACGTCCCATGTCGTACATTTACGGCACGATAAAGAACCTCAAGTCTGAAAGAAGAGGCCTCTGAGCAAAATTTACCGGCCGTTTCACGCCCTTGTTTGAATGGGACGCTGATGACCTGAGATGTTAAGGAGGCCCCCCCCCCCAAAAAAAAAAATCTCATGTGGTATCTCTGTAGCAAAAACGTGCGTTAGGTACCATTCTTTTCATTATTCCAGACTTACTCCTGTTTCATATCCCTGTTTTTTTATCTTCTTCTTTATTTCTTGATGAAAAGTAAGAAACTAAGAAGAAGGGATCGAAATAGTCAGAATATTGTCAAGCAGCAAATTGATACTCTACAAATTGGCTTATTAAATTCGTATTGATCTGCAAATTTATTTTTACATGTGCCTATATTTAGCTGTCGTAAAAATGTTTAGGATTATTGATTAGTTTGGGAATCATTGCTGAAGCGGGAACAGTTGATAGTGATGGAAAGACGTTGGTTGCCTCGCACAGATTGGGAGAGCAGGCAAGCCGAGAGTGTCGTCGTCTAATTGAACCTTTCGCTGATGTTTCGTAAACACATCGTATAAAACGTTAGAGGAGCGGGGAGGGGTTGTCCCTTTTCATGTTGTCCTTGTCGCTTTAACACTTCCCACTGCTCTGAAAGGCGTTAGGCTTGAATTCATTTAACTTCATGAAACAGGCGCTTAACATAAAAGTGAAATGCTCAAATACAAATGTGTAGTGACTTATATATAAAGTATATAAGTATATAATCTGTTGAATTATGTTGAGGCTTCGTTAATTATATCCCCTGAACCAGACTATAGGAAAATTCTGACTTGAAATGATACTTTAACTGTAGTCTGCCTAAAACGTACAGCATAGGAACAATTAAGTGTCCCCTCCAATAATATCCAGCACACCTGTACGAGCTTTTAAGTTGTTACAAACGACCACCAAGTGGCACTATTGAGATATGTCATGCTATTTTCGGAACAATTGACATTTGTTATTATGAAAAAAGTTGAAGTTTAGAAATTGACTGAGTAGTTTGTTTACAGTAAGCATTTGAACAAAGAGATTTTGTGGGGAGGGGGGATGGAAATTTCGCATGAAGGTTTTCGTTGGATGAGTTTTTACGATTTTAATATAAGTCTGACTCAACAGCAAAGTAAATCCCTTCAATCAACTTTTGGTAATGAAGCAACATCAGAAAATACTGTTTACATTGGTTTACAGAATTTCGTCTTGATCGTGCGTCGTCAGTGATACATTTCGTGAAGGTCGACTAAAATCTGCTGTCAATCCAAAAACCATTGATGCGGCTGTGCGCAAGATGATTGAAGAAGATCGGCATGTGACTTGCAATGAGATAGAGGCATCCTTAAGCTCATCGAAGACTGCAGTATATTAGATATTGCCTGATTATTTAGCTGTGAAAAAGACCTATTTCCAATGAATTCCGAATAATTTGACCGAAGCTCAAAAATGCTGGTGTTAATTGGTGTAATGAAATGCTCCAAAAAAAAAAAATAATAATAATCGAAGAGCTGCAAAATGCGTATACAACAGCGTAACAGGTGACGAAACTTGGAGATATTCGTATGAACCAGAAACTAAGCAACAATCCACTGTTTGGGTGTTCCTAGATGAACCGAATCCCACAAAAGTTGTTCGTTCACGAAGCACTTCCAAGAAAATGATCGTTTGTTTCATCGGTTGTACTCAACATGCCACAAAAATTCCTTTAGAGGATCGAACAGTAAATGCTCATTGGTATACAACAACAGTTTTCCAGAAGTCATCGATGAAATCAGGAAAAACAGCCGAAAACGTCGTATCATTCTTCATCATGACAATGCCAGCTCTCACACAACACGTCAAACAATTGATTATTTGAAGGAGAAAAACATCGAATTGATGTCTCATAGCCCATATTCACCTGATTTATCACCTAACCCCCCCCCCCCAAATATCAAACAAAAACGCGTGGACAGCGATTTTCAACTCAAGAAGCAGTTGAGGCCTTTAAAAACTTTTTTTTTTTTTTTTTTTTTTTTTTTTGAGTAACAACTTCAGAGTAGAAAATATGTCTCGAGAATAGGTTTGAACGTATGCAAAAGTATACATATCTTAAAGGCGAATATTTTTAAAAATAATAAAACAGTTTATTCAAAAAAATGCTTTTTATTTCCTATTTTTTGGTAAAAACCTAAAAAGTTAACCCTCATATGATGTATTTTTCTATTTGACTTTTTATTAAAAGGAGCTATACTGCAAATTCTCGGTTCTCAAATGCACGTAGGTGTCGAAGAGTTTCATTTTAGGTGGAATAATTGCACGACAATGTTGCGGGTCCATAAAAACGCAGACGGAGTGGCAGACGAGCCGGCGGCGCGGGGCGATTCAATTGCAGCACCTTCCCCTCTGCAGTTAGTGGTGGGGAGTGCAGTGCGTCTGGCCGGCAAGTCTGGGAGTGCAAGGCCACTTGGACAAAAGTGTGCTAAACGCATTTTCGGTCGGTGCTGCCGTCTGGCGCGAGGCGTAACTGTCTGAGAGCCGGGCTAACAGGATGCAAGTGAGGGGCAAGGAGGAGAGCATCATGACGTAACCTTCCGCATTTTTTGTTTTGTTTTCTTTTGTTATCCTATCCTTTCGTCTGTCTTGTATGCTACTAACTATTGTTTTGTATTTTATGACGTTATTTATGTCAGCAAAATTTCCCATACAGATGAGGAAGAAGGTAACATTAAATTTTACCATTGTAAAATTCGTGTTTTTGCTTAATGTTATAAAGCTTGGCATAGTAAATGCATAAATACTTTGCTTTCCGTGATTTATAAATCTAAAGGTCATCTTAGGCTTTTTCTGCTATGTTTATTCCATTATGAAATAACAAAATATGTTTCAGGCCTAGCGGGACATGCAAGTGTTACATTAATGGACTATCTACTTAAAAAGTCCTCAGACAGGTATTAAAGTTGAAATAGTTTAAACATTTGCAGCGGTATTTTATAAAGAAGGGGGGGGGTTAATTACATAAGTATGTAGAATATGTGAAGGGAAAAATTTGGAAAAAGGAACTTTGATTTGTTTGTTTTTTATATGGAATCTCAGGGGTTATTGATATTTCTTCCTCTCCGATGAAGGATTTCCGCTGACTTATATTTTGCCACGGCTGCTGAGACTCTGCTGCTGGATACTTTTATGGTCCTGTGACCATAGGGGAAGGAGTATATGAAGATTCATAAGATTTTTCGTTATGGGAGATGAAACGCAATTTATTGTTATTTAACTATTCCGCATAAAATGTACTGCAGTTGTTTTCTGGAGAATATGTGCCACTTTCGCACTAACTATGACGATCATTCTGACATTTCTCAATTTAATAAAGACTGATCATGAAATCAACTAAGTCTGAGACGCAACTGAGCTCTTTCACTTAATACTTTCCACTGAACTAAACTGAACTGACCGTGTCTGTCTTCCACACTGATAATTACCCACACTGAATACTCTTCCAAAACTGACTACAGTTTTCCACTAACTGAACTGAATTGAACTGAACTGAGAAAGCCCTTCCACTGATAATGTTCCACACTGAATACTCTTCCAAAACTGACTACAACTTTCCACTAACTGAACTGGACTGAGAAAGCCCTTCCACTGATAATGCTCCGCTGAATGCTCTTCCAAAACTGACTGCGGGCCGCAAAATTACAAGACTAAATAAACATGGCCTATGTGACTTTTTACATGTAGATATCAACTGAAGAGGCTAGCTTCTTCCCTTGAAGAGGCTATTGGCCTGTGTTTTCCTCCCTGTATATTTATTGCTTTATTAAGTCTACCCTGCTTTACAATTCTCTAACAGAATACAAATAAATATCTTACTCAAGGATTCTCGTTTAGAAATTTCTCCAGAAAACATCGGTTTGCTTTGATCATCTTTACAAATATTGTTACAATAGTCAACAAAAAATCCAGGTCAAATTTTATGACTGGGGTAGTTTTCTGCACCCTGGCAAGAAAATAACATTTTACACAAAATTCAACACTTGTACAAGAAATAGTTACATAAAATTGCTTGTTATAATTACTATAATTAAATATGGGGATGGCATCCTATAAATACTGTCTCACATTTGAGTGATTTATTAACACTAATATTCCCACAAGAATATTGGGTATAGCTTGGACTCCAAGTTGATGAAATGTCATTTTTTTATTTAATCCTAAGATGTCACAGACAATGTAGAATGCAATAAAGGATACCTGCAAAAATGTGAGCCATAAGAACTAATTTTATGCCGCATGATTTGCGTTTTTACCCCGTTTACCCTAGTGGCCATTTCAAAACTTGAAAGCAAAGTCAAACGACTTTTGACATATTGTCGGTTTTCCTTGCAGTTCCTCTTCATATTACTTGGAGATAATGAACGTGTGTCCGGAAATGTTCCTTGATTGACAATCCCACACTGAATTTAAAAGGCACTTTTGCAATAAACTTCAACAATAAGAAAGTTTATAAAACTGCACCCAAAATTCTCATGAAGCATTTGGCCAGTAACTTTTGCTGCAATAATTTTGACGGTATGAAAACAGTCATCGAAACCTTTTGACAAAGCTAATGCTATTTTGAGTATTAGTACATGAAATATGTGTAGTATAAGAAGCCATGCATTCAAACGTGATTAGAAATTGCGCTTCATGTGTAATGAGAGCAAATGTACTTGTTATATTCAACATTATACCTAAAAATGGTTCGAATTTGTGCTTTTTTTTAGTTTTATGAAGCTAGTAAATGAAATTTCAAGATTGCTTGTTAATGGCAGGATACTGCATTGTAACCTTATTCTTCAAGAACTGAAGCATTTGAAGTTATGCGTTTTGTGTCCATTGTCAACAAGAAAACGCATTAACAGAAGGTAAAATTATGAGCCATTTTATAACGAACAATTTTATTTAAAGGAAAAGAAGTACCTTTGCTTAAGAAAAGAGTTTTTATACCATGCGATCAGTGATATTTTTCCCTGCAGCGCAGGGTTTTACCGTTTGCCGCGCCATGGAAGGGGTAGCAAGCCTGCTTGCTTAATTGTTGACCTGTAACAGTCGTAGCGCAGCTATTCCCGGGCGTGTGTTGTGTTGTTCATTTCTTAATTCGATAATGCATATAAAGTATATTATTCCTCGTGTTTTTACAACGGCACATCGTGTCTTTATATACAAATCACATGTGTTAACTCAGTGGTGAAAGAATCATAGGACCAATTTTTTTTGAGCATACATTTGATTCTGTTACTTATGTGAATACCATACTAATCTCTTTTCTCAGAGAATTAACCGACAGGGAGCGTGGTTATTCATTTTTTTAACAGGACTCTGCCACTGCTCACACTGCGAATAATTTCATTGGAGTTATTCGCAACGTGTTTCCACAAGACAGAGTTATTAGTTGGGATTTTCAGTCACCTCAATTCCCCGATTATAATCTCTGGGGTAAATAAAAAATGCGGTGTAGAAGACGAACCCACACACCATTCAAGAACTCAAGGAAAATATTCGTCAGGAAATTGTCCGGGTTTCACAAAAAATTAACTACAGCATTTTTTTTTATAAATTGTGTTTAACACTCGTTTTTACTACTGAGGCATCACAGGCGGTGGGTTGTGATGATACATGAGTTGAAATTATATTTTTTTTTTTAATAAAGAAAGGAAGCGTTCCATGCCTGAGTTTAGGGTACCTCCCCGGCATTTGCCATTTATAAGGACTGGGGAAAACTTGGAAAAAACCACCAGTCAGGGAGGACGGTTCTGGTAAGAATTGAACCCCAAACTTTCCGCTCACAAGTCTTAACGACCTCGACTACCCTTGGCGGTTCTAAAATTTGTGGTATAATTTGGAACTAATTTGGTAAACTATTAAATTCGTTTAATGTGTATGTTATAAAAAACCTTTCATTTTATAAATGTAATCAAAATTATACAAGTTAAAAAAATATATGACACATAGATAGCTGATATAATTGAACTATTACAAATACATAGGGAAAAAACAAATATGCTTTTTCACAATAATGAAATAAATGTACCGCAAAAAATAGTAGTGTATGTGTACATTAGGCACACAAACACACACACAAGAAAAATAATGCAATACTATTAACAATGTAACTAAATTAACAGTAATTAAAAGCAGAAAAATATAAAACACTAAGAGAAAGTCACATTGTAATCGCTATATATATATATATATATATATATATATATATATATTAGAGACAGAGAGGGAGAGAGAAAGTGGTTTTCAATTTTGACTTCAATAACATGGCCGGATAATATGGTAAAGGCATTCACATTGTTGGGGATGTTAGAAAAAAAAAACTAAAAAAATATAGGAATCATAAAGAACATAACACAAGACAATATATAAAATTGGAAAAATTCTGCAAAGCGAAAATTTAGACCCGGATGTTTTCGAAGCGGATTTTTCACCTGATTGGGAAGGAGTTTTTGAAGAATACAGGGATGGAAGCTAAGCTAAGATGATTATAGAGATAGAAGTAAAAAAATATTATGCATTTTAGGCCATAAAAGTTTTACGAACTTTTCATGTCACTGTGAAGAACACAAGGCCTAGTGAACATTTTTTTCTCTCTCTTTTTTCTTCCTTAAGCTCTCCGTTTCGCCACAGTTTAGAATGTTTATTTTGTATAAATTGTAATTTAAAACAGGAGTTTGATGCTGTGGCAATACCTGACAGCGCAGGGAGCCGTGCACTCCAAATCGGTTTGATATAAGGGCGTGAGCGCGCACTGGAGAATGGGCACTTTCATGTTTAACAAAGTTATTGAACGTTCAGTTACAACTTCACTTTTGCACAAGCTCACTCAGTCATGACTACATTCATTAAATGTTTAAATATTTGCTTTTTTCTTTTTCTTTTTTGTATTCTCTTGTTATTAAATAAAATAATTTCGCTTTTATTTTGTTTATTGAATGGTTACATAAAAACATGAATGTTTTATTTTCTTTTCACTAATAATTCAACTAAAAATATTGTACCTATTTGAGTTTAAATACGTATGAAAGAAAAACATTTTTTTTTTCTTTTGCTCTTTTATTCAAAGCTAAAAGGAATGTGCATTTCGTTTTTAGAAACTTACATGAAACATTGAAACTTTCGCTGCAAAGACACGGAAGAGCTCTCTTAGGAAGCATTTAACATTATAATTCTCATAATGCAATCAGCACAACGTAAACACGGCCAGTTTCCGACATTCATTGCGCACCAGGAAGCGGTCACATTTCCCCTCAAAACGCAAAACTCGCCTGCATAGTAGCGTCACAATCCAGTAGCCACAAGAGTAAGGCGCTGTTGCCAAATGTATCTTATTTCACAGGCGTTTTTCTACAAATCTATGAAAGATAGAAGAAAAGTGTTCATTACATTTTTCTTTGTCCTCATCGATAAGCAATTATATAAGAGGAGTTAAAGATAAAGTTAAAGTAATTTATGAGATGGCGGTGAAAAATGAAGGAACAAGACTTCAAAGAAGAAAGTTTAAAAAGTTGGAAGGAGCAAGTTATGTGACTGTGGTGAATAAGATGAATAAAAAAGAATTTAAAATAAATCTAAAGAGCTAGAAGATGTAAGTTAGGGGCAAGAAGATTGGAAAGTAATACACATTGACGATACTTGACAACAATGACTATAATAACCTTACACACAACAATAAATACCAGAACCTAATTACAATGTGACATTAACAACAAGAAGAAGTATGAACGAGACCGTGAAGAAAAAGCGGATGACGATAACCTAAACAAGGATGACAATAATAACCACATAAAAAACAATAATGACTACTATAAATACTAGAAACTATAAACAATAATATGACAACACAACAACGCACCAATAAACAAATATATAAAAAGAACGCATCAAAAAGTAATGCTTTTAACCATAACAATAATACCCGGTAGCCGTAGGGCAAGAGCGGAGACGGCAAAGGGAGTATTCAGGAAGATCGGTATGAAGATGAAGGTAGGAGTAGAGGGGACTAAGTGATGGATGGAGTAGCCACAGAGGGGAAGAATAAGAAGAGAAAGTATGGAAACTACTGAGGAGAAATACACTTAACCATTTAAGTGGTTAAGTGTAATGTTATAGTGTATGGCGAGTAAATAGCTAGTTATTGACTATTTTGTTATGAGTTTGAATGAGGTGTAATAAAGTTATTACAGGAGTGAAAAACACTAAGTGATTAAGAAGGGTTAAGTGTTTTGATATTACCGTTATTGGTCTATTACGCAGTTTGGAGGTAACTGTAATATAGTGATTAAAAGGGACTTTAAGTATGGAAGACAAAGTGAAAGAAAAGAAGGTTTAAATCGTTTTCGGTCATAACTTAAAACACTCAGTACTGAAGTGAAAATAAGTGAGGTGTATCTTTGATTAGAAGATGGAACTGTAACTTAAGTGTATAAATATAAGTGAATAAGGTGAAAGTGACATAAATAAAGTGTTATAAAATATAAATTTCTTATAAATTAATAAAGGGAACATGTAGAACAAGCAAAAGAAATTAGAGTTAACATTAATTATAACCAGTTATTTAATTAGTATTATTATTAGTTTTGAGGGGCTGGATACCAGCACTACAGTAATTTTAGGTAGGTTTGTTTGTACGTTTTATTTGTGGTTTGCTTAATAGTTATAGTTGTACTCTATGCTAGAATAATGTAAGAGAGATTAAAAAAACTTTAATAAACTATAGACAATTTAATATATGTTCTGGTATAGGTATCTAGATATCAGAACGGAATATTACAGCTATTGTTATTGTTATAATGAAATCCTCGTCGAGATCTCTTTCTGGTTTAAATAATAAGAATTCTGCTCCTTTCACCCAGTATAGTGTTGAAATTTATGCTGTAATGGGATTAGTAGGAGAACATTAGTGGCAAAATATTGCAAGTAGGCTTCCTTCGGAAGGGAAGTAAAGCCGTGGGTCCCATGTCGTACATTTACGGTACGAAAAAGAACCTCAAGCCTGAAAAAAGAGGCCTCTGAGCAAAACATGAATGACCTGAGATGTTAAACAATGGGGCGGAAGGGTGGAAGAAAGAATGAAAGAATTATATATATTATAAAAAATAAAATAACACTATTAACAATGTAACAAATTAAAAGTAATTATAATAGTAAAAATACTCAGAAAAAGTCACACTTGAGATCGCTATATTTCGGACTCGTGGAGTCCTTCTATGGCAAGAAGACAAGTCACCGTACCGTAAATGTACGACACGGGACCCACGACTTTATTTCACTTTTCACTTGTCACTTGTCTTCTTGCCATAGAAGGACTCCACGAGTCCGAAATATAGCGATCTCAAGTGTGACTTTTTCTGAGTGTTTTTACTATTATAATTACTGTTAATTTATATATAAACTTTATCGTTGGTGATAATGCTTCAGCATGGAATATGTCATTACCATTTAAAGATTAGCTTATTTAAAAACATTTCAAAAGGTAAGGTTTTCATAAGAATATTTCATTTCCCCACTAAACTTTATACAATGATAAATTCTTTATTTTATCACTGTCATATGAAATACTTGTCCATTAAATTTCGTCTTTATCTACATCTACACTATTTTAAATAGTTTGTAAATCCGTTTTAATTCCGATCTTTGGTAAGTATATTTTAAATCTAGAAACGCTAGATCCTTTGAAAATTCTAGAACAAATGGAAATCTCTTGCTCATCTTTTCTATTAAATAAAAAAAATTAAGCATTTAAAGCGAAAAAAAAATTTAAAAAAAAACACTAATCAGCATTTTCCATTCAAAGGACAAACATTCAAATCTTGAGTATAGTTCATTTAAAGGAAGAACGTGTAAAAGGTTTCCCCAATTAATTGTGGTTGCATGTTTTCCATAATTATTTCATAGTTCTTTTATAATTATTTCGTTAAAGTGTGGAATTTCTCATAAAAATCAAGGACATATGTTCTGCCAGTGTCATGCTACCAGATCTCTATCTATCTCATACTGCAAATATTTGCTATCCTTTTACACCAGTTTTCATTTTGTGTGCAACTTAAATATTCACTTTCGTGAGCCCTTATAAATTTAGGGTGTTCATTCCCAATAACAGCAAATCTATTCTATGGAAAGTGTCCTTGATGTGTTCGTTTTTTGTAATTTCTTCCATTTCACCGTTTTCAAAATTTTGCAAAATAAGAAAATCCCAAGGGTTATCGACTCTAAACATTATTAACTATGCAGGAAATAATTTTGCGTTCATACCCAACCCAGCCAGGCAGTTTCTGGGATTCAATAATCGTTTTGTGCTCTCAGTAAAGCTGGGATTCTAGGGAATACAGTTTTATTATGGAAAAGGGGAGTATCTAATACCTCTGTTGGCAGGGGAGTTCCGATAAACGTCCCTATGGAGATTAGTTGTGAAAAAGGAAAAGGAAACAAAAGAGAGAAGACGCTTTTGTTTGGAAATTACGAAGTTAAGCTTTGAAAGTAAGGCAGTCTTTTTTTTTTTCTTTTCCATTCTTGATAATCAGGAAAATATAATAATAATAATAATAATAATAATAATAATAATTTCAACAGAATAATAGCATAAAATATGTTAATCATATAAGTAACAGTTGTGTTTTGGCAATAAATAATTTCCAAATGGTATATACCTTACAACAAAGAACAGAATGGCAATAATCAATAGTCATTTATTCATGCGTAAAGATCAAATACATGATATTGGATACGTCAGGTTATGGGAAAAATACAATATAAAACAGAGACAAATATAATGGCTTAAAAATTAAAACTTACAAAATATACAGAAATGTAAGATTATCATTTTGCTATAGTTTGTAGATAAGGATAATAGGCGTGTGCAACAGACTGATATTTAATTTTAAAATTTCATTTAAGCCGTAAAAGACTTCTAAAAACAAAATTCAAGCAGTAAAGATTCCAAAGCGATTTTAAAAGTTTTGGGCATCCAGCATCTATCACATTTTGTGGCAGCTATCACAATTATATAATGGGTTATGTTCATATAGTGTGGTATTATGACTTATCCATTTTTTTTTTTTTTTTTTTTTTTTTTACGGATGCTCTTTAACATCTCAGGTCATCAATATCCCATTCAAATCAGGACGTGAAACGGCCGACAAATTTTGCTCAGAGGTCTCTTCTTTCAGGCTTGAGGTTCTTTATCGTGCCGTAAATGTACGACATGGGACCCACGACTTTACTTCCCTTCCCAGTGAAGACATACTTAGGATTTTTACGCCCGAAAATATCCATCGCTCCTGGCCGGGATCGAACCCGCGATCTTGGGTTTAGGAGGCAAGTATAGGTACCACTACATCACCAGGACTGATTGGAATATTGGTAAACGCGTTTCAGAGTACATTAACACTTCTAATATATAAATGCAAGGATCAGGTATAATATTTTTAAGGATTTAAATAGCGTTTTACAGGATTCAGTTTAAGCGGACTAGTGATAAGTTCCAAAATAGATTGTGTTATTGTTAATATTAATCGCAATTTTACCCAAAATAATTTGTTTTCAATCCTACAAAGCTGAACTATATCTATTCTAGCCAAATTTAAACAACAACTAAAATAGTCCCGCCAAACAACGATATAAAACGAAAGAAGTGTTAACTATACCTCTGAATTTTAGACATAAAAAATTGATAGGTTACAAAACTATTTAATTATGCACTATTTTCTAACTGTAGGCAAGAAATGTTTTTAACAATGCAGGAAAATAGGTATTTTTACATTTTTATGGGTATGACTTTAAGCATCACATGTTATATATTTTCATAATTTGTGGCCCGATATACTATCAAGATTTTCTCCAAATTTTCTTCACCAATTAGGCTGTATCTTTTGTCTGTTAAAATTCGTTTTAAAGGCTGAAAGTGGAATTTTCATCGACACAGATGTTATAGGAGCAAACATACACACATTTTGTTACATTTTTCATGCCCACTTCTGGAATTTCTCCACCTTTCCCCAATCAAAACATTTAGGGACATTTTTTTCATTACGTTCTTCCACCTGCACCTTACTGGGAGGCTGGAAGGCTCAAAAAATAACGGATGGTTTTGGTAGGAGAATCTCCCCATTTTGTGGAGGGGATGAGGAATGGGTACATATTCTGGCATAATGTACGCACTGGGAACTTCTGAGTAAAAGGCTGTTCCAGGAAAAGTTTTTAAGGCAATTAGAGGTCGATTGGCATGCTGGGATCTGTTTGCAAACCACACTAATTGGTTGAATGTGGTCATTTTACAAACCAAAGTGCGCGAAGCTAGAAGCAATTTATTTTCTGGTTATAACACAATTAATAATTTGTAATATGTTTCTATACATATATCTGTAAATACTGTTCTTCACATTTCTAAAAAAGTATATATTTATTATTAATATTGTTTTATTTTTATTATTATTTTCCCTCTTTTAAACGAGTGTCATACTTAAGCATTACGGTCTACAATCCATACATAAAATACATTTGTAATGTATAATGTATGGAATTTTATAACAATAAAGGTACACCTACTACTATTGCTACTTTGTTCCCAACTTCTCCCTTAGTAGTATTAATTTTCCCTTCTGCTTCTTGCCCCTCTGACACCTGATCCGACAAAGCGTTTCTTTTGCGTTTCGGCTTCGCAAATTGTTGAGGGAAGAATGAAAAAAATTGCCTTTATGTAAGCAATATCTGCCTCAATGTTGAATGTTTCAACAGTTTCTTTGTAGATAAAACACAAGCTGTACTCTCAGGAGGAAGCTGTTTTATCATAGCAGCAACGTCAACCCAAGGTAGTACAGCTGTTTCTATCCAGATGCCCCAATGTGTTAAAATAGATTGAGCAGGAAGAGGATTTCTGGAAGTTTTTTCTTGAAGAATGTGATGCAGCATTGGAATTTGCAGAAAGTTTTCTTCATGTCGGAGATCAGGGTTTTGACTTGCGGTTTCTGAGATCCAATGAAAGGCATGGGCTAAACAGGTGACGTGTATAAGATTAGGGTAGAATGTTTTTAGAAGAGAAGCGGCTGAGATCAAATAGGAGGCAGCGTCTGTGCAGAGAACTCTACTCTCTTCAACACCACCAGGAAATAACAACTGTAAAGTTTTGTTTACAGTGAAGGCAATGGACTGACCATTGGCTTTGTGCAGTTCTCTGGTTGCTACAAGAGGTGGAGGGGAAGGCAAATTATCGAGTTTACCAATTATTATATCTGCAATATATTCGTTTTCTCGTCAGCACCTACCCAGATGCAGATATCTTCTATGTCCTCCGTGATTGCAGCAAGTGTTTTCTGATACTCAATATCCAAATTTTTCTTCCTGAGTGTGCACTCAGATGGAATGGTATTTGGAGTACTTTTTCTCGGGTGAAACCTGAAAAAAAAGGGGGAAAAAATAATGGATGGTTTTTGCCAGTATGATTTCGGAATAAATAATTTTAATTGGTTTAATTTTCCTTCAAATTTAATTTTATAATTCCAAGGAAGAAAAGGTCTGTGATTTTAAATTTCTTAAAAATTTGCCAACCGTAACAAAGAAAATGTCTGTTACCTGATTGTTACATAAACGATGGGAAATTATTTCCCCGTCGTAAATAAGATAATTATAATGCACTAGAAAAGAATTAATTATTCTTTCTTTCTTTCTAATTCTTGTATATTAACTTAGTTCCTCTTCACGCTGCTATGCAACACAACTGGCACAATACAACATGTGAGCATCGAACAATACAACACAGAGAAGAAGAACAATTGCACATTGCAAATTGTCATTGAAGCATTCACCATCGGCGTTGGTTAAAACATTAATCAGAAGCGTGTCCATTGTTGACACGGTTAGAGGTGAATGTTGGCTTTTCATTGTTGACAAGAGTTCGCCTGTAGACTTTGCAAAAAATGTGGTGCCGTTTCACACGTGAGACAAAAATATAACAACTATATTAATTCTTAAAAAATTGTGTTTATGCAGTTTTAGGCATAAAAAGGACAGAAATGGGCACTGGCCCTTGTTTTAAATCATTTTAGGCATTATGAAAGCGCTTCTAATGAGTATCATTTTCCATAAATTGCAAACATTTGCAATTATGTTGCACATTTTCCTAGAGGAACTAAATAGGCATTTGCCTAAATATCCGAGGTTTAGTAAAAACTAAAATCGTACTTAAATTTTAAGCATCAAAAGGTAAGAGTTGTCTTCTGAAAGTTCATTATTTCAGGCCTTTATTTGGTTGTTGTTTAAATTATAGTTATGTTAAATATTCAGAAGTGCGAAAATGAAAGCCTGTAAAATTTAGAATGTCAGAGATGAAAACTTTAATTCAGAACAGGATAGAAATGATATGACTTAGAATAGGCGATGCTTTTTTTAAACGCTTTTATTAACTTTCTTGTCTGTTCGGGTGGAATTTTGTAATTGATTTTTCATGCACTTCTAAATGAGATAGAGACTTGAAATTTTGCACATAGGCCAGAAATGGATGACAACACAATATAATGTGGTAATTATCATGGTTCAATGATTACACGGTTCAAAAATATGGTTCCGCAGTTTGGAAAATAAAGTAGCGCAATATCAAACACGAAGGTTTTAAAAATTGTAAGATTGAATAGTAAGAACACATTTCTGTAGTTTCGTTAATAACGCCTAAAAATATAAAATTTATAATAATCTTTATTTAAAAATAAGAACAGCTGCTATGATGACTGTATTATATTTATCAATACAATAAATTATAGCGCAACTTGATTTATATTTAATTTCAATGTTTTATTTGAATCTAAAATGATTAGAATTCTTTTTGTTATATTTTGATAACAATACAGTCGTCATGGCAACTATTCAAATAAACAGCGCGATGTCGAACGCGCAAATCCCAAGAAACGCATGGCTCAAGCGCGATCAACTGAGACGATGGAAAAACGTTCTTCTCGACTCGCTAATGACACGCAGCATCATGCTAAATATTTTGATAACAATACAGTTCGCCATGGCTACTTTTCAAATAAAAACATCAAAGTTAAATTCTCACAATTAAATCCTTACAAATAACATTTAATAAATCTGATTTCTATTACATAAATTCAATTGCGCTAGTGTTAATGTGTAACATGTGTATTAATAATTTCAAATGTGTAAATAAGTAGTAAATGAGTATTATATTTAATATAACATAATGAGTTACATATATTATCAAAGATTTTGACTTCTATATAGAGGATTAAATACAAGTGTATTTAATACTGAAATAAAAATTTCGAAAATTAACTTTGTGTTTCTGCATTTTGTTGGTAATAAAAAACAACTATGATTAATCAACTGTTTCGCTAAATAAATGGAGTATATAAAACAATTTTCTATTTTAGATCAAGAATCTAAATTTAAAAATTGCTCAATTTTTGTCATTATTCAATCGAGATGTCTGATGCTGATTGCAAAATTACGCGCACACAAGACTGAAAAGAAGAAAATAATTTAAATAAAAATAAATTTTTAAAAACCACGTTTTTATTTTCTTAATTATAAATGAACTAAAAAGTATAAAATAATTCATCCTAGCCAAATGCAGATTTATAACCCCATGCAAATTCATAAACTCAAAAGTTTTTTAGAAAAATTCTTCCAGGCGAAAAACATGGGGCGCATGCAATAAATAAAATTAATAACTGTTAAGGGTATTTATAGTTTAAATTAATCACAGAATTTTTCTAAAAAAGTTTATGAGATTATGAATTTGCATAGGATTATAAATCTGCATTTGGCTAGGATGAATTATTTTATATTTTTTTTAGTTCATATATAATGAAGAAAATAAAAACGTGGTTTTTAATTTTTTTTAAAAAATTATTTTGTTTGCTTTATTGTGTGTTGATTGCGCGCAATGTATGCATATAATACTTGTGCAATTTATTTCTAAATTGTCTTTTGTTTCAGTGAAGACGCTTGTCCAAAATGCAAGGAAATGACGACAGCCAAGTAAGGGGTTGTGGACATGCAGGACCGACTGTCTGCCAACAAAACACCAAAGTGAGTTACACCGAGATGTGTAAGTGAGGGAAAAGGAAGGTTCTATCTGCTTAACCACATCCGTAACTGGTGATAGATTTATTTTTGTTTATGCCCATTAAAGTATCCTCCTCCAATCCGCTGTTGGTAGTGCAAATTCTGTAATATGGGTTAGTATTGCTAGAGTTAAGAGTAGGCTGCTGCTAAATGCCCCAGATTGGGCACCGATTTTGAAGCGATTTTTTGTCGACGTCGCATGATCTCACGTTGTGATGCCAAGTTTAAAGCGGTTTAGTAAATTGATGAATAATCGCTTCGATGTTGTTGCCCACGCTTCAATGACAACAATTCTCACGGTGAATTCTGCTATTTTGTTGATTCGTACTCAACAGGGTTGCGAGAGGAGTTCAATAGTATAAATAAGTACGCGATGCAACATAAAATATACACTGGTATTTTATGTTCAAAGTCTTTCGCGTCCTCTGGTGTTTTGCGTACGTTAGACTTAGCTACGTCGAATACAAACTCAGCTGCCGCGAGTGGAACTTAGAGGTGAAACTGTGCACGCGGTATATATCCTACAACCAAGTTCCTGCGTCGGAATCAGGATAACAATAAGTGCCCCTCGCCTCGTGTGAAACTTACAGACGAGTGCCGCGGCGTGTGAAACTGAAAATTGCCTAACTGGTGTATCGGAATTGCTTGCCCGCATCCGGAGTAAACGTGTTATCTGCCTCTGGGCTGATTCTATGAACTGCGTGCCTTAACTTCGTCGAACTTATAATGCGCGTTGAAATGCCCTAACTGGAGTAGAACTGAACTGAATGCCCCAGCCGAGCAAACGCTTCTATATATATTAAATTCAAATCAAGTAATCATTGACTTAACGACGCCACTGGATCACAGAGGCACGCGCAAGATTTACGTCTGTTTTAAAAAGTTGAAACATACATTTACCATTAGCTGCTGCCAAGCGTGTGCCATTCGCTATTTTTTTGAAAATTTAAAACATTTTGTTCACATTGGTTAGTTTAAAGGCTAACAGCACAACGCCTGTTGAGGTCAAAGCCGTTAACCAGTTTAAAAGTTCGTGAGTTTATTAACCCAGCAACGGCAGTCCTTTTAAACGTGACATAAAACTCAACCCTCGGGTTCCTTTTGCATACATTTTTGTGACCATCTTGGCCTTCCAAGCTACTGTGTGAAAACACCAAAGGCTTTTCCTTTTGTCGACGTATAATTCACAATTAGCATGTCGTATTAATTACAATATATATAGTGTTATAATTACTTTGCAACATATGTATTATATTATATGTATGAACTCTTGTTTTAAAATTAAGACTGCGTTGAAAACACAGCAATACTGGATGATGGGGATGAAAGCTCGTCATTTTGCAAAACTATGTTTTCATGAAGGTTATGAAAATGATGACGATGATTAGAAAGAAAAGGAGAGGGACTATGGCGATGATGAACAGTAAGAAGAAAGGTGCGTAGAAAAAGACATTGATAATTAGCTGATTTGAAGGTTAAAGAACTTGTCCAATTAAGGCAGTCTTCAGGATGACCGAATAATGTCAAGTCAGTGTTTAAGGCGATGATGGGCGTATCTTCTGTTGTCTGTTGATTTCGCATAATATCAATTCTGTTTTACCTCTAATTTGTGTTACATATATATTTAATTACCAAAATATATTCCGTAGACTTTAATGACATATACAGCCATATAGCAGCTTAAGAACCCTATTTTGCTTCTTCATCACCCCTTCTTCCTATTCTTCTATTGTGCCTGTCGTTCTCTACATAGGATATTTTTGTTTTTTCTTGATCACTTAGGCCAATGGCTTGATGGGTATTTCCTTTCCATGAATTTTCCACCCTCCCACTTCATCCCATAGTTCTGTTTGCCATTTTTACCTATGTCATTGTATTCTATCCTGTTCTATTCTATTCTTTCTCTTGATTTTTATTGTTATTGTGTTCTGCTAGACACTTTGTAAGTAAATAAATCTTTGCCGGATTTCGCAATCTCTCATAAACAGAATGCGAACGCTATATCGCCATGGTAATAGAACCGCCGTTTGATTAGCATAGTGTTAATGATTATTGTTAATATAGTCCCCGGTGATTAGTGAGACCTCAACAAATGTAATGGAATTTCCCAAAGGGATAAAGCTCTGGGGAGAGCGGCTGGCGTTCCTCTTTATATCTACTTGTCTTATTTAAACATGCTGCTATTTGCCAATTCAAAGACACTTAAAGAGCGAAGTCTTAAATCTTTCCACCTACTTAAAGCGTGTAACTCTTTATTCTTGGGTTTCAAGTTGCTGATTCTGTTTGTTATGTATGTATTGTAACAGTTCCTCCGATCAACCCCAACTGAAATATAATTATAATGTATATTTATGTAAGCACAATCATCATATTTGGACATTGTAATTATTAATATAAATTTTATGTATACGTCATAACTTCGGTGGAAAGTCTTTGTTGTTTTTCTCTTCCGGTAGCTTGTACCAGAAAATCTGGACAATTGAGTGGAGGTAAAAGCGAAATTCTAGCGGCCGCAGTTTTAAACTTTTTAAAGGAAATTTGGTGTATGCCATTGAAATAAACAAGAAAAAATTTCTGAAAATCGGTGAAATCATAACATTAGGAGGGGAATTTTCTTGAAACCTATAATTTAAAAATCGCTCTAGCAGAACGAATATATTTTTTTTCCACAACAAACCTCGACATATACCATTTAAATCAAATAAGAAAAACAGTTTCTAAAAATAATTGAAATCAGATTATTAGGAGTGGGGATTTACCCGAAACCCAGAATTTGAAATTTATTTTAGTGGCATCAATATTTATTTCTTCACTACAAAATTCGATACATACCATTTAAATAAAATAAAAATAGTTTCTGAAAATAAAGAAATTGGACCATTAGGAATAGGGGTGTATTTGAAAACTGAAATTTAAAGCACTCTTGCGTTTATGTTTTCTCTATATTGTTTTAAAATAAAAGGACAAATGAATTCAGAATATAAACTCTGTTTATAGCGATGCATACGGTTTATATTTCACAGAAGTGTCGTCCAGAAGATAGCAAAAGGGAAATATTAATCTAATGTGTGTGTGAGAATTGTATTTGTAGGTTAGAACGCTCTTTAACAATACCCAGAAATCATTTGCGTTAATGTTTTTATTGCAATAACGTTTAAATTAAATTTCAAAGCCAATGATAATCGATCAAACTTTCGATTGTGTATATTTGCTTAGTACAATTTAATTGCTTTTAATTAGTAGCATGTTTTTGTTTTATTGAGACCTATCAACATGTTTTTATACACAATGTAACTCGAAACTTTCTGTTCTTTCTCTCTAATTTAGTGAATGTAAAGATATCAAGGGGCACGGTCATAAATATGGTTACATTTAAAAATACAGTATAGTTTTGTCTATCAGTGATCATATATTTCATTTAATTAATAGTATACCATTAATTTTTGTGGTTTGATCTCAACAACAACAACAACAATAATAATAATAATAATAATAATAATAATAATAATAATAATAATAATAATTCTAAAAATGTGGTTTCCCTTTGTTGAAGTTACTCTATTAGATGAGGAATTCGCTTAGTTTACACAGTTCCTGTGTGAGGACATTTTATATATTTATGTCAGAGGTTTCATCAATTATCTAAATATTGGTACGACAATTAATGTTTAACTGCGTTGTGTGCTAGCATTTTGCTGAGTTTTGATGTGTGAGCTAGTTCCTGCTTAATACATTAGCTCCGTGTTATTACGGAACGGTTTAATTTTTTGTTCATGTTGCTTTCAAATGTTTTGTGATATGCTTACAGGTATGTTTATGCTTATGTTATCATATTCTGCCGCCAAGGATGGCCGAGGTCGTTAAGGCGCGAACTCTTGAAGTTCGAATCCCGCTAAGACCGTCCTCCCTGACTGAGGTTTCTCCCAGGTTTTCCTCAGTCCTCATAAATGGCTAATGCCGGGGAGGTACCCTAAACTTAGGCCTGGAACGATTCAATCCATGAAACTAAATCCTTTCCCAATATATCATTTCATCTCATGTATCAACCGTGTTCATCGCCTGTGGTGCCTCTGTAGCAAAAACGGGCGTTAAACACCATTCATTCATGCCAAGGGTGGCCGAGGTCGTTAAGGCGCGAACTCTTGAAGTTCGAATCCCGCTAGGACCGTCCTCCCAGGTTTTCCTCAGTCCTCATAACTGGCAAATGCCGGGGAGGTACTCTAAACTTTGGCCTGGAATATTTCCTTCCTTAAAAATAATAAATCCTTTCCCAATATATAATTTCATCTCATGTGTCATCAGTGTCCACCGCCTATGGTGCTTCTGTAGCAAAAACGGGTGTTAAACACCATTCATTCATTTATTCATTTATCCATTTATCGTATTCTACCTGTGGGTCCTGGTGGTGTAATGGCAACCGTAATTTCTTTCGTAACCCAAGGTCATGGGTTCAAACCCGGCCAAGATCGATGGATTTTTTCGGGCGTAAAAATCCTAAGTAAAGCCATGGGTCCCGTGTCGTACATTTACGGCACAATAAAGAACCTCAGGCCTGAAAGACGAGGCCTCTGAGCAAAGTTTGTTGGCCGTTTCACGCCCTGAATAGAATGGGACGCTGATGACCTGAGATGTTAAAGAGCGTTCATAAATAAAACAAATGCTCCGTATTCTATTGCCAACCAAGGTAGTTCTTATTTTCTAGTTTTTATTGCAATGTACTTTATATATTTATTGTTCATGAGTAAGTTTTATAGTTTTATTATTTCCGTATTAGTGTTTAATATTATTTATTATAAAATATTCTGCCAATTCCTCTATTTACGAACCTTTGGAGTCTTTATTTTGCTTCAGAAGACTTTAAATGGTTAACACATTGTATACGGTGTAATATTAAACGCTTCTTCTTCCTTATTTACACCTGTAAGTATTGAAGTTCCTGTATTGCCAGAGGAAGGGAAGTAAACCTATTTCTATATTATTCTAACTAGGGCTGAAGATTTCACTACATGGGAAATTGCCATTAGTTCAGAAAATTGCTGTCGACTTTTTTTTATTTAGCATACACAAGGCTTATGATCGCCAACTATTTGTTATCGGTAATTTTACTTAAAAAATTGATCGCATGTTCGTTCATATTTAGAATCCTTGTTTGTTTTTATTGGGGGTTTGGTTTCATTTGGTCTTACAAAACTATAATGTGCTGTGATTCATTTAAAGTTTCCCATGAAATTAGTACAATTTTTCAAAGAGAAGTAAAGGTATCGTAATTTACAAAATGTAAAAATAAATACAGTGTAAAAGTTAAAAAGCTATCCTTGTTGCCTTGATAAATCTGGCAACTGGAAGTATCAACTTTATCAAAAAGAAACATTTTCTTGTGTAATTCAGTTCTTTATAATAACCATTTCTACCCTTATCTATATTCCACTGAAAATGTACCAAGTCAAGTTCAAAAGTGTAGAGTTTCTCAGCTATTTTCACTGGTGTATTCAAGCAGATGGTTTCATGTGAGTATTTTGAAACAGCTATCCTACGTTCTGGGAATTTCTCTGTATATTTATAGTTACATTTGAAATAAAAACAGATTTAAACAGTGTATATTACTTTGGTATAATGCAGTCTTTGAAAACATAATATCTCTCACCTTCACCGTCTTTGATAATTTTCATTTATAGAGATTTTAATTAAAAAAATATTTCATTTACATTGCAACCACAAAACTTTGCAGAAAATGACAGTTTGGCTCACATATATGAGGGTAGATCCATAAGTTTCCAACCTAACCATTAGACAAAAACTAAATTAGATAAAGACAAAAACTATATTTCACTTTTCAATAATAGTTACCCTTTATTGCAATACATTTCTCACATCTTTGAATTAGCATTTCAATCTCTTCCTTAAAAAAAAAAAAAGTCAGAAATCTTGTCTGCCAAATGGGCATAAACAGCATCCAATCACTTCTTCGTCACACTTAAATTTCCATCCTTGAAGATCATTCTTGAATTTTGAAAAGAGGAAATAGTCATTCGGAGCTACGTCTGGGCTGTAGAGTGGATGGTCCATCTCCTTGAAGTCACATTTCTTCACAGCTTCCTTTGCAACAAGGCGTGTTGTCGTGAAGAAGGCGCACACCACCACTCAGCATTTCTCGCCTTTTTTCTTTGATGGAAGCACGTAGTCTGTGCAGTAGGCCAGCATAGTACTCTCCATTTACTGTGGTGTTCCTCTCCTTGGAGTCAATGAAGAGATTTTGTCCCGAAAATGCTCAGCTCTATTTTTCAAGGTGACCTGTGATAGATATGAATAATTTTTATTGAATGATTATTTTCAATTTATTTTCCTCAGTCATTATCTAGTATAATTTGGTACATTCCATAATATAGTTAGTGAACTTTGATTGTTTCAGTGTGTGTACTTAGACTTTTAATTGATAATTAATATGAACAAATAATACAGGACACTAAATTAAAAAAAAGAAAAGAGTCTGTTAAAAAACTACCTTAAGAATTATTCTAGCAAAAACCATTTCATGTATCTAATGTACTAAATTTTGTAGCGTTTTTAAAGTTCAAATTACTTTCCTGTTAAAAATATGAAAAATGATCTTTGGTTGTTTTTCCACTATTCAGCAATATTTTATAAATATATACAACCTTCTCTTTAGCGGTGCACTAAAGTATGTTTTTTAGTCTTTTTGGTGCATTATAATTGAACCTTCAATTTATTTGTACAAAAAGGTGAAGCTTAGCAGTCTATTTGTTTTACAAGAGAACATTAAAATAGGTTTTCTGTAGAAAATAATAATTTAGATTTTTTTTTTAATATTTGAGGACAAAAACCTCGATATACAAATTAATGAATAGCAAGGAGACATGCAGTACAAGTGAGGGCAGAGGATTTTGCGTGCAGTGCAGTGTTGGGAAGGAAATATGTAGAATGTAACTTTTTCCGAAGCCGGTTTTAACAGAATGCCCTGGGCGGGGATCAAACTTGGATTGTGAGTAAGCACGCATGCTTCATGATGTGACGGGATATTACATAACAAGTCTAGACACCAGCCCAAAATACTTTTGCATGCAAACCTTGAGCGAAACAACAAGGACCTTAAAAAAAACAATAACCATCTTTGCAATTAGTTCATTTAATTGCAAGGCATGAAACGGCAGAGTTGTCTTACAAAAGCTGCAGTGCGTTCATTATTTTGTAAATAAATACACATACAGCTTTTTACTCGAATCCATAAAAGTTTTCTGGGTGAAGTACGCAAACATATGTATTTAGTTAATTTTCTTTCATTTTCAAGTAATGATTATAATAAAAGGAGTACCTATATGACAAATGTAAAGACTTCTTTCAAAGTACGTCGTAAAACATAGAAAATAGCCTCATTGATTTATAAGCGAATTCCGAAGAAAGTAAAGTTATTACGGTTATACCCATGGAAAAAAAGTTTAATGATCTATCCAAATCTGCATCGACCATACCTACTAGCACCTACATTAAAAACGAACCTAAAAATATTTATCTACAGGGTGGCACAAAAGTAACTACACACGTACTGAATTCAGCTAGCAAATGATTTCATTTCTTTTTATCTTGAAACGATTTCCTTTCTGTATTAATGCACCGTTGGAGTCTATCTGGAACACTCTAACACGCGCAATCCCATATGAATGCGTTGTCCAGATTTTTGGAAGGCATTCTCAATATAAACAGTGAAGATCTTTAATAGTATGTGGGGTTTCCTTCCATACACTTCGTCTTTAACCATACCCTAAAGGAAGAAATTCATTGAAGTAAGATCAGGGGATCGTGGTGGGAATTCAATTGTTGCACGACGTCCAAGCATTCTTCTGGAACAACTGTAGCATAATGCGCAGGAGCTCCATCATGCTGGAAGTAAAGTCTATCAAATTTGTCTAAATGCATGACGATTCCTGGTGTAACCTCTTGAAGTAGAGCCAAGTACTTGTTACTGTGGAGATTTCCGTCAATAAAGTGCGTCCCAAATACACGTGCCGATACTGCAGCCCACACATTTACGCCTAGTTAATATAGCATTTGCTTCAAAATATAATGTTGGTTTTCCTTATGTTGGTTTAAAAGTCCCTATAACTTAAAGGTATCCTCGTCCGATCACACAGTGTTTTGAAAGAAACTGGGGTCATATCTATACTAATCGAACATAGTCTCCCAAAATTGTAGCCGCTTGTCCGGATCATCTTCCAACGAACCGTGTGTCAGACTGGAAAGTACATTTTGAACGTCTACTGATGCAATATCCTTTGGATTGACCGACGTGACATTGCTGGAAAAATCTACCGCTAATCGTCTTGTGGACTTCCCTAGACTGACAGTTAGACAGATATTGATTTTCCTCTGCCCTTGATCGCCGACAACGAGGTGCATTCAAAACAAAATCTTCAATTTCAAATTTGTGAATTACGTTATAAACAGCCTTCCGTGATGGTGGATTTGACCAGAAATATTCTGTCCATTCCCACGTTACAGCACTTAAACCTCGTTAGTAACCGATCTTTACAGCAAAAATTCTTTCCTCTTTCGCTAACACTTTCAACTGTTACTACGCTTACAGTGTTACCAATCTAGAAACATACGTTCGTTCAGTTAAAAACAAATGAAGAAATGAAGTATTTTGAACAAAACGCAGAAGGAAAACTTCTTTAAATATAACGTACAAAGATGAGAAGTCATACTTTAACTAAAATTCACTAAGTATGTAGCTACTTTACCGCCAGTCTGTTTATGTGTGGGTCTGTTCTCGTTCTAGCTGTCGTAATTTTTTATATTTCTCAACGAAATGCGGCATATAATCATCAATTAACAAATGATTTGTCCAGTTCGTTAACCAACAAATCTGGGGCATGGCAGCAGATAGCTAGCTGATACTTCTTCAAAGATAGCCCCCGCACCCTCTATCTTGTGTACCGCTGCTTTTCTACAAGATTATTGCACAAAGGCTCTTCCCTTCCAAATATGGAGGTCGAAATTAGGCACAGGAAAGAAAATCTCATGACAATTTATCATTACATGAGAGTGCTCTTAGCCATTCTCTCAGCAATTATGATTGCCCCATCAGACCCAAACTGAGATTCAAGGTATCGCGGCTGGCCTGCTTCCTACTCGAATAAGGATAGTATTAAGTCTTTCAACGGGTAAAAACCTAACCTAAATTTCAAGTGGCGCTTTATGTCAGATACAAAATTGTAATAGCTGTATGGATATGCTGGAAACTTTAAGGCTTACAGATAAGCCCATACTCAGCACCGCCCTGAATATGAGTTGTACTTATCACATTCCAGTCTAGCACTTCTTCTATCAAATCCAATCCATTTAAATTATTAAATTATCCCATAATAACGGGCAGGCACACAACAACTGTAAACCCCAGCTTGTCCGGTTCCCTGAAGACGATGGCAAAGACAAATGTTGTGGAAAGCTTATAGACACTCATTGACATAACTCGGCTGATCGTCAGAGAACACATCGTACATATTATTGTTCAATACAGACTGAGATTCACCAATTGTTACACTAAATTATATTCTATGTAATTATCACATTTGCTGCTACTTCATGCAATCATTGTTTACATTTGGGCTATCCAAAATAGGAATAACGCAAGATGAAAACTATCACTGCTGACGAGTCATGGCTGCACCACTGTGATCCAGAAGGGAAACGATCCTGCATTGTAAGAAAATCACCATCATTTCCAATATTAGAAAAAGCAATTTTTTTTCTTTCTGCAAAAAAGGTAATGGTAAGGGAATGTCATACCGGCATGTATGTGCCCACATACTACAGTAATATTATAATACTATAGTTTAGTTTGAAGACTGGGGAAGCTATTTGCGGTAAAACGACTATTATTTCATGTAAACGTCAGGTCTCAGGTGGCAAAAGCTTTGAATGGAATATTTTATAACTTTGAAATATTGTGGGTGTAGATTATAAGCCTAGCTTTCGTCGACTACCTCAGGGTTTTCCACCGCCTTCGTTGTTTTCTTCACAAAAGGGGAAGGGGAACAGCAATTAAGATCAAAATGTAAACACACGAAGGTATGAGATCAGACGAGTGTATTTATTCGTCAAATTTCTCTCTTTACAAAGGAACTATATTTCATCTTGGAAAATGAAATCCCGTAACTCTTGGACTACTTGTAAATTAACTCAGCGCGCCGGCAAGCTATGTACTTCTGATGACCGCGAACTTCACCTAATTATCTAATTTGCCGCGGCAAGGCTTTGCTAAGTGTTGATCCGCTGTCCCACTTTCTCGTAGTAGTTTAAAACTTGCACTCGATTATCCCTGGTTTATTATTTGAGAATTTAACCACAGTATCTCGCGGCTTATGCGTTCTACTTGCATTATATACGTATATATAAATTACGCGCCTAATTACAACTCTCCACTGACAACCGAATGAAGAATGCCTCTTAGAATCTTGTCGGGGAATTTGAATGAACTAGAACGAATGCTGCCCAGAATGAACTCGAATGACTAGGAGGCTTAGATGCTGGGCGATTTTGCCTCTTTATGTGCAACTCATGGCTTGGGTCACCACGTGCTTAACCTCGACCCTATGGAGTTCTCCCAAGTAAGGTCAGGAGCAACACCTTCTTCAAAAAATTAAAATATTCGCTGCCGATTGGCCGGTTCGTATTGGATGTTCTAGTGACGGCGCGAAAATGTAGCTGCCCAAGTGACACAAACGTAAAAACCACGACTCCTGACGTCAGGAAAAACCCATTATGTAGATGAGGCTGGCCCGGCGTCTTCTTTTCACTTTTGCTCTTATGTAACAAGAAAAGCCTGCAGGTGTTATTTTAACATTAATTTCCCGATTCCAATACAAACATCTTAATCTATTTCCACTATTTCCAATTAATTAAAGTGTTGGCAGTCACGGCGACTATCATTGCTATTTACACGATTCAATAAAGGCCTTCGAAGCCTTCGAACATTGAAATCATTGAGGTATTTACAAACATATTAATATTAAATTACTCTGGGGGCGCCGACTATCAATTCTGCTACAGGATTAACACGAAATTTAAAAATCGCTGTAGCGGCCGCAATTTTAAGCGTTTTTAAATGATATTAGGTATAAGCCATTGAAATAAAATAAGAAAAATAATTTCTGAAAATCAGTGAAATCAAACTATTAAGAGGGGGTTTACCTGAAACCTAAAATTTAAAAATCACTCTAGCGGCATTAACATTTTTTTCTTCCCACAATGAAACGCTGAATATGCAATTTAAATAAAACAAGGAATATAGTTACCGAAAATAAAGGAAATCGGGCCAATAGGAGTGGGGGTTTACCTGAAACTCAAAATTTAAAAAATCATTAGCGGTAGCAATATTTATTTCTTCACAACAAAATTCGAAATATACAATTTAAACAAAATAAGAAAATTAGTTTCCGAAAATTAGGGAAATTGCACCATTGGGGTATACCTGAAAACCGAAACGCTCTTTCGTTTAATTTTCTCTATACTATTTTAGAAATAAAACGATAAATTAATTCAACACATAAACTGCAATTATAACGATGCATATATTTTATATTTAACAAAAACATTGTCGTGGAGATAGGAAATGTGAAATTATTAATCTAATATTTGTGTGAGAATTATATTTGTATCTAAGAGCGCTCTGTAATGACCTTCAGAAAACGTTTGCTATAATAATATTCAAATTAAATTTCAAAGCCACTGAAAATCGATGAAACATTCGATTGTTTATTGTTGCATGTGTATATTTGCTCAGTACGTTGTAATTGCTTTTAAATAGTAACATGTTTTTGTTTTATTTAAACATATGAGCATCTTTTTAAATACACTATGTAACTCACCGCCAGGGATGGCCGAGGTCGTTAAGACACGGACTCGTGAGCGGGATGTCTGGGGTTCGATTCCCGCCAGGAACGTCCTTCCTGACAAGTTTTTTCCAGGTTTTCCTCAATCCTCATATGCCGAGGAGGTACACTGAACATAGACCAGGAACGTTTCCTTCCTTTAAAAACAAAATCCGTTCCCAGTTTATCATTATCTCATGTATCACCAGTGTCCGCCGCCTGTGGTGCCTCAGTATTAAAAACGGGCGTTAAACACTATTAAAAAAAATTACTCGAAACTTTCTGTTATTTCTCTTTTTCATCTAATTAATAGCATACCATTACTTTTTGTGCTTTAATCTCAAAAATAATAATGATAATTCCAAAAATGTGGTTTCTCTTTTGTTATACTTAAAGACTGCCAGAATTCTAACTTTGTTCCCCTAATACCACACAGTAAAGCATATCTTATTTCATTCCATTAATTAATAAGGCGTAATTTGGATTGTATATTCATTTTTATTAAAAGTTATTCAACTCGGTGAGGAATTTGCTTAGTTTAAGCCGCTCCTGCGTGATGGACTTTGTTTCTATGTCAATGTATCTGTTATATTTGCTGCAGCTAATACTAACCTCATACATGTTGCAGCATTAAAACACTACCGCAATCAAAGACATCTAAACGTTTGTAATATTGTACTCGTGTATAGTTTTAGTATGAATTAATTTTGCCATTTTCATTATTTAATAGTGTTTGACACCTATTTTTACCATCAAAGGTAATGGACAGGGATGACGTATGAGGTGAAATTATAAAATGGGAAGGATGCGTTCCAGACCTGAATTTCAGAACCGAGGAAAATCTGGAAATAACCTTAGTTCGAGTCCGTGCCTTCGTGACTTCGGCCATCCATGTCGGTTAATTTCATTGAAAATTGCATGAAATACTAATATAACGATCCAAAGCTCATTCTTTGTGTCATGAATAATAAACTAAAGAAAATAAAATTAAAAAGAGAGAAAAATGACTAATTCTTAAGGTAAGTATTAAAAAACCGTACATCGGAGAAAAGCGATACCACTCTCTCCTTTTCCCATCTCATTGTAGGTTTTCCAAGTACGCGTAGACCGCTTATTGTTGTTGCGCAGAAATTGTAATGGAGCGCATTATCATCACTGTCGGATGATAATCACGTCAAGTCATTGTGCGAAGGAAAACACCTGTCTGGAATTCAAACACGGCCAGACGAGAGGAGAGAGAAAGAGACGACGTTAGGGAGAAACGAAGGAAGGAAGATGTGGACCAGGCAGCCAGACAGTCTCTAAAAGGGTCTTAATCGTGTCAGTGACGGATTTAAACGTTACACCATGAAGCCTCTGTAATCGCCGCAACTGTCACCAAAGAGAACAGAAACTGATCATTGGAAACAACTGCACTATTTAAAGGTTCACGCTTGATGGATTATCCTATACACATGTGAATTCATCATGACACCAACTTTTAAGTTGAACTCCATCCCATCGTACTTTTGCTTTGCAATTTAACAATTCTTATTTTTCTTCTTCTTCTTCATAAACAAGTTTTGGCACACACCCCCGTTCCGAATTTGTAACTGTTCAAGCCAATTTGCTCTCAGCCTGCTCTGGTCTCTTCTTCCATGAGATTTGAAGTTGTGCAATAATTTTAGTACTCTTTTTTTCCACATGATTTCTCCCTATATTTTGATACTGACTTATTCATCTTTAATGTTGCTCTAACTCCTTTGTCTGTCTCTCTAATTGTCACTCCTGCTCTATTTCGAGCCTCCTCTTATCTGCTTGTCTTGACGTTCAAGTTTCAAACTTTAATGTTGTTTTGGCTGTGATGTTGTGTATTCTATGTTTTACTTCTCTTGTCATTTTGTTTGATTTTATTTTAATTATTCATATGGCTTATTATATTTTAAGGCTACTCTTCCATATCTGCTTTTGTTATATTGGATATATAACACCCTGCATACGTAAACTTGATGTTTGATTTGTTATTTGATCATAGCTCTTAGCTTTTTCAGAAAACATTTACTTGTAAACAAGTGTCTACAGAGGTTAATTAGTTAATTAGTAAAATACTTAACTGTTCTAAGTGCATTTTCTTCTCTGAGTTTTTATATTGTTTATTTCTTTAGTTATTTGTTTATTTTATTTTTACACATTCTTTCCACCACTTGTAAAACTCATAAATTATATAAAAAGCATCAACGTTTTGGAAATGAGTCCATATTTGACACCAAGAGGACCGGAGCACTCAAATTTCTTTAAATTTAAAATATTTATCTCTCTTATGGTCATGTGCACCATCCTCAATCAATGTGATTTTTCGGTGCATCGACAATGATCACAGTGAAACGAGGTAGTTGACTGTGGTCAACTTTGACCGCGGATGCTGAACCGATCAACTCCGTTGATTGAGGTCAAGTTAACTTCTTGGAGATATTGAGGACGGGAGTACTTAAATAGGGACCAGCATCAAAACCGGATCATTGTGGAAAGAGGTGGCCCTTTTGAAGACTATGGAGACAGGAAATTTGAAGAAAGATTCCGGCTATCAAAGGATACACTGTGGTGGCTAGTAAATGAAATGACTGAGAGGTCAGAGTTTCCTACTAACACCCTGTTTCGCGTATGAATAGAATTTTACGCTTCATGACTCACGCTGTTTTAACAAATAGTGATTTATTTATTTACTTGATAATTAGAACTCGCCTGGTGTCATGTTGAAATACATGGCTAAATCATTCTGTGCCTCCTTCCTTTCCTTTAAGGAAGTTAATCAGTCTTTTTATTTTCCAGTTTATTGGAATATGAAATAGCTAGTTTCAACAGAATGTCTCTCTCCTGCTGAGAAACATTTGGAGACCTTCATTTGTTTTCCATTTTCGTTTACCTACACAAAACAAAAACAAAGCGATATAGACAAGGAGATTGTAATTACACTACAACCTCTTTGCTTATAGAGTTACATGCTTTCCTTTGAGTAACTATCGTAGAATCGTGATCGTTCAGCAACCTAGCGCCCGTTCGTTGAACGAGAATTAAGTGTGATGTACCGAAACTATCATTTAACCGAGGCCAAAATTTGATCACGTTTCAGTAACCCTCGATCAACACGGATTTGATCGAGAATGGTGGACAAGGCCGCTGGACTCTCGTACACAGTGATTGGAAAGGTTTGCTTCCAACGTTTACAATGTAACATCTTATGATATATGAATTTCTTAATTTACCGTTGCTAGTTGTCAGTTTAAAAACAAAGCTCAGATGACAGAAACAATGAAAACTCGCTGCTGGTACCAGTTTGACTCCAATGTTCTTATGGTGGCTTACGTTGGTTACTGGGCACCTTAATAGCATTCAGCTCACTTTCTTAGATGTGTCATTTGTTTCGTTGATACTTAGTTTTTCAGTGGGGATTCGTGGTAATAAAATATCCAATATTTAGCTTCACAATCAAGAAAAATTTGGCCAGGTTGGCGTTAACTGAGAAACAGAAAATATCCGATTTAAGGCCCTAAACACTCATTAATAACAATTGTGTAACAATATTATTTTATTAAGTTCATTTCACATGTTTGTATATTAAGTAAAGGATATAATGCTCAATATAAAGCCACAACCATTTAATAGTAACTGCTATTTAGCTACGTTAATTTAAGAAGTTAATTTACGTATGTTATTACTTAGATAAAAGGTATAATATTTCATTTAAAACTCAAAAAATTTATTGATAATAAGTTTTTAATCACATAAATTTAATAAGTTCATTTGCACATGTTTTAATGTTAGGTAAGGACTTTAATTTTCATTTCAAATAACAAATATTCCTTGGCAATACGTTTTAAATCGTATAAATCTAGCAAGCTCATTTGTAAAACTTTCATGTATCAGATAAGGGCCACTACAATGTATGTCTTAATGTTTGTTGTCCTTTGTGACAACATTTATAATATAAAAATGTAACGGTTCAAATGAACACACATACGAAGAGGAATACGAAAAGATTAAAATTATAGATAAGGAAATTGTAATACTAAGTGAATCAACCAATGGCAAGCGTAGCAACATTAATAATGTATCCCAAGAATGAAACACGAGATATTATTGCGATTAAATAGAAATGAACGTATTTCATTCGCTTAGTATACGTATGTTGAAAATATAATGCATTGTAGCGTTTATCATTACAATACTGTTGTAATAAGTGACTGTTTTCATCTTAAAATTTGTTAGTTATGCGCTGGATTCAATCGAGAGAATTCTGTTTTAAATTCCATTAGCAGAAATCGTGGTTCTTGCCGTATAAAAAGCTGATGACCTGAGATGTTAAAGAGCGTCCTTAAATAAACAAATACTCAGTATAAAGAAACGCTATTTTAACATTACGTTCAGATAAGTGGCAATTAACATTGCGTGGAAGAAATTACAAAATTATTTGTGGTAAAATGATAGAAATTACGAGTGTGAATTAATACTCATATACAGTTTTTGAGAGAGAAACATAAATTATATCACGTCTGTCTCGTATTCAATATGCACATAATAATATTCTCAGAGCATACCGTAATCAGAAAGTGTACTGTTGTGTGGTAATAACAAAACATTAATAAACTCGCTAGATTTCTATCCGTGGTGATTTTGTTACACTTGAAATCACACTTCTCTCCCCCAGAAGCATCACTCTAAAAATATCCAGCTATAGTACCGAACCCTGAACTAGCTGAGCATGTTATGATGGTGTTAGTCATGTCCACGTCTATTACGACAAACAACTACATCGACGACGGCGACGTCATCTAACATCACAACTGATACATAATATTCCGATTACGAGTTTCTCGGTCAACTCGCCTGTTGTGTACAGAATCATGAGCGGGCGCAAACAAACTGCCATTCAGCAACTTTCGGTCAACTGTATACAATTTCATACCTTGCTTTTCTCTGAACAATCGATATAAATTTACCAGCATTCAAAAGCAATAATGAAACAGCCTTATACTAGTGGGTTTTACATATAATCACGGAAATGAATATTTATTGTAGTTATAGCTGCATTAAACCACGAGACTTTACAATAAACTTACTAAACACCTCGTGTTTGTTGTGTTATGTTGATCGCTTTGCCACCTTGTATATTATAAACGCTTATCGCTAGTTGCACCTGGGTCCGATGTCTTAGCTTAGGCAATTATTACTAATGATAATACTAATGATTAAGACTCTATGACAACCTAATTACCATGAACATAACCATGTTCTAATAAGATGAAAGGACAGCATAAATAAAGTGAACAAGTATAAAAATATATTCTCGTAACTGGGCTTACAAACATAAATAATGTGAATTTTGAAGGTTTTAAGACAGATCAACAGTCATCCCTTATTCGTTATTTCAAAAGCATTCTTTTGTACAGCTTAAAAATGCAATATTTCTATTATAATGTGTTTTAATCGTTCATAATTATTTATTAACCATTTTGATAAGTAGTTTTAAAACAAAATAATAAATTAACAGTCACCCTAATGTACGTGAACAGATTGGCAACTAAACTGTCTGGGCAAAGCGAATAGCTACCCACTTGGCCCGATAGGTAGCCATTAAATAAGTTCAAACTGAATACTAAAAAGTTAAGAAGCAAACTTTTTAAAAAAATATTTGTCATTAAGAAGGTGAAAATAGTACTAAAATACTGTGTAACCACTTCTACAATACTTTTAAAGCTCACTAAGTAACAATGTATTTCTTACCTTATTGAAATCTTAAGAAATATATGTACGTTGGTCCTGGTGGTGTAGTGGTTACCATAATTGCCTCCTAAACCCAAGATCGTGGGTTCGAACCTGGCCAGGACCGATGGATTTTTTTTCGGGGCCTAAAAATCCTAAGTATGGCTTCCTTCGGAAGGGAAGTAAAGCCGTGGGTCCCGTGTCGTACGAAAAAGAACCTCAAGCCTGAAAGAGAGGCATCTGAGCAAAAAAATTTGTCGGCCGTTTCACGCCCTGAGTTGAATGGGACGCTGATGACCTGAGATGTTTAAGAGCGTCCATAAATAAATCATTAAAAAAAATAAATAATTAAGAAATATATCAAATACCTTGAAGTGCTTCCACTCCCTCGCTGGCAGTCGTTCTACTATTGTTTCTAATATCTGCAATAAATGCCAAAGCTTCCGGAAAAAACAAATTAAATACATCTAACATGAGGTTTTTATAAATTTGATTCATTCTCTTAGCCCACGTCTCCCATATATTTTTCTATGTGTACTAACTCAACTGCTAAAAACTGAGACAGTATAAAATGGCTTCAACTTCCATTTTTATTCTACTGATATTACTATAATTAATTACATGTATTATAAGTGTTATTATAGTCAATTTGTACAGTTTGTATGTCTGCATATTAATAGTTAAGTCATTTTAAATATGTCCTGAGTAGTACAATTTGTTTACAAAGCTTTTAGACATAAACCAGGAAATGTTGTGTTTTGAGAATGGGACAAAAAGTACCAGATAGTCCTGTGCATGTTTTGTATATATTTTGTAAGAAGCTTTGTATAAGAAGGGCCGTCTCTAAGAATTTGAAAAAGAGTGGGTCTGATCCCGTGGTAGTATGAATTCACATAGGGGTTAGTTTGTTAAAATCCAGGACAGGGCCGGACAATAGAAACCTATTGTTGCAACAGAACCTTGTGGGTATATTAACTTGTAACCAACATTATGTAACGAAACACAGGAGAAAAATAGAGGGAATAAAGGGTAAAACGGGCAGTAAATCGGAGAGCTTGGGGAGTAGAAACTGTTAACAGAATAGTGCTTCCAAAAGAAGAACAGTGGAACGGTGAAAGATTTGGTACAATTAGCGGGCAGTGATAGACTAGAATTCATCGGATTAGTTGCCAACACTCATCAATATTTTCAGAACTTAAAGGCGGCCCTTGAAAGATAAAATTACTTGAATATAAATAGTGTTATAATAAACTCCACGATTCGTGTTCTTCTTATTTACATAATTCCCAGCAGAAACATGAATATGCTTATATCAGTGATAGAAACATGTTAGGTTTTGTAAGTATGTAATATTCATAATATACAGAGGGTGCCAAAAAAAGTATACACACTTCAAGCAAAGAAAAAACTGTGTTAATATAACAAAACTGAATTCACACAAACAGAAAATGATGAGCACTAATCATCTTACACTTTTACAGTTACAACAGTTGCTCGCCATCGGCTTCGATACACTTCTGAGTACGTTGAACTACTGATTGAGTAACGTTTGCGAAAGTGTCCTTGGCGATTGCAGCACATGCCTTTCAATTTCTACCCGAAGTGCTGTCAGTGGAGCTGGTGTTCTACGATATACAACATCCTGAAGAGTTACCATAGGTCGAAGTCCAACGGAGTTAGATCCGGAGAACGCGTGGAAACTCAATCGGACCTCTTCGTCCTATCCAGTGCCTTGGAAGATTGTCATCAAGGTATGCACACCTCGGTATTAATGTGGGGATCTGCCATATCTGCCCTTGTGAACATCGCATACAGTACCACGAGTCTCAAATTTATCTCGTATGCGTGCAGTTGTTACTCTCGTTGACGGTTCTGTTCTATACACGCGTTTCCATTGCCTTTGAACTTTAACAACATTCTTGATTTACCAATAAAACTTCAAAATTTCTTTCAACTGTTCAAACGATAATCTTGGCTCCATTTTGTTGTAGCAACGCTAGCATAACGTAATGTGAGTCACATATGTTTACAGAACATCATACGATAATCTTGGCTTCATTTGTTCATTGTTGATTTACCTGTCATGTAGCTACGCTATCATTATGTATGTGAGTCACATCTGTTTACAGACAACATACTACACACTACTGTTGTATTTTTGATTCAACTTTGAAGTATCTTACTGTGAAAGTGGGTATACATTTTTTTCGCACCCTCAGTATATTAAGTTTCTTTGTATGTCTATGTAAGTAAATTGCGTTTATGATGTCTGGTTAATGCCTTTATAAATACAATTGAAACCAAACATAATTTTGTCCACCTAATAATAATTGCTATTAATTATTCAACATTTATAGCTGAACTGCAAGTTATTGTCCCATTATAGCAATTAGCTGATCGTGAGTGGATTCCTATAGCATCATCAAAACCATTGAATTTAAAAGCAACTAATTAAAGCTTGAATGTAGGTAAATATCTTGAAAAAGTTTTCTTAAATTTCATTAAATAGCTATATATAGTGTTAATTGAATAACCAAATTTTCTCTGTTTTGTTGAAGTTTCCAACAAGTTTGCACATGTTTCAGGTCTCTGCAGTCTCTGTTGCTGAAATGAAGGAACAGTCCCATAATTTAGCAGATAAGCATCAACTACTATCATCATGCACAACAGGAAAGGATGAACATCTTTCTAGTGGTATTACCCCATCTTCATTGCCAAATATTTGTTCTTCTGAAAACTGCAGTTCAAATACAGAAATTCCAACATCAAAAAGACAGAAAGTGGATACTGCAAGCTGTAAGCATGAGGTGGCAATATTGAGTATTCCAAATCCAATTTACTGGCCTGGAGGAATAGACTTACAAGTGAGAGAAGTATCATGTGGGGCAAGACACACAGTTGCACTTCTGAGATAGTAATTTTTATTTAAGAAATAATATTTTCAACCATTTTGTTTCTAGTTTGTTCAAATGCTATACCTTTCACTAATTCTCTACAATTTTCATTTTTCTCTTGTTATTTTTTCTTAATATTTATTTTAATATTATTCTCTCTGTAAATAAAACTTTATTGGCTACATTTATTTTCTTTATGTTCAGCAAGTTACATACTTATTTTTAACTCATTACTCTTAAACAGCTATTTATTTCTTTACTTACTGATTTATATTTTATATTTTACCCTCAAACAGCATTTAATAACATTATAGAACAATAAATAATAAATAGAATTCCAAGAATGAAGGCTCCTTATTTTACTAATGAATTACTCTGAATAAGAAAAATGTTTCGCACAGCATAAGTTTTAAAGAAAATAAAAGATTGAATTTGCTCATGGCTGCATTTAGAGAAACATCAGTTCAAATAGTTTTCTTGGTGAAACAGCAGATCATATGGCATCTTCCAATATCTTTTACATCAGTAGATGCAAAATGATAATCATACAGAAATTTAGTTTTAATTAAGGAAGCAGTCATTAGGCTCAAATGATATATCTACATTGAAATTTCTTCCATGCAATTCATTATATGTGGTAGTTATAATAGTTAAAATATTCTTCTACAGAAAGTTGAAGAACTGGGTTAAGTCCAATTTTGAATGAAAGTGGGTTATTGCTACCCAGCGATTCTCCATGAGGAGTTTTGCAATGTGAAAAATTGAGTTAGATGCATTTCAATTAGTTGCAGAGATATTGAGCCATGATAAAATGTGTGGAATGTAGTTTGCAGTAACAGGGAAGGTAAATCAACTATGTTTATTTTTCAGCAACAGAATGCGCACGGGAAAGAGCATTCATGTCTAGTTACTTAAACATTACCTTCTTGTTCTTCATTAATATGATTCATGATAATCCTGAAAAGAAGAAAGACCCCTTGAACCTGTTACCATTGATCGAGAACATTTTCCATGATTACTATAAAATTTAAGAGTAGACAATATTCCCTGTACTGAACAGTACTGACTTGGAGCAACTAAATGAAAACCATGCAATGAAAGCTATAACATATAAAAAATTAATAAAGATATATCTTATTTTTGGAATTTTGCAATAAGAATTAAAATAAATACATGTTTAATGTTTGTGTTAAAAAAGGCGAATATTAAGAAACATGTGAAATTAAACATTTGTAAAGCTATTTTACGTGTAATTTTTCAATTTTTTTCAATACAATTTAAAATATGTTCTTAGATGTGTAATTCAAAAAGGGATGGGTATAACGAAAAATGTGCAATTAAATATACTTTAATATTCCCCTGCTTACAAATTTGAACCTTTTCTTACAAGAAATAAAATACATGATTAATGTTTGATTACAAGTGTGTTTTAAATATGAACATAAATAGAAAAGTCATCAAAACAGCTGTACATCAGAAGAAAAAAGGTGGTTTACGTCAAAAACTACAGGACATAGTGAACTGCAAACATTTCTATTTGAAAGATCTTGCTTTAAAGGCTATATCCCTGAAACCCATTTTTTGAACATTAGTTTAAGACTTTTGGAACAGTTTCAAACTTTATTTTCTCTCTCCTGTAAAATTTGCTTTGGGAAACATACCTGGTATTTCAGTCTTTCTGTAGAAATACACCTTTTAGTTTACCTGTTTCATTTGCATTTATTTGCATCATAGTGACAATGGCAAATAGTTCTAAACTGGAAGTTAATGTTTTAGAATGGCCACTTTTAGCACAGATGCCTTTTAGTTTACCTGTTTCATTTGCATTTATTTGCATCGTAGTGACAATGGCAAATAGTTCCAAACTGGAAGTTAATGTTTTAGAATGGCCACTTTTAGCACAGATGCATTTTTAAACTATTTATTTGTTTCTCAATCATTACAAGGCCAACACAGTTAAGTGAAATGCAATGTAATTGGTGGGCTGTCACATTGATTTAGTATTAAATTAACACATCTTGGTTGGTGCATAAACATCTCATGTTTATGTGTACTGAACTTAGTCAATATGATTTTCAGTAATTGCTATTGAGTTATTGTGGCCCAAGGGGTAGGTTGTTTCAAAAAAAAAAAAAAGCTACAAAATAATTGTCCTAGTTATTTAAATTCAAGAGAAATTTCAGTACTTGTGGCTTCCAGATAAATATATAAAAATATGTTTGAATATCCAGTTATTCCTATAAGGGTAATTGGTTTTAAAAAAATTGTGTTCCAAATGAGTATAGTTCAAAATTGTTGAAATAAGTCAAATATATAGGCCAAATTTTGCAGAAATAAGGCAATGATACACTAAATTATGCCAAAATAAGGCAAAGATAGGCTAATTTCTAGAGGAAAAAGGAAAATTAGGCAAAGATAGCCTAAAATTGCTACGAAAAGGACTGAGGTAGGCAAAGATAGGCTAATTTTTGGAGGGAAAGGTAGGCAAAGAGAGGCTAATTTTTGGAGGGAAAGGTAGGCAAAGAGAGGCTAAATTTGCTAGGAAAAGGGAAAAGTACGCAAAGGTAGGTTAATTTTTGGAGGAAAGATAAGCTACATTTTGCCGAAATAAGACAAAGATAGGTTAATTTTTAGAGGAAAAAGGAAAATTGGGCAAAGATACGCTAAAATTTGCTAGGAAAAGGCTAAGATAGGCAAATTTTTTTGAGGAAAGGAAAAATTAGGCAAAGATAGGCTAAATTTGGTAGGAAAAGGGCTAATGTAGGCAAAGATAGGCTGATTTTTTGAGGAATTTTCTTTTCCCGATAAAATTAGCCTATCTTTGCCTTATTTCGATAAAATTTAGCCTATTTTTCCCCTTTCCTCCAAAAATTAGCCTATCTTTGCCATATTTCGGCAAAATTGCCTATTATTCCCCTTTCCTCTAAAAATTAGCTTATCTTTGCCATATTTCGGCAAAATTTGGCCTATCTTTCCCCTTTCCTCCTAAATTTAGCCTATTTTTCTAATTTTCCTTTTCCCTCAAAAAATTAGCCTATCTTTGCCTTATTTCGATAAAACTTACCCTATCTTTCCCCTTTCCTCCAAAAATTAGCCTATCTTTGCCATATTTCGGCAAAATTGCCTATTATTCCCCTTTCCTCTAAAAATTAGCCTATTATTGCCTTATTTCGGCAAAATGTAGCCTATCTTTCCGTTTACCTAGCTAATTTAGCCTATCTTTGCCAAATTTCCTTTTTTCCTAGCAAATTTAGCATATCTTTCCATTTTCCTCCAAAAATTCGCCTATATTTGCCTAATTCTCCTTTTTGCTCTAAAAATTAGTCTATCTTTGCCTTATTTCGGCAAAATTTAGTCTATCTTTCCCTTTTCCTCCAAAAATTAGCCTATCTTGGCCTAATTTTCCCTTTTCCTAGCAAATTTAGCCTATTTTTCCCTTTTCCTAGCAAATTTATCCTATCTTTGCCTAACTTTCCCTTTTCCTCTAAAAATTACCCTATCTTTGCCTCATTTCGGCTAAACTTAAATGAATACTGCCTAATTTCGGCAAATTTAACCTAATTTTGCCTTGTTTTGGCAAAGTTTAGTCTGATTTCTCTATCTGATTGTACCTGAAGTTTCTCCAGTGTTGATTCAGTCTGATTCCAATGCTTCCTTTTGTTTCTGCAATTATACTCTGTTACATTCTGAACAATTGATATTATGTATTCCTGGCTTCTTTTCCTCTGGTATTCTAACATTATCAACAGAATTGAGGAGATTTTTTTGGCTAAGCTTGTTCACAGGGGACAAAGTAATTCCAAACTCTCTAAGTATTTTTTGGAATTTTTTGGTGGCCCAAGGATGATAAGTGAATTTCATGGGGATGGTAGATTCTTTTATTGCTGTCAATGTTGACCAAATCAGTTGTTGCACATCACTTTTGGATAAATAAACATATAATAGAAATGGGAGTGAAATTATTGAAATTCTTAGATTGGCTTGTAGAGCTAGGAATAGGGTAAACAATTTATATGAAAAATACATTATAAGGTTATGAACTTAGAGATCCGAACACAAGATAAATTCATCCAGAAGTTCATAAAATGTCCCCGAGAGCTAGGAAACACCAAGGCCAGCCCACTAACAAGGAATGCGGCAGTTGACTTGAAACTGAGGATGCAGGCAAAAGCCTGCAAAACTAGTTTTGCATAATTCAAAAGTAAGTGGAACATAAGATTATCATATCAACTCACTAGATAATTAAGAACATGATATTCTTTATCTAATATAAAACATATACAAATTAACTTAATAAATTAATGTAATTAAAACCATGTTATCAATGAATATTTTCAGTATCAAATCAAATATTATAGCCTTTATCTTAAGTAATAACATATGTAAATGAACTTCTTAAATTAACATAGCCAAATAGCCATTACTATTAAATGCTTTGTGGCTTTATATTGAGCATTATAGTCTTTACTTAATATACAAACATGTGAAAATGAACTTATTAAAATAATATAGTTAACAACTGCTATCAATGAGTGTTTAGGACCTTAAATTGGATATTTTCCATTTCACAATGATATTAATGGATGTGCTTCAAATTATGACCATGTAATACAAAAATTTTATTTTCTAAAAAAATTGCACACTTGATTTGCAAGAGCAACAATGATACTTCTGTAACTGCAAAGTATGTTGTAGCTATTATATACTTAGAAAGTGTTTTGCATATGAATAAATACTGTTCCTTAAAACATGGATGTAAAATAACAGCATGGAAAAATGTAAAGTTACATGAATATAAATACCAAGTTGATAGATGATAGGTTACATAAGGACTTTCAGTTCTTCTCTTTTGAGTAAGCAGAATTTCCAGGCTACAATTAACCACTATATGCACAACTTATTGTCGTTAGTGCAATATCCTTAACACAGTGATCCTTATCAGAATTACTCCAAATACATTGAAAATATTTTATTCTTAAGGATTTACATTGTTTCTTAGTACACATGATGAAAAGTATGAAGCATATTTAGTCCCTTATCTATAGGTTTCCATCTCATCCTTCCCTGATGTTTCCAGTTGGCATTACTTCATAACAACATGGCATCAAACCTTGAAATCAGAACACTCCTAGCTTTGTTTCATCATTGCTATTATTATTTGATGAGTTCTTAAACTTTCCAGCTTGATCAATATGTCACACATGATGAAATGTTATTGCATAATGTACTAATGCACTTTCAGTCATTGTCCTCCGTCAGTATTCCTGTGCTCCACGATCCACAGTATATTTTGCATATCTTCGTATTAGGTGCATGCATTTGCCTCATTTCACCACTGCTTTCTGTTAACTGCAGTGAATCTCCAAGTTGTCCATAAGCACTCCATCCACAGCCCCAAACAGTATCATCACCTGATTAAATACAGAAATGGAATAAACATGTAAGAAATGCACAGCAGGGATACACAAAAGAGGGAAACAAAAAATAAATGATGTGCATTCTAATAATCATACCATTACAAGAGCCTATTTAGACCTCTAGGAACAATTTGCTTTATGACAGAAACTAAGGAAGGTGGTAGCAGTGATTTGTGAATCTGGGAATTGCTTTTGGATATATAAGGCCAGAAAAATTGTGCACGTATATTTTAAATGCTGAATTAACCCTAAGTAGCATAAGGCTCACAATTAAAGTTTACTGTATAAGTTTTTAGAATCTGTTTATACTTTAACAAACTGATTATGAAATTGCAATAAGAAGACATGTAAACTTGTTTATGAATTTCAGCTGCATTGTGCAATACAATGTAATATTATGAAAAGTTAGAAAAGTTGTAATATTTGTTCGCTTATATTTCAAATCTTCTCTTTAATTAATTAATTAATTACTAACTTACATTTAAAAGTAAATCTGGAGAAAGAATTAATAATTTAAACTTATGGGTTATTCTACAAATTTTTGTATCCAGTTTATATCACTAGAAATTTCATAAACATGCATCTAAAATTTGTTTGATAATTCTATTGTAAGATTGTAAGATTCATTCGGAACACAATTTTTTAAAACCAATTACCCTTATAGGAATAACTGGATATTGAAACATATTTATTATATATCTATCTGGAAGTCACAAGTACTGAAATTTCTCTTGAATTTAAATAACTAGGACAATTATTTTGTAGCTTTTTTTTTTTGAAACAACATACCCCTTGGGCCACAATAACTCAATAGCAATTACTGAAAATCATATTGACTAAGTTCAGTACACATAAACATGAGATGTTTATGGACCAATCAAGATGTGTTAATTTAATACTAAATCAATGTGACAGCCCACCAATTACATTGCATTTCACTTAACTGTGTTGGCCTTGTAATGATTGAGAAACAAATAAACAGTTTAAAAATGCATCTGTGCTAAAAGTGGCCATTCTAAAACATTAACTTCCAGTTTGGAACTATTTGCCATTGTCACTATGATGCAAATAAATGCAAATGAAACAGGTAAACTAAAAGGTGTATTTCTACAGAAAGAGTGAAAAACCAGGTATGTCTCCAAAAGCAAATTTTACAGGAGAGAGAAAATAAAGTTTGAAACTGTTCCTAAAGTCTTGAACTAATGTTCAAAAAATGGTTTTCGGGGATATAGCCTTTAAAACAACATCTTTCAAATAGAAATGTTTGCAGTTCACTACGTCCTGTAGTTTTTGATGTAAACCACCTTTTTTCTTCTGATGTGTTGTGTGTTCTGTCATGTTGTGATGACATCTATTTATGTTCATATTTAAAGCACACTTATAATCAAACATTAATCATGTATTTTATTTCTTGTAAGAAAAGGTTCAAATTTGTAAGCAGGGGAATATTAAAGTATATTTAATTGCACATTTTTCGTTATACCCATCCCTTTTTGAATTACACATCTAAGAACATATTTTAAATTGTATCGAAAAAAATTGAAAAATTACATGTAAAATTGCTTTACAAATGTTTAATTTCACATGTTTCTTAATATTCGCCTTTTTTTTAACACAAACATTAAACATGTATTTATTTTAATTCTTATTGCAAAATTCCAAAAATAAGATATTAGCCATATTAATTTCTTTACATGTTACAGCTTTCATTGCATGCTTTGCTTTTCCATTTAGTTCCTCCAAGTCAGGGATAGTACTAGTAAAATTAACATTTTAAAAAAATTGAGTCGAGATTGTAACATACACACCACTAAAATTCAATAAAAAATGGAAGACTAGTTTCGGGAGCCATCGCTCCTATCATCAGTTCCTGGTTGATTTTTCTTCCATTTTATTGAATTTTAGTGGTGTGTATGTTACAATCTCGACTCAATTTTTTAAAATGTTAATATTTGACACCACTGTTACAAAAGTTTACTATATTTTATACTAGTAAAATTGTTTACTCTTAAATTTTTTATTAGTCATGTAAAATGCTGTCAATCAGTGGTAACAAATCCAAGAGGTCTTTCTTCTTTTCAGGACCATCATGAATCACCGGTATTAATGAAGAACAAGGAGGCAATGTTTAAGTAAATTTTTTTAATGATTGAGGTGAATTTGTAACATTTACATCACTAATAGTTTAAAAAGGAAAACAAGTTTCTGGAGCTAATCGCTCTCATCTTCAGGTCCAGATCGACTGCCGGCCTTATTCTTCGTGGTGGCAGTTGGATGAACTTCTGTATTAAGATGTCACTTGGCAGGATTTCAAAGTTGAAAACGTTACTTTTGTTCTTCCAGATATAAATGTTTACCCAGACTGTCAGTTCTGTTTGTCCTGTAATATTTTTAAGTAGTTTGGGATTCCTGTTAATATAATGTTTTTCATTCCAAAAATGCCAAGATTGTGCTGATTTTTCTTCCTGTCTTTGTTTTATGGTCCTGATGTGTTCTTTTGCTCGTGTTTTTATGTTTCTTTTAGTCTTTCCAATGTAAATTTTTTCACAATCAATACATTCCATCTGATATTTTCCTGATTTGTTCTCTTGAGGGATATCCTCTTTTAGTTTAAAATTTAGTATGTTTTTTATGGAGTAACTTATATTTATTGAAAATCTTTTGGAATATACAGAAGGTTGATGGATGGTATGTGAATTTTTGATACATTCTATTTTCTTTCTTGTTAGAAATAAGAGTACTGATGTCTTTTAATCCTTTTTTGTTCCTTGCTCTGTTTAATTTCTTACATACCACTTCTTGTTTGAAACCATTTTCTTGTTTAAAGCATGGTATCACTATGTTGATGATCTTTTTGCAATAGTTCTCGAAAAACACCTAGAAGATGCACTAAAATTACTTAATCTACAAGAAAAATCATTAAAATTCACTATGGAAAGAGAATGCAATGAACAGCTACCCATCTTGGATCTTAAAATAATTAAGTTAGAAAACCACTTAACATTTGGCATATATTTGGCATATATACTCACGCTAATAGCTACATTAAATATAACAGTTATAACCCAGTTCCCCTAAACATGCAGTACTAAATAGTCTTGCCCACAGGTTGGTAAATGTCCCCATGAACAGAGAAGAATGTGATTTAGAACTGAGCAATATAATAAATATAGGTATACAAAATGGTTTCAAACAAGAAGTGGAACAATATGAGAAAGTAAATAGAGTAAGGAACAAAAAGAGAATCAAAGACATCAGTACTCTTATTTCTAACAAGGAAGAAAATAGAATGTATCAAAAATTCACATACCATCCATCAGCCTTCTATAAATTCCAAAAGATTTTAAAAAAACGAATCATTATTTTAGCTCCAAAAACAGTTACTCCATAAAAATACACTAAATTCTAAACTAAAAGAGGATATCCCTCAAGAGAACAAATCAGGAATATATCAGATGGAATGTATGGATTGTGAAAAAATTTATATTGGAAAGACTAAAAGAAACATAAAAACACAAGCAAAAGAACACATCAGGAACATAATACAAGGACAGGAAGAAAAATCAGCAGTAGCTTGGCATTTTTGGAATGAAAAACATAATATTAACAGGAATCCCAAACTACTTAAAAATATTACAGAACTGACAGTCTGGAAAACCTTTATATCTGGAAGAACAAAAGTAACGTTCTCAACTTTGAAATCTCACCAAATGACATCTTAATACAGAAGTTCATCCAGCTGGCACTAGAGACAAACCAAACCACCACAAAGAACAAGGCCAGCGGTCGATCTGGACCTGAAGATGGGAGCGATTAGCTCCAGAAACTTAGTTTTCCTTTTTAAACTATTAGTGATATAAGTGTTACAAATTCAACTCAATCATCCAAAAAACTTATATTAAACATCACTCTTATGAAAGTTCCCCATGTTTAACTAATGTTTAAGTAACTGGATTTGCATGATTTTTCCCATCCGCATTCTGTTGCTGAAAAATAAACATAGTCAGTTTACCTACAATGTTACTGCAAATTCCACACATATTTTCACAGTTCAATTTCTCCACAACTAATTGGAATTTGACTAACCCAATTTTTCAAAATGTGAAACTCCTCATGGAAAATCGCTGCGTACCAATAACACATAATCAATCAAAATTGAACTTACCCCGTTCTTCAGCTTTCTGCAGATGAATATTTTTGACTAACACATATATTGGCATAGAAGAAATTTCAATGTGGATATATCATTTTGCATCTACTGATATAAAAGATATTATAAGATGCCATATGATCTGCTGTTTCACCAAGAAAACTATTTGAACTGATGTCTTTCTAAATGCAGCCAAGAGCAAATTTAATCTTTTATTTTCTTTAAAACTTATGCTGTGCGAAACATTTTTCTCATTCAGAGTAATTCATTAGTAAAATAAGGAAACTGCATTCTTAGAATTCTATTTATTATTTATTGTTCTATAATGTTATTAAATGTTGTTTGTAAGGTGAAATATAAAGAATAAATTAATGAGAAAAGAAATAAATAGCTGCTGAAGAGTCTAATGAGTTAAAAATAAGGTATGTAACTTGCTGAACATAAAAAAAAACATGATTGAAAATATTATTTCTTAAATAAAAATTACTAACTCAGAAGTGCAACTGTGTGTCTTGCCCCACATGATACTTCTCTCACTTGTATGTCTATTCCTCCAGGCCAGTCTATTGCAGTTGGAATACTCAATATTGCCACCTCATGCTTACAGCTTGCAGTATCCACTTTCTGTCTTTTTGATGTTGGAATTTCTGTATTTGAACTGTAGTTTTCAGAAGAGCAAATATTTTCATTATTTGGTAATGAAGATGGGGTAATACCACTAGAATGACTCTGTTCATTCTTTCCTGCTGTGCATGATGACAGTAGCTGACGCTTATCTGCTAAATTATGGGGCTGTTCCTTCATTTCGGCAACAGAGACTGCAGAGACCTGAAACATGTGCAAACTTGTTGGAAACTTCAACAAAACAGAGAAAAATTGGTTATTCAATTAACACTATATATAGCTATTTAATGAAATTTAAGAAAACTTGTTTCAAAATATCTACCTACATTCAGCTTTAATCAGTTGCTTTTAAATTCAATTAGCTGCCTAATAGTTTTGATGATGCTATAGAAATCCACTCACAATCAGCTAATCCCTATAATGCAACAATAACTTGCAGTTCAGTTATAAATGTTGAATAATTAATAGCAATTATTGTGAGATGGACAAAACTATGTTTGGTTTCAATTGTATTTATAAAGGCATTAACCAGACATCATCATAATGCAATTTATTTATATAGACATACAAAGAAACTTAATATACCGAGGGTGCCAAAAAATGTATACCCACTTTCACAGTAAGATATCAATATATTTCAAAGTTGAACCAAAAAAAAAACAACAAGAATGTGTAATATGATGTCTGCAAAACAGATGTGACTCACATTATGTTATGTCAGCATTGCTACAACAAAATGGAGCCAAGATTATCAGTTGAACAGCGGAAAGCAATTTTGAAGTGGTATTGAAAAACTGAAAATGTTGAAGTTCAAAGGCAATGGAGACGTGTGTGTATAGAACAGAACCATGTACTACGGATCTAACTTTGTTGAACTTCTACCTATGGGAACTCTTAAGGATATTGTATACTGTAGAAATCCAGCTACACTGACATCATTTTGAAAGGAATTTAAATGGCATGTACTGCAAATGCTGAAGACACTTTTGCAAACGTTGCTCAATCAGTAGTTCAACGTACTCAGAAGTGTATCGATGCCAATGGTGGGCATTTTGAGCAATTGTTGTAACTGTAAAAGTTTAAGATGATTAGTGCTCATCATTTTCTGTTTGTGTAAATTCAGTTTTGTTATGTTAACACAGTTTTTTCTTTGCTTGAAGTGTGTATAGTTTTTTTGGCACCCTCTGTATTTTATGTATATTACATACTTACAAAACCTAATATGTTTCTATCACTGATATAAGCATATTTAAAATGTTTCTACATAATAATAATAATAATAATAATAATAATAATAATAATATACAGGAATATGATTCACCATCACACTCATATTTATGAACCAGTGCTGGTATTAATTATACTTCATGCTTTTGGACTTGCAACATCTTTCACTTTTAAAATAAACTCAAACTTGGGTGAATTAGTTGAGAATTGCTAATTCTTACAGCAGATTAAAAATTGATAATTGATATCACAAAGTTCATTTTTTTAATAGCTGAAAAGAATTGTTTACAGACATATGCTGAATAAAACATGAATAGGATTCTAATAGAATATCTATGAAGTTGAATAAAATTTGGCTGAGAAAATTCTAGCTAACATTTAAGATCCTCATTCTTATTCTTGTAGCTGTCTCCTGAACCAAATTACATTTCAAGTTGATTATCTCTAATTAAAAATGTGGAGGAAAGTCATCTACTAACAAATTGAATGGTGTTGTGAAAATATGAAACTCAGATTTTAGTACAGAACTATCATGAAATCATATTTGTAATTCTGAGGTTGTGATTGTTGTACTTTTACATATTATTAAAAAAATCAATGTTGGAATCAGTTGTAAATTCTAACCTGGGAGAGGTAATTGCACTTACATCTGATAATTGCTGAATCTGTAATTGCAATTTTAGTGCAAATGTCAACCACAGAATCATGCAGTTTCATTATTAGTTGAATTTTTCTTGAATACGAAAATTTAATTGATGTTAATGGCCTACCATGTTCACAAATTAAGTAAAATCAATGTTTAACTTCATGGTGTGAAGCTGTGCACAGAGCAGTTAACTCTTTTCCATAAAGAGCACACTTTCTTCAATCAACTAAAAAAATATATTGTATTAGTTTTCCTATGAGCCAATGTACCTGTGTGTAATAAATTTTATATTGTTGTTCAAGGTGCTTCAACAATACTTTGAAATGATAGTATCAATGTGATTTTAGTATGTTTACTTTACCAACACTACTCATAATTTCCATGAGCACAGAACTTTTAGCACACAATTTCCTACTGGACAATGTAATGAATTTCCTTGACAGTCTGATAATTTTGTTTGTCCTTCAGATGCTGCAAAAATATCATGTTACACCCAACCTAACTGATGCCCCAATAAGGGCACAGACACAAATAAACTCCATGATACACTAACATTTTCACAGTTACCTATGTTAAAGCCAGTAGCTATGGAAAATGCTTTGAGCAAAATTGCTTGCAACTTCCATTAACAGGCAAAAAATATAACTAGCAATTATGTGGTGAGCGACAATTGTATAAGGAAAGACTAATGAATTAAATAAACAAATCTGATTTGGGAATAGCCATTGAGCATGTATATTCAAACAGCCAAATTAGCCATCTAACAAGCTGCACATTGATTTTGTATTAGTCGGTCCTGGTGGTGTAGTGGTAACCATACTTGCCTTCTAAACCTAAGAACCAGGATCGATGCATTTTTTCAGGTGTAAAAATCTTGAGGCTTCCTTCGGAAGGGAAGTAAAGCCGTGGGTCCCATGTCATACATTTACGGCACGATAAAGAATCTCAAGCCTGAAAGAAGAAGCCTCTGAGCAAAATTTGTTGGCCATTTCATGCCCTGAATTGAATGGGACACTGATGACCTGATATGTTAAAGAGCATCAAAAAAAAGCATTATACGAGGGAGGGTAGGTCCACAAGTTTCCAGCCTAACCATTTTCTAGGTATTATAAAAGACAAACACTATATTTCACTTTTCAATATAGTTACCCTTTATTGCAATACACTTCTCACATCTTTGAATTAACATTTCAGCCCCCCCCCCCAAATAGCCAACAATTTTGTCTGCAAAATAGGTATAAACAGCATTCATCACTTCTTTGTTTTTTGAGAAGAGCAAATAGTCACTAGGAGCTAGATTTGAGCTGCAGGGTGGATGGTCAATCTCCTTGAAACCACATTTCTTCACAGCTTCCTTTGCAACAAGATCTGTATGCACAGGCTCGTTGTCGTGAAGAAGGTGCACTCCACCACTCAGCTTTCCTCGCCTTTTCTCTTTGATGGAAAGAAGTAACTAGTCTGTGCAGTAGGCCAGCATAGTACTCCCCGTTTACTGTGGTGTTCCTCTCCTTGAAGTTAATGAAGAGTATTCCTTCACAGTGCCAAAAGATTGTGGCCAAGATCTTCTTGGTTGACTGAATGACCTTGGCCTTTAGAGGCGGTACTTTGCCAAGTTTACCCCACTCCATTAATTCTCTTTTGGACAAGGGATCATAGTAGAGGACCACAGTTTCATTTCCTATAGCAATGGTTTACAGAACTTCTCTCTCGTTGCCACGGCAGAGCTCCAAAAATGCCTGACAACAGATGACTCGTTGCTTTTTTTGGACTGAGGAAAGAAGTCTAGACACTCATCTTGCACTAACCTTATTCATGTTTAAATGTTCATGAATAAGTCAAAGGACTGTTGTTTTAGAAGTGACTAAACAAAATATCAATTCTAGGTATATGTCAGGTCTGCTGTCTGTTGACAAATTACAAAGGTAAGAACATTTCCATTCAATCCTTCTTATATGTGCATTTCAAATTCAAATTCCCAAATATAATACAAATAGCTCAAAAAGATGAATTAATTAAAACAATATTTCATTACTTATAAAAGTAGACAGTTTAAATTTGTAATGGCACCTATGAGGTATGCATTTGATAAAGGGCAAAACTGATTAGTGTTAAACTTAAGGATGATGCTTACATCCCTAAAGTTGCCACCATTTGATCTAAATATCTTAATGGTGCCTTCTACTGTAACATTTTCCTTATATATTTGTCATAGCTAAACCTCAACACTATTCTCATTCTTAAACCTATTTGAATGAGGAAAAAACCAAGTATGGAGTATTTGGATATTATCTTGGCATACATATATAAATAAAAAATAATATAACACTATTAACAATGTAACTAAAATAACTGTAACTAGAAAAGTAGAAAAGGATAAAACAAGAAAAAGTCTGAGATATGTAATCACTATATTTTGAACTGCTAAAGTTCTTCTATGGCAAGAAGACAAGTCTGTGACATTTTCTTAGTGTTTTATCCTTTTCTGCTTTTCTAGTTACTGTTATTTTAGCTACATTATATATACATTTTTTTTTCAACCATCATTATTTTCAGGTAATTCAGACCTTGTTTTTGGAAGCAGTTTCAGGAGAATGAAAACCAAGCTGCCTTGAATTATTCCAGCCCCAAGTATACAGGTCACCCCACTCCGTAATAGCTGCAGAGTGCCATCCTCCAGCAGCTATGTTTATTATCCTCATACCAGCTAGTGCATTTACTTCTCTTGGTATTTCTTCACTTTCCAGTTCACCATGCCCCAGCTGTCCTCGGCTGTAACATTTTGATCACTAGTTTTACCTTTAATGGTATAAATTTTCACTTACAGTGAGGTAAAAAGATAGGAAAAACAATGAATAAGAAGCTGAAACCGATGAATTAAAACTTTATGCAAAATATAGTAACATCTTAAAAAGTTTAAAAAGATATCTTATTTTATCTCAATGCAGCATCATATAGTATTACCCCATATTTATGTTCAGCATTTTCCTATTATTTACAACATTTTGGTTTCTTGATGGTCTCCATTCACCTCCTTTTCAAATGAACAACAAAATAAATAAAACAGTAGACAAAAATGGAATGCCTAATCAATTCATATACACACCTACCTAGACCTAACCTCGAATGAATCTTAGAAATGGAGGATCCATTGATTTATTACTTATGTAATAATATCTCCACCTACTCTTATGTCATATTATGTATTTAAAACTGGTTCACATAAATGGAAGGGAAATTTGAAAATAGGATATACTGAAATTTCTTTTTTTTGTTGGGTTTTGAAGGATCAGTTTCCATATGTTTACACTGTATTAAAATCTTTAAGTTTATATTTACAACATTTATGTTTCCTGATGTTTACACCGTACCAAGTCAATGAGGTAAAAAATCAAAGTAAAATGGTATTGCACTTGCAACTAATGCAGAAATGTGTTCAGTAACCTAAGCCAAGCAACCCTATCTCGCCTTTAGCAGGAAACTTCCACTTTCCCTTGCAGAATGAATTTTCTGATTTTGCAGTGTTCATTATTCTATTTTGGGAAGCTGTACTAGTGTGAAGTTCTTCAGTGATCCTGCACTCATCTTGTATCAAGTTCTTTGTTGTTTTGTGGTTATTCTTTTATGATTGCTTTTGTTCTTGCGGTTAACATTTTTGTTGCTGATTTGTTGCATTTTAGTATTGTTATTTGTTACCTTTTTTTTTTTTTATTATCTATTTCGTCCACAATCCTTAGTTTTTTTTTTTTTTTTGATTGATTTACTTATGGACGCTCTTTAACATCCCAGGTCATCAGCGTCCCATTCAACTCAGGGCGTGAAACGGCCGACTAATTTTGCTCAGAGGCCTCTCTTTCAGGCTTGAGGTTCTTTTTCGTGCCGTAAATGTATGACATGGGACCCACGGCTTTACTTCCCTTCCGAAGGAAGCGATACTTACGATTTTTACGCCCCGAAAAAATCCATCGGTCCTGGCCGGGTTCGAACCCGCGATATTGGGTTTAGGAGGCAAGTACGGTAACCACTACACCACCAGGACCGACAGCAGCCTTAGTCATTTGCCGCAATCTTCCTTTTGCTTCATTTGTTTAGTAGTTACTCATTTTCATTATTATTATTATTATTATTATTATTATTATTATTATTATTATTATTATTATTATTATTATTATTATTGGTATTTACTTTTCAATAATTGGAAAAAAGAAAGGAAAGGAAATCTTTCACTATTAAAGAGAAGGTTCCAATCTTGGAAAAGTTGATTCTTTCTGAGGAACACGTTTTGCACTAATAAAATACAATAAAAATCTCTAATACTATATCCCAGTACCTTGTTTCTTACACTGGGACATATATCCCAGAACTTCTATCATTTATTTCTCAAATTACATGTTTACATTTGTTATGTTATTATTGTTCAGATTTATTTAAATCTAAAAACTAACTGGAAATAAAACAAAATGATTAAAAATAAATAAACGAAGTAAAAAAAAAATAGAAAGAGAAAAAGATAAATGTAAATAAAAAAGTACTATAAGAATACCTACTTCAACATATACAATAAAATATACAAAAAACTAAACTAAATTATAAATCCCCATACATATCAGCAATAACTTATAACTGGTAAATAGCTGTTATAGCAAAAATACAATTTACAAAATACACTATTATTTACTAAGTTAAAAAAAAACTATTCCACCAGTTTCTGGTGAAAATGTAGTACAATTATAATTAACATTAAATTTCTTTCTTCTGTATCCAAGTAAGTTACCTAAATTTAATCCAATTCTTATTAATTATATATAAACATCCCTCCACACACATAATGTACAATGCCAACATTTTCTGTAAATTAAATTCTCTTTAGTTTACATCACCATCAATTATTATTAACCTTTTAACACTAGTTATTTATTAATAAATGAACAATTTAAAAGTCCATCAATTTTAATATTGTTAACATATTAAAATAATTACTTCCTAACTTGTTTTATTACTTTTATCATCTGATTAACATAATTATTGTAGAAAAATTAACAATATTAAAATTATTAGACTTATTTATATCTTCCACTAAACTTTTTTAATTTCATTAAATTATATATATATATATATTTCCTTTCATGTGCCCTATAAACTTCCTAAATCACATCACTTCATTTAACATCCATTATTAGTATCCTCTTTTAAAATGCTGAACTTTTAACACCTATCCACCTCTTTGTTTTATAACAGTTTTTACCTATATATTCCCACTTCACTTCATTTAAACTATTGTCATTATTTTATTAAGTTATTTTTCACTGAGTACTTCATTTTACTTTTTTATGTTTATATTTTGGAACTCTGTGGCTATAATAAAAAACTTCCTTTGTAATTAATATATTGTGTTCTTTTACTGGTTCCTCTCTCCCTTCACCTCACTTCCTCTTCTTCTCAAACTCCTCCCTTGGTAGCTACAGTTTCCTCCTCAGTATTATCGTCCTCATCCTCTTCTTGTACTCATCCCTATCTGTCCTCCTCTGACCTCTTTATTGTGTAAGCAATCCATTTAATCTTCAACTTGGTCTTTGAGCTGTTCCTTGATTGTTATTTGTAAGTAGATTAATAGTTGGTGTATTTGTTAAGTTAATGATATATAACCTACCTGATCTTCTCACTGTTTGTTCTTCTTGTACTGGTACTTGTATCTCCTCTAATTCAAATCTTTCCTTCCTTATTTTGTAAGCTAAATTTTCAAGATACAGATATAATTCTTCTATTCTTAGGACATGCTTTATCTGATAATCATTTAACACCATTCTCTGCTCTTGTGTTTTATATGGTATCTCTCACATTCAAATAGGACATGTTCAAATGTATCTTGCTTATTACAATGCTTACAATTGTCATTATTTAATTTTTTAATTTTGCATCAATAGTTATCATATGGACTGTGTCCTGTAAGATAATGAAACAGGCCTTTTGCTGGATTTAAGTGCCTTTGTCTAAACCCTTCTGAAATGCTACTAAATAGGCTGTATATTCTCCTCCATACATTGATTTCATCTCCCTCTTATTGCCAGGTTAATTTGAGCTTATTTAGGTCAGATATCGAATTACAGTCTCTTCAAACTGTTTCATTACTTTTCCATAATCTCTTTTCTTAAACCAGTACATCACTCCTCTTAAATGTATTAATGAATTTATCGGTCAAGTTCCAGTAGCTACAAGGGCCAAGGTAGAAGTGGTATTTACTGCTACTCTGTATCTTAATATTTTCTTGTGTGTACTTCTTTATTGATTTTTTAAACTTATTATACATCCTGGTACCCCTATGTGATAATGGCTGCAAATATGCAGTTAAGGTAAACTGTTATTGCATTTAAAGATATTTTAATTTTGATTGTATAATCCTCATCAATTGCAACATTGATTTCTCAGATTTTCATTTTATGTAGTCAGCATGCGTTTTAAAATTTAATTTTTCATCCAAATATAATCCTAAATATTTAACTTCTCTTTTTATTATGATTACTTCAATATATTTGATGGAAGGGGCTCTTTTTAAGTTTACTTTTAAGAACATGTAACAGGATTTGGCAGGAGCCATCTGTAGTTTGAAATTTATACACCAAGTTTTTAATATTGAAGTTAAACTAATTGCCTATTCTTCCAGTTGTTTCTTGCTGTTTCCTTCAATTAAAAATAATAATACCACCAGCTTAGGCAATGGTGTTCAGTACATTAATGTCATTATGTAAAATATTCAAAAGTGTTTCCAAAACCATGTCCCAGAAGATCAACCCTACAGAAACTCTTTCATGATTTGTTTATTTATTACCTCACCTATGCCTTTTATACATATCCTCCTATTTAAACAGTAATCTTTTAACAGGGCATACAGGAATTTGGAAAATTCTTTTCTTATAACCTTTCAAACAAAGAGGACCACCATAAGTTATCAAAGGTCCCAGAAATATCAACAAATATGGCCAAAACATAGTTAAAATTTGATGATTTTACTGTTTTAATTACTTCATTATTGCATCTTCCATGGATCTTCCTTTTCTTGTCGATTATTAACTGCCATTGTTCTAAATTCTGTTATTTTTTTTTTTTTAGCCATTAATTGCTCAAACACCTTGTCAATTGTATTAAGTAAATAAATATTTCTGTAAGATTTTGGTTGTTTAGTGTCTTTAGCAAAAATTTTCTTTAATATAATCAGTTTGGCCACTTTTGAATTGTTTAAATAATAAGTCAAAATTTTGAAATGTCAATTGAATATATGACTGGAGTATTTTAAATGCATGATGTATGATCCTTTTTAACGTGTTTAATACATCATTCATGTAAGGTTTATCATCAAGCAGCAGTTTGTTTAGTAGAACATAAATTGAATCTCTCCAAATAGTTGTCATTGTTCCATCTCTAAGAGTGGTTAAAATTTCCCGTTTTTTAATTTCTTCCATATTATTTTGTATAATATATCTCAGATGTTAGTATCTAGATTATTTTCTATAAATTTCTGCCAGTAGTTGTTTCTAGTTGCATTTAATAAACATTTAATCTTTTGCTTCTCCATAGTTTCTTACGTTCATTTTGCATTCCCCTCCTATTATTGTTTTCTGATATATTCTTCTAATCTTCCTCATTCTTCTTCTAGCTTTTTGTAATGCATTGGTCCAAACTATATCTATGTATTTTTTAGGTTTTAAAATTGGTACAGAATTAGAAATTGCAAATTTAATAGCTTTGGCTAAACTTTTCGCTTCTTGATCAATAGAGTTCCCATTGTAATTTAAGTGTAAAATGTTAAAAATTTGTTTCATTTTTGTCAAGTTGACAAGTCTATACATAAAGTCTTTTGTGTAAATTCCCTCTTATGTTCTCTTACAGTACAATAATCAAAATAAATTAATTGGTGGTCACTAGAGATATAATCCTGTCCAACTTTCCAATTGGTGATTCTGTTCACTATTTTAGAGTTACCTAGTGTAATGTCAATATTGGAAGTTGCCCCTATGCTATTTTCAAACACTGTCAGAATATTTGCCTGATTATAACAATTCAATTTAATTTGAAAATTACTTCTTCGATCTTTTCTCCTTGTTCATCTTTTAATTCATTCAACTTGGTATTAGCATCATATGTGTGTAATATTTCTTATTCAAAAATGTTCTGTTAATGTTCCTAATTGTACCTAAATAAGGTTCTACAGAATGACTGTAATGAAGGTACTGATTTGCTAAAATAAATTTTCCACTAGTGTGTGTAATACAATGCAGTTTGTTGACATTTAGTTTTAAGATGCTAATGATTTGTAGATTTAAATTATTTATAATTATGACTGCCATTGGATTTTCTCCAATACTTATTACCAATGCCTCAGCAGGAGTATGAATTATTTTCCCTTAATACTTTATTGCTCCTGAGTACAAATTATGTCTAAATTTAGTTCATCTAAAAATCTTTTAATTTCAGACATTTCAGTTTGCCACATTGAGCATTAATTTGTGCAACTATATATATATATATATATTTGGCAATTAGAATCTCTATAATCATCCATTTTGCCTCAGAGAAGTAAGATGTAGCCTTGATTTGCAAACATTTCATGCCTTGTATCAGTTTTAAATTCCTGGTTAGTTACTTCCCTTCTTACTTTGTGTTCTTGGATTAGTTGTATGTTTGAAATATTCCTGGATTTTAATTCTGGTCCTTCTGTTTTGAGTATTGTTTTTTGTTTCCTCTCATTTCTAGATAATTTCCTAGTTGTTTTAAAAAAAGAGCCACCTGGATTTTCTTTACTATTGTAATTGGTTGTGCATTTATTCATGTTTTGTTTTAGGAAGGTTTGTTTATTTTAAAGGGGATGATTGAGGGTTGATGTATTGTGGGAAATATAGGCTTTTTATTTGGGATAAACTGGATAATTGACTCTGTTGTGTCTAATTTGTGTATAAAATGTGGCTAGTTTTGACTGCTGTCAAAAGCTACGGATCCATAATAGAGGACAAAGTGTGTATAGACTTCTTCCAAATCTAATAATTAATTTCTCCCTTCAAAAACTGCTTCGAGTAATTTTAAAAATCACCAAGGACTTTTATCCTGTTAATGGCATCGAGCATGGGAAAAATTATTGAGTTGCCTTTTTGTGAACTTTTTGTATAATGTTCCTCAGGGCCGCGACCAAAGTCTGTTGTTCTTCAAGTTGACTAAGTTGCAGCATATTTTGAAAGTAGGGTAAATTTAACTGATGTCGGATTTGGCCACTGGCCATGAGGCGGTTTCTGTCTTTTCTTGAATACTTCTTTCTTGTACCATTGAACTGTTTCAAAATTTTATGAACACATGAGTGTTCAAAATCCTCATTATCATATGACTCTTCTTTCTCTTCAGTTCACTTTTCTTCTTTTTCTTTCTTACTGGGCGTAATATTGTTCTTTTATTTGATAGCATGCTGTGGTGGGTTTGTAAATTTTTCTTCCCTTTCCATAAAAAACTTAAAAAGCTACTTCTATGCAGTTTATTTTGATTAGCAATTATGCCCTCTTCTTCTTCCTCTTCCACTTCTTCTTCTATACTTAGATCCTCTGTAATTGCCTTATAATCAACTGTTATTACCTTTTCCTTCCTTAATTCCATTTCTTAATCTATTTTGTTAATTCATGTTTTAGGTGGAAAATTTGGAATTTTCTCCATTTCTTCACAGTTTTCCCTATAGTTAATTGTATATTTGGATGCCGATTTTTGTATTACATTATCACTAATATATACACAATTAGTTGTTTCTGTTTGAACATCCTTTTCATTATGATTGTTTAAATTACATAAGTTTAATTTGTAAGCAATAACTCTTTTTAAATTTTTCCTCTATTCTATTTAGGGTATTTCTTTTAGGTTTCATATTTGTCATAATTGGTTCTAGATATGGCTCTTTTTCAAAACATTTTATAGGTGGGACAGTCCTGTTTGCCCCCATATTTCTTCTTTAGCATATTTCAGTTTGATCCTTTTTTGCAGTCTTTATGTCATGGTCTTCCTTGCCATAAGGATTGCAGGTGGGTTTTCCTCTATTACTGTTGCACTGGCATATGAGTAGCAATTCTTTGTGTTCATGCTTAATGAAAGTGAAAAACAGAAAACATAGCATCAAATATTTCAGAACGGGGACGAAATTCCAAGAAGACAAAATATGATTTGGAAGATATAATAAAAAGTTAATTTGAAAATTCAAGGGCAGCAGGCACTCCAATTAATGGTGTGCTCTTATGGAAGAAGTCACCTAAAGTTACCATTATTCTTGGCATTGAAACTTTCAGTGCATCTAACGGCTTGAATTGACCAATTCAGGAAAAGGTACTATGGAGAAAACTGTGGTGAATAAAATAGTGTTAATGATGAAACTGTGGATCAGTGGATAAATGCAAGATTATAGGAGCTGGCCAGCAAACATAAAACGGGGGTTATTTTCAAAATAGATAAACTAGACTATTTTGTGTTATTCAGCAAAACTTGGTATTCAAAGAGAATAAATGCTGAGTTTTGTTGTGAAAAAAACAAAAATTGCAACTGCTAGAGTTTATATATAGTTATTTTTATTGTCATTTTTAGTGCCTAGTAGGTAGGATTGATTGAGATTTGAACATTTTTTTCAAAAATGATTCCATGGGTACAACTGCAATTCCTTCAGAATTTGCTAAAAGAAAAAAATAAGCAGCTGCAGTGATACAAAAACAATAACTTTTAAATTAAAAGTATTGAGCTTAATGCACAAAGATTTTAAGAAACTTACATACCTTCCTCCTCCCCAAGAATAGATACGGCCATTCTCTGTAAGCAGCAGACCATGCTCGAAGCCGCATACAACATCTGTGACTCTTACTTCAGGTACATAGAGGGGAGATGGAATGGCATATGCTACACCTGGAAAAATAAAAACTTATTGGTATTCCATATGATTCAGTTTCATTCAAACCACTATGCTTTCTCATACAAGAGAGTATGCAGAGTAGCATGTGACCTAAGAAGTTTTCTTTTCTTTTTTTAAATGAAAGGTAGAGGACACAGGATTTTATATATATATAATATATAAAACAGTGTTCCTATAAACAGTTACAGATATCTTAGGTAGATTAAAAGTGAAACTACTTAAAATTATGTCAACACATTAAAACACTCTTGATGTTCCACTCTTAAATTTTTTTAATAAAAAAAAACTGGGACATGTTTCTTAAGACAAAAGGAACATAGGAATCACATTAAAGGAACACTGGAGAAATATTAAAAGGCAAACAAATAAGAAAATCAGTGGTTGCAGCACATTTTTGGAACGAACACCATGAAATTGAGAAGGATAGCTCTTTATTAAAAGCAGTGCAACACCCAAAGGAACTCAGTATTTGGAAAAAAATTTTCATAAAAAAATATGAACATAGACTCATGAATTTTGATATCCCAGAAGCAAACAACAATTTGTATAAGTTCATTAATAGACCACCAGAGCACTCACAGTCACTTACACTGCCAATTTAGATTGATCAGTTTGTCGTTCTTGACAATTTAAGCAAGGTTTCATGAAACATGTCCCAGTTTTTTTTAAAAAAAAGTTTTAAGAGTGGAACGTCAAGAGTGTCTTAATGTGTTAACGTGATTTTAAGTAGTTTTACTTTTAATCTACCTAAAATTTTAAAATTGTCTCACTGTGTTGATTCCTATATTCATCATTAATAGTTAGAGATATTCTCATTGTTTTGACATAGTAGTCACTATCATTCTTTCTACATAAAGAAAGAACAACCAGCCTCTTGTTAATGAAATCTACAACCTATATATAAATGAAAAATAATATAACACTATTAACAATGTAACTAAAATATCAGTAACTAGAAAATCAGAAAAGAATAAAACACTAAGAAAAAGTTACATATTTGTAATCACTATATGTTAAAACTGCTAGAGTTCTTCTATGGCAAGAAGACAAGTGAAGGTTATAAAAATAAATATTGAATATCGAAGGTAACGTTATGCATGGAAACAGATAAAACAAGCTACAAGAGTGTGTGGGAAAAAAAGGAATATGTAAGATTTAAACATGGTGGTATAAGCACTTTATGTAAAAATATATCTGCCATTGCCAAAATAACTTTAATAAAACTAAGTAATTTAGACAAATGAAAATGCTGCAAATATTGACAATTATTGAGGATCATCCATAGAAATTGCTGGGAAATATGATGCCTAAATAAGTGGAATTGGCTATTGGTGCTAGGAGCTATAGCTGACAATGGCAAATGAACTAATAACTAGCGCATATACCACCAGGTGTAAATCTTACATATTACCTTTTTTCCCACACACTCTTGTAGCTTGTTTCATGTGTTTCCATGCATAACATTACCTTCGATATTCAATATTTATTTTTATCACTTTCATTTGTCTTCTAGCCATAGAAGATCCCTAGCAGTTCCACATATAGCAATTACAAATCTGTGACTTTTTCTTAGTGTTTTATCCTTTTCTGCTTTTCTAGTTACTGTTATTTTACTTGTGTGTGTGTTCTGATCTGATTTGTTTAATGAACATGCATTTTCATATCATAATGTCTTTGGTGGTGGTGGTGGTGGTGGCGGCGGCGGTGGCGGTGGCGGTGGTGGTCTATTCACCATTTTGTAATTACAATAGGTTTCGTCAAAAGAAAAAAGGAGAAAGAAGCTTAAAGTCTATGGATGAAGATTATAACTTTTTTTTTTTAAATTTCATACTATTCTGATTTTCTGCTTCATATTCTTGTATGCTATAGCAAGAATGTTTAATTAACCATTTATATACCCTGTCTTTGAAAAGCTGAATATTTACCACCATAATCTTGCAGTAGTCTACAATTATATATTGAATTTGTTTACACTAAATTCCACTTACAAAACTAAAATATGTTTCGGGAGTAATCACTTCCATCTTCAGTTGTTGACTTTGTGTTGACTTTAACACAAATGGTGGATGAATACTCAGATGCTTCTGTGGCAGTGTCTGGTGGTTGTAGTAGGAACTTGCTGAGTTCATCCATAGAAGGAAAATCAAAGTTCTTAAATTTTCAAATTTGTCTTCATTTTTCCATGTATCTCTGGTCACAATCTGCACATTTGATGTCATAAATTCCTGACTTCTGTTCTGTTGGTATGGTGTCTTTTACCGTGCAATAAATATTATATTTTTAAATATTATATTTGTTCTTTGAGGCTAGTATTATTCCATGTTCTTCGAAAATCTTCTTAAGTTTGTTGTGGTAAGTTGGATGGTGCGTGAAAATTTTGAATTCGTATGTTTACTTGATGTTCTTCAGTGTGGAAACTTCTCTTATCAATTTTTATCTTTTAAATTTATTGATAATTTTATTACTGTGTCTTTTTTGAAACCATTGGTTATAGCTGTCTGTTGGTATTCCATTTTGTACTCTGTTTCTGTGTGAGGGATGTTGGTTAGTTTGTATGCGATATTTATTTGGAATGGTCTGTGTATGTTTCTTTTCTGTGAATTCTAAAGTTTAACAATCTCCATTTGTTTATGATTTTTAAATCTAGGAATGAGAGCCAACAATTCTTCTCTTCTTCTATGGTAAATTGTATAGATTTATATTGTAGATTAAGAAGTTTCAGATCATCAGAAAACAGTAATGGGTGATGAAAAACTGATTTCTACAGGATTATTTATGTCGCCACGGCTTCAAAGCATCACAGCATGTATAAAAATTGGGGTACGAATAAGAATGTTATTTTATTGTGTATCAAAACTTTCAACATTTTTACATGCATTATATATGAAAAATATGTGTGCATTTTGTCATAAAGGAGACTACCACATGATACATTTAGGAACTTTTAAAAACTTCTGTTGGAACTCAAACAGTGAAGCTTGTTAAATGTAAATTATATCTAATCTGCCATCTTATGGTTCACTTACTTTTAAATACGGTGGGACTGGTTTCGAAGAGACATCCTCTCCATCTTCAACCAACTTGACGACTGGTACGAGAAACTAACATCTATGAGGATCTGTGGGTCCATCTTGGTGATGTTTTTTTTCTTTATAAACTGGAAATTTGTATTACATTCTCCTGTAATGTCGAAATTCATAAGATGATCCCTATGTTTATGAATGTAAATCTTCTCCCATGTGTCCAATTCTGTATGTCCGTGTGCTTCTTTAAGTAACTTTATTTCTCTTTTTATGTCGTGATTATCTTTCCAAAAATGCTGTGCAACTGCTGACCTATCAATCTGTTTGTACTTAACATTCCTGAGATGTTCCTTTAACCATGTTCGTATGTTCCTTTTAGTTTTCCCAATGTATATCTTATCACATTCTTTACATGTTATTTTGTAGATGCCTGACTTTTTCTCCCGTGGAATGTTATTAAAACTGTTGTCCACTAAAGCATTTTTCAGAGTGTATCTGTTAAAACAAGTGCCAAAATTTTTTTGGAATTATTTAAAAATAAGTGAAGCATAAGAGTATGTTAGACGACAGATTAGATATACTTTACATACTTGATGATAGTCCATTTCTTCCCATACATAATCCAGCATGTCAGCTGTAATGTTTAAAAAGATGTCTGGTATGCCTCTACAGCTCTTGAATGTAGAGGAAAGAAAAATATTTTATCCTTGTCATAACCCCAAAGAAAAAAAGTCAAGGTAGTCTAGTTAACAAGCAGGCCATGACAGGAGCATCTGACACATAGTGTCTTCTGCTGCTATTTCTTTTGCATAGTATATTATCTGCATAAAGTGTGCATACCATTTGCAAACAGAATTGTTGGATATTGGATCCTTTCAGATTTTCATGTGGAAGTAGCTCTTGACAATGGTAATGGACCAATTTTGATTCTACTTAACATTAATTGTCAGTTTGCAAGCAAATGGTGACATCTTATTTCCACAGACATAATTATTAGATAGCTGGCAGTATATAACAAAATTTTAAGAATTTATTTCTCCATTATGCTATGATAATAACCATAGTTCATAATGCTCTGGCAATCATTTTGAATAGCTCAATACTTCTTCTGCTGCTGGTCTTGTGGAAATGCCAGCCATGGTGGTGAAAAGTGCTGGTTCATTTGTTAAGGATGGCATCCTTAGATCGCTGTTGCCTGCATAGCTGCTTGATAAATCAAAATAGCTCACAATTCATTCTATTTCTTTACTCCCTTTCCTTAATTATATCATATCAATATACTACTCCTTTTCATGCTGGAAACTAATTTACTTTGAGTGATAATAAATTGCTATCATTATGGTCAACTATTTTTTGTTCTATATGAGTTCAGCAGAAGTATTCCTGGATCAATGTCAAGGAACTTGCTAAATAAGAAAAGGCTGGGGCTAATTGACAAAGTGGTAAATTGTTGCATCTGTAATAATTCTGCAGTCAAGCAGTTGGCACTGTTTGTTGACTCTCACAATTAATTTTCTCATAGTTTTCAGGATGCTCACATAATTGTGTGGATTCTGTGAGGCATTATCTATTATTCCAAGGTAAATATAAATATTTTTGATTCTATAAAATTAGATTTACTGTCTATGCGTGCAGTGCTGCTAGATTTGTAAACATGTTAAGTGCTTCATAACAACAGCTTAATCATTATAGGTATTCATATATGAAAACAAATATTAAATAAATGCTTGTTTATATTAAACTGTACAATAGAAATACAAAATGAATATTTGGAGTTAGCTGATGCACATTCATCACTTAATTCTAAATATTATAAAATAGTAAATAGATAATATCTACACTTATATAATTTCTATATATAAATATAACTATTTCATAGAAATATTTACAATGAAATAATTAAAATCCACTCTTTAAGATTATGAATAAAGAACTGTTTTGTTTAAGCTTTTATTTGTTCTTGATTTATTTACATGCATCATTATGCATGCTTTCAGAGGATGCGGACATGCAAAAGGAAAAGAAAGAAGGGGAAAATTCCACCAGGCTGTTGCAGGCAGCTAGACTAGTGAAGGTTCATAAAACGTCAAAGACTTCAACATACCTAATGGAACACTAACATGATTGTGCTCTAAGATTATATAAGAGGACATGGACTATTGCTCAAACCAACAACAAATATTGGATACATTAACTTTCCTCATGTCAGTTTATTGTTTAGCAAGACTTTAAATGATGGTATTTGGTCAGGTTTTTAACACTGGAACTTCACAAATCTATTTTTGGACGTGTTTCGAATGCACTTGCATCCATCCTCAGCTACTTATTCCAATTGTTGTCATCTTGCTGCTGAATCCCTCTTCTTGTTGTCTGATGAACTTCCTGATTAGGTCATTCTCAGGTGTTCCAGACAACCACAGGAGGGAGATAGCAGCAAGATGACAACAGTTGGAGAAAGAAGCCGAGGATGAATGTTGGTTGGTTGGTGGTCATTGGGGATGCTGATATTTATCATTTTTTCCCTAGCTTCCCAATAAAGAGTTTCCAAATTATTTTTCATTCATTTGTTGCTATCTAGTTGGCCTGCAATTCAGTAGATATTCTTTATTTAAGATAGTACTCATGTCCTTACACAGTGGGCAGTGGCTCTCCATCATTAATTTCATCCTGAAGAGATGTTCTGACAGGTAATCATGCCCAACAATTAAGCAGAATTGGGCAAATCAATTTTTCTTGGCTTCAATAAAAGATGTTTGAAAGTATTTAGATCTTCATATGGTTTTCCTTTAAGTTTTTGTTAGATATTTAGTTGTTCTTGCTCAGACTTACTCTTTTTATGAGTTACAATTTAGAAGGAAGTTCTAGTTCAAAAGGTGGTTTTAATTTTATGGTGGCTCCTTTTTTTACTGAAGTATTAGCAATCTCATTCCCCTTCAATCCCACATCACTTGGAATCCATTGTAAAACTATTTCTGTATTTCTGATCTGGATTGTATGATATAGTTTTCTTATTTTAATTATAGTATGTGTTGGTGGGTAACTATAATTCACTATACTTTGTAGTGCTGCTTTAGAGTCACTTAAGATAACAGTTCTTTTATTTATGTTAAGTCTATACAGTAGATTTTGTGAAGCTGCTCTAATGGCCATTATTTCACCATCAAAATTGTTAGCTTATTGTCCTAAAGATGTATATTGAGAGAATTCTTCACAGTATATTCCAAAGCCTGCTTCTCCATTTTTAAGAGACGCACCCATATACACTCTACACCATATATTAGTTGGATGGTAGTTTAGTGTACTGAGTGCTATCAATGTTAATACCTCAGGTGGGTCATTCTTCTTGGAGACCATTGTATCCAGATTTAGTTTCATGTTAATATCTATATATTGTAAAGGATCAGTTAGTGTAATGACAACTTTAGTGCTTATTTTTAAAATTTTGTCTAAATATTCTTTCTGTATGTAATTTTTTAAAGCCTGTTGTGTTTTTAATTACTGTGTGCTGTCAGGAATTTGACAACATTTATTCCTGTGTTGATTACTTTTTAATTTCTGTCCCAGTATAGCCATTTTAATGTCTAGCTCTATTTTAATTCACAGGTTATTAGTTATGCTCTGCACTGTAGCACTTGGTATTGTTTTAATTACTCCTGTATTATTCTTAAGGACCTAGATTATATTGTATCCAATTTAGTTTTAAATCAGTTATTTATTGTGTATATTATCTCACTTCCATAGAACAAATTGGACTTTATGTATCTTTTGCACATGTCATTTAGGAGACCTATTGACGAATGTAAGTACTTTTAAAACATGTTCAAAATACAAAAAAAATTGTGCAATTTCATGTGGTAAATCCAATCAAATATCACCATTTCCTCAGGTATCTAAATGTTTATATAAATGGTTTATTTTGTATGTTTTCAAACTTTTATTTAATGCATTTATTAATTAAAAAAAAATCCTATCCATATTTATTGCTAGCCACATTGAATGTCTGTAAATTCATTTTAGGTAACAGTTTCTACAGGCATATGCACAGAGCTTCTGACACCTGTTTTGGCTTGACAACAAAAGAGGTATGAAAATTGGCATGAGAATATGAGAAGTTTGAATCAAGATTCCAGATTCTTGGTCTAATATGTACTTGCTGGATTAGATTGGTTTTCACACTTTCTCAAAAGACATCCTACACTATCAATTAGAACCCTAAGAGTTATGAGTCTGGCTAGGGCTATCAGCTTCAATAAAATAAATTTATATTTTCAATATTAATTCAATTTGGAATCAAACATAGTGAAACACACATTAATAATCTCTTCTGAGTTGAAATATTTAGAACACCCTTTATGGTTTCACTTATTGCAGATTTTGTTAGAATTGTGAAAAAATTTACATAGGAAAAACATCTGTTACAAAAAAATAGATGAATCAGCTGTGGCAGTACATTTTTCGAATGGAAACTATGAAATAGAAAAAGGCATCAAGTTATTAAAATCTATTCAAAAAACAAAAGAATTAAACATATGGGAAAGGATTTACATAAAAAAAACATAAGCAAAACTTAATGATCCTACCCTAATGTACTTGTTCACACTAATTCCATTTACTTACATAACACTAGGAATGTTTCAGAAGCATTCACTTCCAGCATCAGCTGTTGACAGACCGCTGTTACTTGAATTGGTGCCTGGATTCCAAGGTGTTTTTGTGGCTGTCTCTGCTGGTTCTAGTAGGAATTTGCTGAGTTCATCCATTATCAACATTAATTAGATTTTTCTTATTTTTTAAAATGAAAATGTTTTCCAAGTGGATAGTTCCATTGGGTTGTGAAGCTCTTCAGCTGCTTGGTCTCTGGTTTAAGTTCAAATTATTGGTCCAGAAGTGAGCTGTCAATGCTGATATATCAACCTGTTTAAGACAAATATTCCTAAAGTGTTCTTTTCTCCAAATTTCCAAATTTCTCTTCGTAGTTCCAAGTATCTCTGATCACAATTTGAACATTTGATGTCATAAATTTCTGATTTACGTTCTGTTGGTATGGTGTCTTTTACATTGCAACGTAATACGTTACTGATATTATATTTGTTCTTTGGGGCTGACATTATGCCATGTTCTTTGAATGTCCATTTAAATTTGTTGTGGTAAGTTGGATGGTATGTGAAACTTTTGAATTTATAACTTTCCTTGATGTTATTCAGTGTAGAAACTTCTCTTATAGACTTTTGTCTTTTAAATTTTTTGATAATGTTTATTGCTGTGCCTTTGTTGAAACCATTAGTTATTGCTTTATTAATTATCTGTTGGTATTCCATTTTGTACTCAGTTTCTGTGAGTGGGATATTAATTATTCTGTGTGCCAAGCTATAAAATATTGCATATTTATGTGGGTGGGGTCATAACTTTTATTTTGTATATAATTTTCTGTGTGTGTCTCTTTTCTATGGATTCCAAAGTTCAGTCTAATCTCTATTTCTTATAATTTTTAAATGTAACAATGGGAGTCACCTTTTATTCTCCTCTTCTATGGTAAACTGAATAGCTTTATGTTGTAAATTAACCATATTCATCTTAGAAGAGGAGAAAAATGGGTGGCTCCCATTCTTCGATTTAAAAATTATAAGAAATAGAGATAGACTGACTTTGGAATCCATTGAAAAGAGACACACACAGAAAACTATATACAAAATAAAAGTTATGACCCCACCCATATAAATATGCAATATTTTATAGCTTGGCACACAGAATAATTAATATCCCACTCACAGAAACTGAGTACAAAATGGAATACCAACAGATAATTAATAAAGCAATAACCAATGGTTTCAACAAAGGCACAGCAATAAACATTATCAAAAATTTTAAAAGACAAAAATCTATAAGAGAAGTTTCTACACTGAATAACATCAAGGAAAGTTATAAATTCAAAAGCTTCACATACCATCCAACTTACCACAATAAATTTAAATGGACATTCAAAGAACATGGCATAATGTCAGCCCCAAAGAACAAATATAATATCAGTAATGTATTACGTTGCAATGTAAAAGACACCATACCAACAGAACGTAAATCAGAAATTTATGAAATCAAATGTTCAAATTGTGATCAGAGATACTTGGAAAAACGAAGAGAAATTTGGAAATTTGGAGAAAAGAACACTTTAGGAATATTTGTCTTAAACAGATTGATATATCAGCATTGACAGTTCACTTCTGGACCAATAATTAAACCAGAGACTAGGCTGCTGAAAGAACTTCACAATCCAATGAAGCTATCCACTTGGGAAAAGATTTTCATTTTAAAATATATTAACCAGCAGAGACCACCACAAAAACACTTTGGGATCCAGCCACCAATTTGAGTAATAGTTGGTCAACAGCTCATGGTGTGAGCAAGTGCTTCCAAAACCTGTCCTAGTTTTATGTAAGTAAAAGGAGTTAGTGTGAACAAGTTGATTACATTAGGGTAGAATATATTACCACTCCAATGTCTACAGTTTATAAGTATAATTTAATCAGAACTTCATGAATTTTGACATCTCAGAAGCAGATAAGCTTTTTATTTAAGTTTATCACAAGACCACCTATCTACAACTTCTGTGAATGATCCAACAGTTGTTTAACAGCTGAGAGTGTAGACAAATGTTCACGAAACATGTCCTGAATAAATATCCAATTAGTGAAACCATAAAGAGTGTTCTTAATATTTTGACTCAGAAGAGATTATTACTAAATTTATTTTATATATTTTATTTGATAACCACAAAAAAATTCCCCTGAGATAATTTTTATTGCTCTGAACAAACTCAGAAGAAACCAATGTTTTAAAATTACAGTTCATATTTTTCAACTACGGTTTTAAAATAAAACTTCCAATAAGAACCCAAACTTAAAAGTACTGTTACAGTTTAAAAAAATGCACATATAATATAAACAGATTTGCTCATAATCTGACTACAGATATACAGTGTTTAATGTTTGTGCTACATACCATTGGCACTTAAGGCTGCATTTATTTTTTCTCCACAATAAACTTTCACTATGTGATCAGCCTTTGTTTGATGTTCTCCAGTTTTAGCATTGGTCTCTGTTTCTACTGTTATGAACTTGTGAAGTTTCTTCCAAGAATCACCAGCAGGTTTATACTGCCAGCATTCACCAGACACTGTTGTAAGAAGTGCACGATGTTCTGAAGCTGAAACCTGCTGTACATAAAGAACCACAATTTAAGCTACAATTTTTGCAACTTTGCACTTCAAAACATAGGAGAAGTCCATAAGGCCAAGTTTTTTTAATATTATTTATTAACATTTTTATATTATGAAGAATAGGATAATTCTTACAAACGTTTTAATTTATTATTGCAAGAGAACACATTTGCAGTTTAGTTGTTTAGGTAAAGAGAAACCACTCTTATAGGAAAATCACAACCAGAGCAGTACACGATCTTTCAAAGTAATTGCGCTGATCTCAAATGAGTTTTCATCAAAGGTGTGTTAATTTTTTATGTATGAATCACAAGCAAACATCAGTTAATATGAAGAAAACTATTAAACAATTTTTACATATTTGACAGAGCATAACAAAACATCTTTATATAAAACCTATTTTAAACCAGTTAAAACTTCTTTCCCATGGGAAAGTTTAAAATTCTAAATTGGTTAAAATGGTTAAAATATTCCACACTCTTGAGCATTTCACTCTTTAAACTATTAAAATTCAGGACATGTTTCATGACCTATCGATCACATTGTGAACTGATACGATTAACAATTCATGCTGGAGTTGGAGAGGGAGGTAACTGGAAGGGTCTCTGGTGGTCTATGAAAGAACTTATAAAGAATGTTATCTGCTTCCGGAATTTCGAAGTTCATATGTCTATGTTCATTTTCTTTAATAGAAATGTTCTCCCATATGCTCAGTTCTTTAGGAAATTGGACAGCTCTCAGTAAATTAATATCTTTGTCAATATCATGGTGCTCATTCCAAAAATGTGCCGCTATAGCTGATTTTTCTATCTGTTTGTGTCTAATGTTTCTCATGTGTTCCTTCATTCTGATACCAATGTTTCTCTTAGTTTTTCCTATGTATACCATCTCACAGTCCTTACAATTTATCTGATACATCCCTGACTCTTCCTTTTGACAAAGATATTAATTTACTGAGAGCCCTTCAATTTCCTAAAGAACTCAGCATATGGGAGAACATTTTTATTAAAGAAAATGAACACAGACTTATGAACTTCAAAATTCCGGAAGCAGATAACACTCTGTATAAGTTCTTTCATACACCATCAGAGCCCCTTACAGTTACCTGCCTCTCCAACTCCAGCATGACTTGTTATATAAGTTGACAATATGATCGACAGGTCACGAAACATGTCCTGAAATAGCTTAAAGAGTGAAATGCTTAAGAATGTTGAATATTTTAACCATTTTGCCATTTTAGAATTTTAAATTTTGCATGGGAAAGAAATTTTAACTGGTTTAAAATAGGTTTTATATGAAGAAATTACATACATTTTATTGTGTTGATTCCAATCAAGTTTTATATAACAAAATATGTTTAAAACTTAAATATTTAATACTGCATTACACATATGATCAAGTTATAGGGTGTTAAAGAGGCATGAGTGGGAGGTCTTAACAACAACAACAATAATTACTACTACTACAACAACAACAACAACAACAACAATAATAATAATAATAATAATAATAATAATAATAATAATAATAATAGCTATATTGATTGTTAAACACAAGTATTAAGTATGATCAATATCTAACTACACAGAGTTTATACAATGTCAACTCATTAGATCAGTTAAGTATTTTGAATATACAGTCAGTAATCTAATACCCTTACATTATGAGTTATTAGTTACCTTTACAATCAATTTTATGTAGCAGATGAATCAATACAACATATAATTATTTTATTACAAAAGGAATTAGTTTGTGTATGGATATAAATAACCAATTGTATAATAGTCCGGATAATATGATCAAGAGAATAATGGTAACATTAAATTTAAAATTAATTTCATGTTGGAACTTATACAGTGAGGCAATTAACTTATTCTTAATTAGTCATTTATTTAATACTCTTATGCTTCACTTTCTCACAGCACACAAATATGTAGTTCTCAACAGCTTAGCACATAGATTCATTAACATACCCATGAATACAATTAAGAGTACTCTGACATAATACAAATGGCAAAAACCAAAGAATATGGCTAAGAAATTGTAGACAAGAAAGCCAAGAAATTCAAACAGAAGGAGAGGTTAAAACAGGTTAAAATAGATTACAACATCGTCAGGAGAGAAGAAAAAAGAGAGAAAAAGGGGGGAGGGGGGAAAAGTAGGAAAAAAACCATTTACAAGAAATTTACTTATTATCCTTTGGTCACCATATATTGGAGAAAATATTCAGAAAATTTGGTATTACTTTGTTTCCAGTGAATAAATTCAGCCTAAATAATCTGCTCAACTCTGGTGATAATGGTAGAATACCTGATGAGAGGAAGGGATATTAAAAAAAAAAAAAAAATAATCCGGAATACAACAAAATATATAGTGGCAAAACAAAAAGAAGCATTGGAACTAGACTAAAGGAACACTGGAAAAATATCAGGCACAATCAGAATCAACAGTTGCATAACACTTTTGGAGAGATAAACATGATATAGAAATGGAAGTCAAATTATTGAAATTTGTAGATAAACCCTTGGAGCTGGGAATATGGGAAAAAATTTCTATGAAATATATGAAGACAAGGTTATGAACTTTGAGATCCCAACAGAAGATAAATTAATACAAAAGTTCATAAAATGTCCACGAGAGCTACACTAAGTCCATCCAACCAACAACGAATCCAGCAGTCATCACATTTGATGATGTGGGCAAAAGCATGTGAAAGACGTTCTGTATAATTCAATGGTAAGTGGGGCATAAGAGCATTAAATTTATTAGCTAATTAGGAATAAAATGGTAGCATTATCTAATTGTAATTCATCTAATCTGTACAGACGTTTATAAATGAGATACATGTTCAACAATTTCTTAAATGAATTACCTTGTGCAGTTTTAATGAATCTAGGAAGTTATTGTACATGATAATACCTAAATTACATGGATCTTTATTGCTGTATGTTTTTGTCCTATACTCCCTAAGATGATTCACTGGTCTAAACAATTTTTGCTGAAATAAATCATTCATATTTTCTGATTACTTACCACACGGAATCTCTCAAAACAGTTTTAGTGTTATCTCATCATTGGTATCATAATTTAGTATTATAGGAAATAACAGTTTTTATTATTTGTTCATTAAGTAAATACATAAAATAAATACTCTGAGAAATTTAAACAAGAAAATAAATTGTTCACTTTATGAATGGGACAGTAGGGCTAAATCATAGCATTGGATCAAAAAACTTGGCCACAAAGGAGTAATTTAGTTCCTGGAGAAAAAATGTGAAGTATGAACCATTGGTTTCTCATACTGATATCCTTCTTCCACTATTCTACATTAAATTAGGCCTGATTTAGCAATTTGTTACTGTACTGAATAAGGATACTGATTGTTTCAACTTTCTTGTTACAAAGTTACCACAGAAAACTGAGCTAAGATAGCAGCAGGTAGTAACCCCAGATTTGAGAGCTTACGCAGGATTAGATCTTTCTTTAGTCGATGTCCGAGTTAGAGGAGTCAGCATGGTTCATATACAAAAAAATGACAGAAAACTTTCTTGGCAACAAGAAATCTGGGAACTATGAAGAAATTTGGATAAAATGTTACAACATTTTAGAAATATGGGGTATAGAATGTTAAAGTGCATTTTCTCAACAGCCATATTTATTACTTCCCTATGAATCTTGGTGCAATGACTGAAGAACATGGTGAAAGACATTAAAACAAGGAAACCTGCTATCAAGGCTATTGGAATGTGTGAATGATAGCGATTACTGTTAATGTTTGAAAAGAGATACTAAAGAAGGGCTTACTACATCTGCAGTAAAAAATAAGTTTTCTTCTCCCTAAGAATGAAAAAATCTTGGAAATTCATAATTATTTACACATAGTTCTTTTCCTCAACATATTCATTAATATTTAAGTTAAAATGAAACCTACAAAATCAATTTTGTCTTAGCTATATGTCTTAAAATTTAATAATATTTCATAAAAAATATAAGTACATTATTACATTTGATGTGATTTTGTTTAAAAACCTAGCCCTATAGAGTAAAACTGAAAACATATTTCAATGCAGAGCATTCATATTATCCACCTGGAAAAATATAAAAAGCAAGAACTTTTTTTGTTTGTTTGTTTGTAGACCAGTGATTATTAATTCCTCTCGTGCTATATTCATAATGATCTTTATTTTATGATGTGCATTCCCCTTTTGATTTTATTATTAAAATAACTTTGCAGACATACAATGATATTACTGTTAGTATAACCTGTTTTCTAAATATTCCTTTAACAGATTGATGGTTTGTTAAATTAAATATGATTCTCAGACTTCTTTTCTGTAATATAAGTACAAATTATAAATACTAGTCTTTCCTGAGATTTCTATATCATACATGAGTGTACAAACCCATAAAAAACCATTTTAAGTACATCCCATTCTAAATGATATGATAATTTTCTTAACAAATACATCATAACACACAATTTTTATAAAGCATATTTATATTATGGTTAAAGATAAGCTTTTATTCCTAGGAATTTGAAGCAGTCAGTTTGGTTTATATTTTATTATTAGTGTGTATTATTAACTCATTTTCTTCCCTGTCACTGAGTTCAAATAACATAAATTAATTTTGTCAACATTGAGCCTTAATTGCAAATTTTGTAAGTAGTTTGATAATTGTAATAAAGATGATGAAGCCTTTTCTTCCACATATCATAGCATATGATATAACACTATAATCATGTGAATATGGTATGCTATTTAAATAAAGTATAATAGAGGTCCTAATGCTAAGCCTTGAGGAACTGCAGTTCTGAACATATTTTGACTTGAAAGTTCTTGTACATTTTTTGCTTGCTATGAACTTCTTTACACAGTAAACAATTTTTTAGGTAAGATGAGATGAGTTCTTGTAATCTACCTCTTACTCCATAGTTCTGCCGTTTTGAGAGTAATAGTTTATGAGACAGACAATCAGATGCTTTTGATAAATATAGAAATATACCTATGGTTTTGTTATTTTCCTCTATATTTTTCATTACTTTATGAATAAATTTAGATATTGCAGTGATAGTTGAAAAGTTTTACAAAATATATTGGGACTGTAAAAGTATATTTTTTGATTATAGAAACTCTGTTAACCTTCTGTGTATTATATACCCATATAATTTTGCAAATATTGTCTGTACACAGGCATGTTTTAAATCTTGGTGGTGACAAATATGGATAAGAGAAATTACAATAATAAAAACATTGGAGGGTTAATTTTGAAAATATAATTACCTGAACTGTTTCTTGCTCCCCTGGTACCTTCACTTTTTTCAGTTGATTTTGTTTGCCATCTATATATCCAGAAACATAGAGTCCATCTTCTATAACAAAATAATAATTGGTTTAATAAAGAGAAACTATGTACATGATTTCATATTCTAGATTCAAACATTTTGGCAAGTCTATATAGGCTGATATATGCATTTTAAATCACAATATTGCAATAATTTGATATGAATAAGAGTATTTTGATAATTAACTTCAGTTGTTCCATAGGATAGTTCACAGCTTTCAATCAAACCTCTTTAAATCTAAACCATTTGTAAACAAAGAAAACAGTTTCAATGGAGACGATGAATAGAGTACAAAGATTTCCCTTTTTGTTTATTTTATTTCTGTCTACAAAAATGTACTTTGTTAAAATAATATTCCGACTCACAGAGATTATTAATGTGTGTTTCACTGTGTTCGATTCCAAATTGAACTAATATTGAATATAAATGCTTATAAAAAAATTATATTTCACCAACTTCATGCCATTATGCAAAAAAATTGGCCTCAGAGATAAACAATCAAGTGAAGTGAAGTAAAAAAAAGCTTCTACATGTAAAATGCATGCCTACACAGTTTGTCTTGAAGAACATCTGCGGTTTTGAAACATTTACAGGGATAGATACATCACAAACACCCTATAATGTGCATACTTCTTGTCATGTATGTATATTGTATATTACATATATTGGTCATGATGGATATTTTGTTGGAAAGATTTAACAGTTCCCAAAATATAACTTTTGTATTTTACAGTTTATGGAAAGTACTTTTCTTATTTCCAGTATACATGAAATCTTTCCAGATGGTTATTAGTGATGTTAATTGGTGTTTCAGCTCCATGATAAATAGAAATAACTGCAAATACAACTTAAGAAACAGAAAATCAAACCTAGATATGGCTACTAAAAGTGATGGTGATTATACTGATCAAATTAATCATGCAAGTAATCCATATTATAGTGAGATAATGAAGCAAATATATATGCCATGTGGTGCTAATGCCCAGAATGTGATATGAGATAATTAGTCTTTACAAAACATCATTGATATACTATATGGTGAACTTAAAGAAGTATTTTGAGATTAAAAGATTAAACAAATAGAGCTACAATTTAAAAATATACATGGTAAATTGCATGGGAGAAAATAGGATTATTAATCACACTTTCTAACTCCTACAGTATATTAAATAAACAAGGTGGTGATGGTTAAATTAATAAACTAGTAAATGCTGTAGTGAATACTAAACTGAAAATAAAATAAAAAAACAAACATTCTTGCAGAGCAATATATGATAATAACATGCAAATAGTGCCTATGCTGAAGGAGATTAGAATGTAAGAGAATGTGATTGCCTAACGTAAAAATCAAGCAAGTAATGAAAACTGCCAATGGAGACAGATTATCCAGAAATTTCAGTTCTCATTGGTGGAGCAAATGATGTCTACAAAAGTTAAGCCCATAACATAGTACCAAAACTACAGAATGTTATGGAAGATTTTCTTATTGTTAGTGGTTGTTAATACACAACAGGAAATATTTCTGGTATGATTCATGTCTAAATCTTGCAATAGAGAACCAATAAATGTGATCCCTCAGTGCTAATTATAAAAATGTTGAGTTAGTAGATATAAGCAAGTTGGATTGGGATATGCATGCTAGATATGGCCTTCATCTTAATGCTGGAGAGAAGAGGTGTGTTACTGAAAAGATTTATCAGACCATAAAGATAATGCATTGCAGATATAGAGTACTTATTGCAGACTGAAAGCAAATGTTTATGTTTCGAATCATGGCAAACATTATGACCACATATACATATGTTGCCCCTATTAGTATGTAAACTAAGTTAGTTATCAAACCTCTTTCTTATATCTAATAACATTTTTGAGGGGATAAGAACATATTCCAATTATGCAAAATGGTCAGAACCACTATTCTAAAGCATAGTGTGTGTATTTAATAGGTTTTTTGAGTTCTTATTGCAAAATTAAGTACATTTTATTTGCACACACTATTTTTCAGCAAAACTCATGAATTACTATTATACTTAAAAGTAAATTTGGCCAAATTACTAACCTGATAAAACAATTACATAGCTCCAAGAAAATGCCACATTTATTATTCTTTTAATCGGATATTCTTGAAACTTAAATATGTTGGATGTAGTAGAATTGGAAGAAAACTCTTTAGTAGGATGCTGACCAAATGCATTAAAGCCACAGTAATAAAGCTTCATTCTCTTGCAAGATCATCCTGGAACAAGATATTGCTTTTAACAGTCATTTTAAATACAAAAAATAGTTATAATAATTGTAAATCTTTGTCTTGTTTTGCCAAAGAAAAATAATTAATGAAGCTATTCCATATTGCAAATTAAACAGTTGGATATAAAAGCATTTAAAAATAGATATAATAATTGTAAATCTTTGCCTTGTTTTGCCAAAGAAAGACAATTAATGAAACTATTCTATATTGCAAATTAAATAGTTGGGTATAAAAGTATATAAAATAGTTATAATAATTGTAAACATTTGCCTTGTTTTGCCAAAGGAAGACAATTAATGAAACTATTCTTTATTGCAGATTAAACAGTTGAATATAAAAGCATATACCTTTGCAATATGTTAAAAAAAATATTATAATTTCTTTTTTAAAGTTGTTAATTTTTATACGTTCTGTGTACTACTCTCTGTTCTTTTTTCTTCATTACAACTTATGCATTACTATTGTGTATTGCTCTTACATCTTGGAAAACTTGCCTTATCTGTAATTCGCTTAGCATTACCCAGGTGCACCATGAGGAGGTGGGATTACTGCTCACCCATAGGTCTCTTAAATGACATGTACAAAAGATACATAAAGCCCAGTTTGCTATATGGAAGTGAGATAATGTCCACAATAAACAACTAATTTAAAACTAAACTGGATACAATACAAAACTATGTCCTTAAGAATAATGACAGGAGCAATTAAAACAACACCAATTGCTATAATGCAGAGCATAATTAACAACCTGCTAATTAAAACACAGCTAGACATTAAAACAACAGTACTGGGACAGAAATTAAAAAGTAATCAACACAGGAATAAATGGTTTCAAATTCCTAGCAGCACACAACGATTAAAAACCAAACAACTTTCAAAAATTACATATAGAAAGAAGATTTAGACAAAATTTCAAAAATATGCACTAAAGTTGTCATTACACTAACTGATCCTTTACAATATATAGATAATGTGAAACTAAATCTGGAACAATGATCTTCAAGAAGAATGACCCACCTGAGGTATTAAGATTGATAGCACTTATTACACTAAACAACTATTATTCATCTAATATATGGTGTAGAATATATTCAGATGGATCTCTTAAAAATGGAGAAGCAGGCTTTGGAATATACTGTGAAGAATTCTCTCAATATACACCTTTGGGACAGTGTGCTAACAATTTGATAGTGAAATAATGACCCATTAGAGCAGCTTTACAAAATCCTCTGTATAGATCTAAAATAAATAAAAGAATTATTTTTATAACAAAATATTTGCGAGGAAATCACTCAAATTTCAGATCACAGAAACATTAACAGAAGCATACCATTTCTGGCAAAGAACCATGAGTTCCAAAATGAACCAGAACTCTTAAAAGCTCTTGAAAAACCCACAGAATTATCAGTGTGGGAAAATATATTCTTGAATGAAAACAAAGAAAATTTAGTTAATTTTGATCTTCCAAACAGCAGTGACCTCACCAAAAAGTTTATAAAATCCAAAGAGTGACATCTTAATACCATGCTCGCTGACAGTGGAGCTGTGCTGACGACAAAGGAAATTTGCCTTTGAAACATGTTCAAGTAAGTGGCATAAAACTAGTGAAATTTGAGTGACTTCCACATAAATAATTTTTTATATGATACTATATTTCACCATGAAAATCCCAAACTATTGAAATCTATAAAAGAACTGTTATCTTAAGTGCCTCTAAAGCACCGCTACAAAGTATAATGAATTACCCACTGACATACACTATAAATGAAATAAGAAAACTATATCATACAATTCAGGTCAGAAATACAGAAATAGTTTTACAATGGATTCCGAGCCATGTGGGATTGAAGGGGAATGAGATTGCTGATATTTTAGCAAAAAAGCAGCCACCATAAAATTAAAACCACCTTTTGAACTAGAACTTCCTTCTAAATTGTAAATCATATAAAGATTAATGTCTGAACAAGAACAACAAAATATTTGACAAAAACTTAAAAGGAAAACCATATGAAGATCTAAATACTTTCAAACGTCTTTTATTGAAACAGGAAAAATTGGAGTTGCCCAATTCCTCTTAATTGTTGGGCATGATTGTCTGTCAGAATATCTCTTCAGGATGAAATTAATGAAGGACAGTCACTGCCCACTGTGTAAGGACATGAATACTATTTAAATAAAGAAAATCTACTGAAATGCAGCCAACTAGATAGCAACAAACAAATGAAGAATAATTTGGAAGCTCTTTATTGGGAAGCTAGGGAAAAAAATGATATCAGCATTGCCAATGGCCACTAGCAACCTACCACTTATGCATTACTGAAGGTGAATTGTTCCTGGACATTAGGAGATAATACTCAATATTCATTATTCCACTGGTAAATATATAAAGTATTAAGAAGCAATATTGAAATTCTGAGTAATCTTTTAAGTACCCAGGAAAACCACAAGCTCGCCAAACAAGCTACATCTTCAGAATGTGTACTTGTAATATTCAGATTCATCATTCCTCTTCCATCACCATATTGTTGTAATATGTTATAACATCTTCACATTTTCATTTTGATATTTGTAAGGTTTGTGTTTATTTCCAATAGCTTGATTTATACATTTTTGAGATGGAAAATTTTGATGAATGCACTCTGCTCATCACACTACAAAAGTGAAGATTATTTCCTTCACATAATGCAACCAAAATGTAAGCATACACTATTGCAATGGTGACAATTAAGAGGAGCATGGGAGGGCAGGGTGCAAACCTATTGACAGCCCATAAATTTAAACCAATCTCAGCCTAACCTCCACAGGTGAGATCCACTCAGTGGCAAAGATGCTGCCCTTTAATATTTTAAATACAAAACCTTCCAGCCTTATCTGACACTCCCAAAAACTCAAGGAAGAAGATTTAGGAAGATTTAAGTGGCTTGTTTGGCGACAAAGTCTTTTGCTTTCCATGTGGATTATTTGGCAGCAAAGATAGTTCTGATGAAACAGCCATTAAGTTTAAGAGCTGGAAAAAGCCAACTTAACAATTTCAACAACTAGGAATATAATTCCAATTCTAATGTATTCAGGAATCAACACAGTGAAAACGAGTATAAAATCTCCAGTAGATAAAATATTTTAAAATGCTTAAAAACATCTTCATGGCCTCACTCTCAATGAACAAGGAAACAGACTGAGTTAAAAACATTTAAAATATTAATATAATGATAAAACACTCTTAACGCTTCACTCTCAAAATTTAAAAATTCAAGACATATTTCATGAGACCTTTGCTCACATCATCAACTGTTGAACATCTGGCGGATGTTGGAAAGGGGGGCCAATGTGAGGACTCTGGTGGTCTGTTGATGAATTTTTACAGAATATTGTCCAGAATATTGAAATTCATGAGTTTACGTTCATATTTCTTTATGAAAATCTTTTCCCATAAGTCAAATTCTTTGGGATGTTGAACACTTTTTAATACACAACCCAAGGAACTTGACATATGGGAAAAGATTTTCATAAAGAAATATGAACATAAACTCATAAATTTCGATATTTCGGACAATATTCTGTACAAGTTCATCAACAAACCACCAGAGTCCTCATAGTTGCCTAGTATGATCTGCCAGTCATTCAACAGTTGATGATGTGAGCAAAGGTCCCACGAAATATGTCCTGAATTTTTAAATTTTGAGAGTGAAATGTTAAAGAGTGTTTTATCATTATATTAATTAATATTTTAAATGTTTTTAACTCAGTCTGTTTCCTTGTTCATTAAGAGTGAGGGCCACGAAGGTGTTTATAAGCATTTTAAAATATTTTATCTGCTGGAGATTTTATGAATAAACTTCTCATCTGACCCTTTCCTGAAAAGAAGGTTTTAATCTAAAGAGAGTGTAGCAGAGAAGATTATTTTGTAACAAAAGAAGTATAAAAAACAATGAGTATGTGTGTACATGCATGTGCATCCAGTAAAAGAATGTCATTTTAGCTACCTAGAACTTGTTGCTATATATCTTTCATTAAAATGTAAAAGAGGAAACATAGCTCGAATGATCTGGAGGTCATATGTATATTATTTTGGCTGTAAAATAGCTGATCAGCATGATTCTTTAGCCCCTCACATCTTTTCTTTTCCACATGTGAAGCTGTAGAATGAGAGGATGAAGTGACCTGATCTTATGTCATTCATAGTGATCTATGCTTGGGAGAGAACTACAGGAAACATAGCGATCTGCTGCTTTTGCATATCATAAATTTCTGGTGTTATAGGGAAGACTAGACATATTCTAATATGCTTTCAGCTGTAAGCGCTATGTATCATATTCCAGATCTTACCTCTGGATGTAAAACTGGCAACATTGAGGTTCAAATCACAAAGCAAAAAATGCCAAAGTTGAATACCTGGGATAATTTAGAACCAATTGATTCAAACTTTTTTAAATAACCATTCTATTGAATCTCACATAGTTAGACAATTTAAATGCGTTTTAATTTCATTTTAAAAGAACAAGACTGAAATAGTGGAATCTCTTAAGCAAAATACAAAAATATATATTTTTTCGCAAAAGTCAACTGGAACATCTATTATAGCAAGAAAACTTAGTTTATTGCAATGTCATGGACACCTAGGGACAGCAGAATACTGTGATGAAATACAATTCTTTGAAGATAAGTTCAAAAGAAGTTATTTTTCATATTTGGAAAAATATAAATGTTGATAGATACTACAAGAAGAAACATATGACGAGTGCTACTCAATTCAATATTAACAAATCAAAATAACAGGAGCAATTTCAAAATATATCTCCAATTATTTTGAATATATAATTTTTTTTTTTTGCAAGATTTGTAATATTCAGACACCCTGTTTGTTTGTTTGTTTGTTTGTTTGTTTGTTTTATCTTCTTCTTTTTACAATGTATCCTATCGACGGTGACGTTGATTAAGATGACCCGGAGCAGATGTGGCATATACAGGTATAACAATGTGTGGGGATTGTAGCACTAAGACGGAAATTAAAAATTTGGAAGGAATACAAACAAAATTAAAGAGTATGTACATGCGCCAAATGAAATGTGCTGTTTAAGGGTCTAAAGAGAGCGTCGAGGGTGTAAGCTAGAGGAGAGAGGACTTTGCATATTCGGTCCCGAGATGGTCACTTTACGACGAACCTGAAACCGGAATTGTCCCAAAATTTCTATTTTAATAATAATTGCTTCTGATGGCAATAATAATAATAATAATAATAATCATCATCATCAATCACGGTTTAAGCCTTTATTGGCTTGTTCCGGTCTCACAATTTAGAACTGCTCTGTCCATCTTCTTTTAGGTCGGCCAACATTTCTTTGGCCTTTTGGTGTATATCTTAAAACCAGTTTACTATAGCGGTTTTCTTCCATCCTCTCCACACGTTGTTTCCAGTTCTTTTGATTTTCTTTAATTCTAATAATAATAATAATAATAATAATAATAATAATAATAATAATAATAATAATAATAATAATAATGCCTTGTTTCAGGTATTGTTTAAACAAGGTCAACAATGACATTATATTCAAGGATTTCAATATTACAATGATCAGGATTTTAATATTATAATTGTCAGTGTATGTATGTATGTATGTATAAATATGTCTTTTTGTTTAATAAGCAATATTCAGACAAGAGTTACACTTCTGAACATGTCAAAAAGGCAAACTGTGTAACAATTGCACATGCTGGACAGTTAGGAAGAGAACAATGGCCTCGTCTCAAAGGAAGGTAGCCTTTTGTGAAGGCTAGATCCACTTTACCCTTCCGAAAATCCTCCCAGACAAATCCGCCGACTCGAAGCGTCAAATGTTTTATTACCCTTTAAACCCGGGAATGACAAGAATAATGGTTACAATCGGTAGCTGTAGGTTGCCACATTCAAAAGAAGCTCCACATGAAGAAACAGGTGCCTTAAAAGAAACCAAAATTGTAGCTATTTCCGATAGTTTCAAAGGAATAGCGCTTACATGGCCGAAACGTGCTTTATCGCAAAACTTTATTGTGCGAATCTAAGTGTTGGGGGGGGGGGGGGAAGTAGCGGGGAACAAAAACTTCAACTAATAAACACCCCTCAAAATTGGACGAATGAAGACAAATAGGCAATATTAAAGATGTCATGTAATATCCAATAGGAGGCTACCGTTGAGTCGATTTCTAGAATAATTGAAGAAAGAAAATTTCGCGGGGCGCGGATTTCAAAATTGTGTGAAATTGTAACTGAAGAATCAATGTTAAAGTGAATAAATTGGGTCCATAGATCTACGAATGAAGGCAGTGAATTATACAATTATACAATTATACAATAGAGGCAGAATTATAACCATACGACAGACGCACAGCATGTTCCTAAATCCTTCAAATGTCAAATAAATCAAAAGTCCAACTCGAGCCAAAATTTGTATTATTCCAGTGAAAGAATCCCCTTTCCTCCCTAATGACATTATGTCATTGAAAACAGACTATTCCCCTGAGATATCTATCCTCTGCGTTGGAACCAGAGAAACAGGACGCATCGAACTAGAGACTTCAAGAGCAGAGGCAAAGCAAGAAGATCATCTAATCATCCAATCTAAGTAATTATTCCGTATTCCAAAAATTACAGAATATCAGATTAAAATCCCTAAATAATTAAACCCCCCACCAATAATAACCGTTTTAATTAGCAAATGAACCCAGAGACGATGCTCATTTTCTTTCATTGTTGATTAGAAGTATAGTGAAAGTCATAAGAAGAAAAAATGACATCAAGGTTAAAAAGAGGACAAATATTAGGTTGTATTTTATAATAATCTCTAACTTGTTAACATCTCAGGTCATCAGCGTCCCATTCTAATTAAGGCGTGAAACTGCCGACAAATTTTGCTCAGAGGCCTCTTCTTTCAGGCTTGAGGTTCTTTATCGTGCCGTAAATGTACGACACGGGACCCACGGCTTTACTTCCCTTCCGAAGGAAGCCATACTTACGATTTTTACGCCCGAAAAAATCCATCGGTCCTGGCCGGGTTCGAACCCTTGGGTTTAGAAGGCAAGTATGGTTACCACTACACCACCAGGACCGACTTGTTGGGAGAAGCCTAGATACAATACTTGTTTACTAAACATAGAAATAAAATCTGTAATATTGAACTTTTTATGTAATATCGTTTGTAAGTACCTAAGAACAATGGTTCTCTGTAGTTCTATACTTCTTTCTGGAAATAAATACAACACGTTATCTGAATTTGATTTGGTTCACCTCGTTTAATTTTTGTGCATTTACAGAACTAGAACGAGCATGTAACCAATATCGCTCTATGGAAGCCTATTAATGTCATGTTATTAATATTAGAGAGCGATAAACAGAACAACGCTCCACTAACAATTGCCTGCGTAGCTGAAAACTGAACGCAGCTAAGAAACAAAATGGCGGACAATTATATCCATTCTTTATAGAGTCAAGATGGTTACGTCACCGACTTCCAGAAAATTCTATTGGCTTGACAGTTAGTAACAAACAAGTAGTGGATGAACCCTCTTGATAACTTAAGTTCTTGATATTGCCTAGTAGGAAGGGCAGGGGAGAGCAAGGAAAGGACTGAGGAAAAATGGAATTGCATGCAAAACAACACTACGTGCATTACAAAGTTGTGGAGAGTTAATCAAATTCCTTTTTTCATACCATTTCTCTATCATATGCGATGGCAACAAGGATTTTTCTTCTAATCACCATAGAAACCTATTTCATTAAGGACATTCATTAAGTATTTAAAAATTCATTATGCAAACACATTTACTAATTCTGTAACACTAATTAAAAATAAAAAGGTGTTGCTCCATGTCAGAGAGCAGTGTACAAACATATATTATGAAGACAACTGGGCTAACAGTGGTACTCTCTGGATCGCCTGTGGTGCCTCAGTAGTAAAATCGGGCATTAAACACATAAAAAAAGGGTACTCTCCAATGGCGAAGCTAGCTGTAATTGACTGGGAAGTCTAAAACTTACCTTATATTTTTTTCACCTGCAGATATATCAATGACACGATCCCTGAAGCTATCAGAGGCTTTTCTATTGATGTGTACTTAAATTGCTTAATGTAGTTCCCCCTCCCCCTTATTTTACAAGGATGAAAACGCTTACTGTTCGATATGTGTCTTTTCGAAATTTGCTGCTTACGCGCTCTTCTATGAAACATTTTACCCTACTTTTGCCACCCTCACAGACTGCATTGTCTCCCCCAATTAATATGTACAAGTAACAATACAATTTACGGTTCATTACACTTGATGTAAGGCCCCATTCACAATGGAACTTAAACGTAAAAGCTAGATGCTATGTATTGTATTGGAACCATTCACAATAAATCACGTAAACTTTTGTGTCTACTTGTAACTTAAACTTAACAAATCAGCCAATCAGAACACAGCTGCTCTGTTTGTAGAAAGACTTATTCATACACGGAGCACGGAAATCAAATGTATCTCTTGCTGTTTGCTGCTGCAAGTCCCGAACGACGGCGGAGAGAGCCGAAGGTAATGACTTCCACAGATAAATAGGGTGAACGATTCTTCACGCAACCGGTTTCACCGCACAGCCGGCCGGCGGGGCTGGATGCTGCTGTGTCAGGAGTGTGCTACTTGTTCAAGATTTCAACTCACACATACTCCCCGCCTCCGCCGACATAGCGCTGCCGGCCGCTCCCGCGGTTGCGTCAAGCATTGCTCACTCTGTAGCTAGATAATAAAAATTTCAAGGGAATAGTACCACGCACAGAATGTGCTATAAATTTATGTTTATGCATTTTTTCTGCTGCAATCAAAAGAGATTTGCCACCATTACAGTGATTTACCCGCCCCTGTCAATTTATATTTACGAAACACTGGGTACACCGGTTTCTAGGATTTACCCAGGTTAGCGATGGTATATATATACCATCGCTAACCTGGGTAAATCCTAGAAACCGGTTGCAATTAATTCATATATATATATATATATGAATTAATTGCAAATTCCAATAAGAGCAGATTGCCACAGTTACAGTATTTTACCGGCCTAACAATCCCCTATCAATTTATATGTATAAGTTACGGAGGACAACGTATAGGTTACATTATGTTTAACAGAAACTAATACATGCAACAATTACACTGCAGCCACGCATGTTAGTTCGGCTATCTCAGCTGTCGCTCGGGACTTGCAGCAGGAGTTGCACTTGATTTTCGTGCTCCGTATACAGAGAGCTGAAGATCAGTGACTCTGTAGACAGAATGGCGTCAATGTACAAAATATTAATTGTATTATAAGAAAGCTACCCTTGCTCATATTACTCCACTTTGCATATGCATAAACGCCACCGCCGTCTGCTCAGAAGCAGCCCTTTTCAATCAGTGGTTATTTGATCTTCGCTTATTCTTATTTTTGATTGGCTAATACGTACGTTTGCCTCTTTCATTGTGAATGGGACCTAAGTGGTACTTCCTGTACCACTGGGACTGGAAAGTTCTTATTTGGCTTTCATCCTTCTGGACAATGTTCAGATGGGTGCGGATCTCTCATCCTTCATTGCAGTGGCGGCATGTGGATGAAAAAGTAGGTGAAGGCCCATTCCAGCAGTTTCAATTAACCAATCATATTATTTACATTTACAATAACAGCATTCATTTTTCATATGTATATACATATAAATAAAACACCTTATAAGCATAACAGATAACCAAATGTAAATGTAAAATGTCATGTTCTCATAATTGTCAAAATAAAAAATTAAACTCATCGATTTTTCATTTTTTGTAGATCAAATCATTTCTCCGCTTCTTGAGGTTTGCAAACGTATCTATGATGTCCTCATAGAAGAGTTGATTTTCAAACAGCTTCAATAATAATTCACGATGTATGGTGATGACAGCCAATGGTGTAAGTCTGCACTGAGATATTAAGTTTCTTGTAAAGGTTTTGAGCCTTTTCAAACAAGAAAAACTGTGTTCTGCAGACGCACTTGTAAATGGTATTGTCAGTACTACCAAAGAAAAAAAGCTTGTAAATCTCTTAAAAATGTCTTTGTTTTCCTGTTCTTGTAGAACTTGTCCCAACTTTCTTGTTCTATAGGATTCATCAGCATAAAATAGAGACAATTTGTTTCTTAAACATGGAATATTGCCGAATATGGTGGGAAGCTCTGTTGCAAGTTCTGTAAGGCTGTAACTGGAAACTCTTTTGTAAATAACTCAAATTTGTTGGAATTAACAAGACTGCATAAGTGTTGTAATCTATCACAGTCATTAAATCGCACTTGAATATCCATCAAAATAGTGTCAATTATTTCATAATACAAGACGCGATATTCTCGAAACACAGTCACTACATCCCCTTTGGAGGTTTGCTTACTTCTTTCAAAAAGCGCACCAAAATTGTCTGTATTCCTTTTATTTGTTAGTATAACCAGCGGGTCTTTAACCTTGGCTACACAATAATTAATGCCCAAATATTTTTTTCTATAATACATCAAACAGAACATCTGTCAAATCAAAAATATCTTTGAATACCAATGCTAGAAATGAAAATTCAAAATAATTGAAGTCTTTCAGAAACCCTTTAGACAAGACAATTGTATTTCCATCGCTTGTTTCATCATTCATAAGTTCCTCAAATTTGCTTAGAACTGTCCCACTCTTCCACCATAACTCGCAGAAGTCTTGAATTTGTCGACCGAGTTTCCGTAACAGTAGGAATTTTGTTGACGGCATTAGATACAAGGGCGTGTGTTCTTTTCGCCGACTGGTAAAAAAATAATGGGATTCCACTCGCACTCGCGAAAAATATCCTACATTTGGAAATGTTCTTACAACTCTGTTGTAGTACCAAATTGAGGCGATGAGTCGTAACAAACACAGCTTGATCCTCCTTATCTTTAATCTTTTTTTTTTCAAGCCATTTATATTCCCTGGCATTGATTACAGCTGCGCCATCGTAATACTGTACAACCAACTTACTTTCATAAGAATATTCTTTTAAGATACCATTCAATAACTGGAATAAATTTTGTGCTGATCTATCTTAGCTCACATCATGAAATTCTAAAAATCTTTCCACTGGAATACCCTTATTATTCACAAACCTAACAATGGAAAACACTGTGATTGTTGACAAATCAACTTGGATGGAAAAATATGTGACATTATGAAGTTCATGTTTAATGTGATCACTGATATACTCTGATATTATGTTTGTTATTTCATTTTGAATAGTTTTTGAGTTTCCATTAAACATATTTTTTATTTTGTAATAGTGGTTTTGGAGATCCAAGAGCTTTTCAGATATCAATGACTTCAATAATTCCTTAAAGTTCTCGCAGTTTAAAGAGGTCTCACTCTCATCGTGACCCCTAAAAGGAAGTTCTTATAATCTTAAATATAAAACAATCAAGTAACAAGTCTCAGAATCTACCTGTTTAAAGTTACATTCTCATTACATCTGAGTGCATATAGTCTTGTATTTTCCTTTAAAGCATCGGATATTGTGTTTTTTTTTTTTTTTTTTTTTTTTTTCAAATGTTCTTAATTGTAACTGGCACTTCAAATGCTCCTCCCCATCTTTGTGTTTATTTAACCCACGTGTAATGTTTTGGAAATCACAGAAACCTCGTCTATTCCAGATACCGCTTTTGTTACTAAAAGTAAACCGGGCCAACAGAATAATTTTTGAAGAATAGAACTACTGCACAACCATGTGAATAGTTGGAACCTAGAACCAAGATTCCTTACAATGAAGGCTATAGTACTTACCAGTTATTCTTTACTTCTTTTTAGTGCACAGTTCTATCAAGCCCTTTGGAGTCCACAATTTAATAAATCTCTTTTGTCTTCGTCAATCCACCTCCTGAAAGGAGTTTCTAATAAAATTAATATTTTGTCTTTTACTGGAAACATAATGCACACGCAAAACTACCACCATTCATGAATAACAATTTGAATACGTATAACTTTATTTGCTGGAAAACAAATACAGGCTTTAACGTAAAAGAAAATATGCGCCTGTTACATTGCCAACTTCCACAGCTTAAACAGCACTAGACGAGATATGCTGAAGAGACAAGCTAGATCCTCACCTCAGTTATGTGGCTATTCAAACGCTCCCAGTTTCTATGGCAACAGATGAATAACAACTTGCCTTGCAAGGGCTCGTCCATGGCTCTGTCACATGTGTCCATGTACTCTAATCAACCTTGGTCGCATTCGCTCGTTTCACCTGAACAGCGCCACTGCTTTAGAGCACGTTTTTTTTTCTTCAAAAGAAAGGGACGATAATGGTAATTTTATAACATCGTTAATCTCACTCATACTGAAGCATGGGGGGATTAAAAAACCGTGCAAATATGCTTCGTAACTCACAGTGTATTTGTATTTAGGAGTCTATGCGTGCAGGAGGCTTGCAGCTATTGAGAACGGTTGCCTCGCAGCGAATAATACAAAGCACCTTTCCCGCACCCAGCACATGTGAATCTCACACTTATCAGACCCCCCCCCCTGCCGTTCTCGAGTGCGCTGTGAATCGCATAAAGGCGTACGAATACCAGATTTTCGACATTTGAACATTTTTTTTACTATTTATATCCTACATATAACAATCAATTGATCTGTACTTAGTTCGGGTAACCCCTCAGACTCTCAGATACCCCTTTAGCTTCGTCACTGGTATACAATTCGGCCCGTATTATTACCATTCAGTTTTGGTGGTCAATTTCAGTTTCAAAGCAATTGAAAGTCTAGTTTTTCTCCGCAACATTTAATTTAAACCTTTTTTTCATGGTTTTGAATAATGAATCTCTTAATAATTGCCAGTCATTTGCAGAATCTATTTTAAAATAACCAACTAAAGGGATACTATATATATAAAATACTCATTGCCTAAAAATTAAATTCATATAAAAAGCTAAAGTATTAAATCCAAGTCATTATTCAGACGTCTTTAATTTCATGCACGTTTTTCTAAATTATGTGTTAGTTCAGATTTGTCAACCCCTATAATGTGTGATAATTATATGATGATGATTATCATCATTATTTTTCCAGGCAATGTCAAAGTCATCGGACCTTCTCTTACAATCACTCCGGCTAAAATAACGATTATAGTAAATAAATGGATATATACGTACTATGTAACAACAAGTAAACAAACACACGTAATATATATATATATTGATAAACATCACTAAGCAGCATAGGATGATGGGAAATGCAGAGTAAGGAATACTACGAGCACCACTCCGTAGAATTTCCAAAATGTGTGCATGGAAAACAGAAGGGAGCATATTCCATCTCCATACATCAAACTGTTTTCGTAAAATTTAAAATTATATTTTCTTACATACACGCTTCTCCATTCTCCACCTATAACTGTCGGTCCTGGTGGTGTAGTGGTAACCGTACTTGCCTCCTAAACACAAGATCGCGGGTTCGATCCCTGTTAGGGCCGATGGATTTTTTCGGGCGTAAAAATTCTAAATGGCTTCCTTCAGCCATTGTCGTATATTTACAGCATGAATAAGAACCTCAAGCCTGAAAAAAGAGGCCTTTGATCAAAATTTGTGGGCCGTTTCACGCTCTCATTTGAATGGAATGCTGGTGACCTGAGATGTTAAAGAGCGTGCGTAAATAAATCAAAAATAAATTTTGTTGCTGGAGTAAGTATAATAATTATAAATATAAAATACGATGCCCAACTTATTTGCAGTTTTTTTCCTCCAGGCTTCATCATGGGAAATGGGAGCGAATAAATGGCCAGTGACATCTAGTGAGTGTTGCGGAAACTATAGACCTGCGTAGGGTGTTCCGAGCTATATATAGAGTGCAGCAGCAGCAACAAATGCTCGCGCGTTTCCTTTCCTATTCACTTTTTTCCTCTATGTATCGGCTTTCACCAACTTTGCAAAACCAAAATTGTTTTTTTTACTACAGATTACCTATTTGGCATAATTTGCTAATTTTTGTTGTGTGAATAGTCAAGATACATGTTTAAATTTCTAAATATCCTGAAAATCAAAGATTGGCAGTTGGCAAGTCAAGGAAAAGCCGGAGAGATAGTTTAAATTAAATTACATAACCTATGCTTTGCATTTTGCTTTCTCAGAATGGAACGGTGTAAGTGATGTAACAAAATTCAAGTTTGGTGTTTTGTGTTCGAAATTGAAAAGGTCGTGTAGTAGAAAAGAGCATGCACTGTGCTTACTGAATTGTTCTGTGTAATAATTATTGAAAATTAAATTGCTTGCTGTGCCATTCTGTTTGGGAGGACACACATAAGGTATGTAGTGACACGTGGGTCATATATAACCTGTGTTAGAAAGTGTTATTCGATAAATGTGTAGCTTGAATATTTGAATAATTTTTAGTCTGTTTTGCAACACTATATGAGTAGTGTTGCATAAGAATGTGGTCTATTTTATAATTTTATTTTATTCTGCAATACTTATATCCTGATTACTTGATTCTATATCAGGGCACTACTCCAGATTAATTCATTCTTCTTCTACATTTAACAATACAATTTAAATTCTACAGATTTTAAAAAAGAATATGGTATAACAAGAATCATATAAAATCCATATACAGGTCCTGTGTTGAATGCTGGAGAAAGTAAAAGAGAGATTATAAGACTGGCGTTAGCCATTGATGGTTGAGAAACATCATGTATAAACTCAGGGTGTCGTTCAGCATGCACTTTATAGAATAAAGCCGTGGTAGTGGTAATTTAAATTGACAAAACAATACCTAATATAATGGCAAGGCAGTCGTATAATGGGCCCACAACGCGAATCTTCCATTTTGAACTTAAGGGGAGAAGATAGCAAACTCAACACAAAAGTACCACATTGTATAACTAGTATAACAACGTATGGCTCAATAATTTACTGTAATGGAATGAATAATATTAGGCTAAGTAACATGCAAAAGTTAGTTTCGTAATGTATGAATATCCTGCACTTTATATACATTCATTGAGGTTGGAATAAGCGATTGTGGAAGTGAAACTGCTGGAGTCAAGTGAGAGTGTATGTTCATGCAGCATAAAATGCAGCCATGGAAGGGGAAAACAAGTATTTCCCGTAATTGACGAAATTACACAATTACATGCACTTAAAAACATTTTTCGGTAAACATGTTCACATGTATCTAATTTTCCATGTTATACTACACGAACATACATTCTCACTTGACTCTAGCAGTTTCACTCTCCACATCCCTCACTGCAACCCTTCCAACCCCATGCATTGTGGGTAATATAACCTCTGGAACAAAGTGCAGTATATTAAAAAAAAATTATCGTTCTTTTAATGCAACAAAACAGCTGCGGCATGGCTACGTTGCGCAACATTTCACGCATTTCTCAAATTAACCTCAGAATGAATTATTCTGAGAATACCATTGTTTTCAGATTTGGGCAACTAATTATCATCCCGAGATTCCTCGAAATACATTAATTTTTTGTTGTAGCTATGCGTTATTATCTCTTAATTCTGGTTCAGAGGTTGAACTAGGAATATAACAGAATACTTACTGTAACTCCTCGTACTCCGATCGCTCGGATTCCACTGTTTATCTGACTCGGAGCAGTTACGACCACAGGTTACAACTTTACGTGGCAGTCACAGAGTTGCAGTTCAGCAGCTATGTAAACATTTATGTGCATTTGAGTGCAAGGGCGTCCGCAAAATATTTTTGAGGGACGGCCAACATATTTTTGAAAGTAGATGATTAAAATGTATCAGGTTTGAAAAATCAATTAATCTACTTCTTTAAAATCGATATAACAAAGAAAATATAGGTAATTAATTATATTCACCTTAAATGCTTTATTTTAAAATGTTAGTGTTTTGGCTATTAAATGGAAAATTTTTATTAATTTTAAAAACCTTGAAGGGGAAGGGCAACTACCTCTTTGTGCCTCCTCTTGCGGCGCCCTTGTTTGAGTGAGAATTAATATTTCTGAGAACAGTGATTGTGATTTTGAGAGTAGGTATTTCCATCGAGGAATATGGAAATACGGCATTATCATCAATCGACAGTGATATTGACTCTTGATTTCAAACTACGAATTGCGAAAAACACGTCAGTGTACATTTGGGGTCTGTTTAATAAAAGCTGAGAAGTTTTTGTTTCATAAAAAATTTCAAATTTTCAACATTGTCAATTCATACTGTCACGACAAATTTGTCATATTCTGTTTCACAAAAAAGTTTTAGTGTGACCGATAAAAAAGTTACATTTTGCCAGAAATATTTGTTTTATGAAACATAATATTGTAATTTTTGAATATACTGCATTTTATTCATTTGTTTAATTTACCCATGATGCACCAGGGTTGCATGAGGGGTTTTTACTTTGTATTCTTAAGATACAAGACGACTGACTAACTGTACATTGCAGATCAATTTAAATGTAGTCGGCCTTGGTTTGTAGGAGTGTAACTGCTGGAGTCAAATAAAATGGTCGTGTAGTAGAAAATGGAAAACAGGCGGAAAACGAAATTCACATCAAAAACATAGAAAACATGGATGAGGGCTAAGCGTAAGATTAGGAGGCAGTGTGGAACTTCAGGTGCACTCTTCACGTTTTATCTTCACGAAATCTCATGGAGAAATTTCTTTCAGCATATCATTGTATTTGCATCATTTTTCACATGCATTGGGAATATCTACAGCGCCGACTAAATTGTTGTCCAAAAACATATGCTAAATTCCCTTTTGGCTAGAAAGAAAAGTAAACATAAGTTATTTCACTCCAGGAATTTTTAATGAGCAGAACGGATTATTGTCATTCCTGCTAAATGGATTTTAGAAATTTCCTCAGATACAAGGATAATTTAAATACTTAATTATGATTTATCGATATTCAAGCGTAATTCACTTTGAGAGGACAGCCACATATAGCTACATTTAGGAGCATCTATTTCAATCCTCGAGAGATAGCAGAAGAATCGAGCTCCTCGATGCTCTTGCGTCATTTTAGTTATTTGTTTATACTTCTTGACAGTCACGCTCTCATAAATTGTGCCAAAGAGATTATTTTAAAAGAGAATAAAGGATGAAAAATTATTTTCGTGGCATGTAGCAAGAACTTAAAAATACATTAACTAAGATGCTGGTCTGAAATATGTATTTGAGACAGCAAACGCCAATATCAATCATAAGCCGTACTTTATTTGCACTAACTTTAACATAGTACGTAAATAGTGATTTATTCTTTCTTTATACATATTGCTACTCATGATTATCATCACTTTCGCTAAAAATTAGCACATTTAGTTCAATGAACTCCCAAAATCATTAAAAAGATTGCCAATATTCATACACTTGTAGAGAAATTTACACAAATTATCACTGTCCGACTAACACTAATATTTTGGTGGAACAGAGCAACAAATAATGCACTTGTACACTTGTAAGTATGGAGTATAAAGGAAGTAGAAACCTTTGTGAAACAGAATTTTACTAATAACTACAAGTTACAAGTCCATTCGCTTGTAATGTTTTAGGCCATACTTTTGTGAAACAGGACCCAGGGCGAATCTTTTCCTGAGCTTCAGATTTTCCTCAACAGCTGGGCCCTATTCCATTAAAGTATGGATCAAGCGTATTAATACAACTCCTCTTAAATATGGTCTTGTAACTTTCTGTTCCAAGAAAGAAGTGCAACGCTGGTAAAGTATTAGTAAAAAATTACAAGTGACGTCATATAAGAGCAAGATGGAGGAACAGTTGTTTGCTATGCGTCACATTACCTTCTATTTGATTATGTCCACTCCTTAGGAGTTTTTAATGTAAAGAGCGGATTGTTGTCATTTCTGTTAAAGGAGTGTTGTATTTATTTATATTTAAGCGTAATAATCCACTTTGAGACGACGGTCACATAAAGCTACATTTAGGAGCATCAATTTCAATCATCCAGAGATGGCAGAAGGATCGAGTTTCCCCATTGCTCTCGCAATGTTTTATTTATTTGTTTATATTGTTTGACAACCACGTTCTCATTATAAGCAAAACGTTGAGAAAATTGTGTCAAAAGAGATTATTTTACTTTTGCTTTTGGTGGTATATGTTTTCATTCTTGTAATCGCTGTTTTTTCTATGATTCTTTCTATCCATGAAACTTCTATTCATTTTATGAGCTTTGAACTATTTTTTTTTATGAATTTCTTACTGCCATTTTTTAACTCCATTAATATATTGACATTATTGCCTTCGCTGTTATACGCTACACTTCCATCGATCTTTTTATAGAGTAAACGTGTTACAGAACACTACCTGGCCTGGTACAACACATCAATTCTGATAAATTTGCTAAAAGTGTACACTTATTCGTAGGAAACGGTGAAGAATTTTCCACTTTCCATTTTTTAACATGTCAGAATCTTGCAATGACTCAATCGAGCCCTATACAACACTGAAGTGAAATATTTAAAACTTAGACGTAACAAAACACGAATTTTGAAACTATATTCAAGAACAAAGCACAGTGGAATTAACAATTGCTAGTAAACAAATTAATTCCTTTATAAACACTTAAAACTTATGATTGTTGAGGAATTCGCACACAGTCTACAGTTTTGTGTCTACAGCAAGTGCATATGAATTATTTAAATAGCAAAGAAGTTTTGGAAAATAAAGAGGGAAAAAAATGAACACAAAGAAACAGATAATAAGTAAATAAACAGAGAAAGAACAATAAAATAAAAACTTCAAGGGAAATGGTGGAACATATAAGCGCAAAAAGGCACACGTAGGAATAAGGAAATAAAAACTAATATTTGACTTGTAACTGAAAAGTTAAGAGCAACATTTCAGAGTAAGTCTTATTTCTTGGAGTCATTCCATCGCAACCTGTTCAGGAAAAAATTGCTTCCCGGCATTTATGACGTTGCTGCTTTTATTTCAATATGGGAAAATTGACCTAATCCATCATCAGCCTTTCGTGCTACGGATCTCTGATAAGTAGACAACGGCACTTATTCAACATTCTGTAACCTTCAAAATGTCCAGAAATCATTGACGCGAGGAAAATGACCACTGAATAAGATGTCATTTACGTCCATCTTGTGTAAAATGTGCATTGTTGCATGCAAAAATGATCTCTTACCCCATATTTTCAGTATATTTGCTACTGCGTACATTCAGCTGCTGTTCCTCGAGCCGGAAACGCAATTTTGTGATCAGTAACATGCGTTTTATTGTTGGGAAAAATTCCGCGTTTGTATTTAAAGTTTCCACTTGACCTTTATACATGCTTTATCGACCCAATCATTTCCGTGTTTTTATAGGCTCAAGTATTCACTGGGCAAAGGTTGTGTGGCGTATTCCCTACAGTTAATCGGCGGGTAACATAGAATGCAATGGTCCCTCCTGCAGAAGATCGGTTAAAAAAATTATCTTGCTATGAAAGGCCATATAATGACTGACAGTCGTTAAAATTACCGCCAAGGGTAGCCGAGAGGTCGTGAGCGGGAGATCTGGGGTTCGAATATCCCCAGAACTGTCCTCCCTGACAATGTTTTTCCAGGTTTTCCTCCATCCTCATAAAAGGCAAATGCCAGGGAGGTACAGATAGCTTCGGTACAGGTGTGACATCGTCGCATAGTTCCGTTGTACCCGTTGGAACATCCTCGGTTTCGTTCGAACAATGTCATAGAAAGCGAGAGGTCTTAAGGAGGTTCTCCTCAGTTCTGACTGGTGTATCGTACACAAGGCTTTTCATAAAATAACAATTCGCAGGTTCTCGTATTCCACTGTTACATAGTATCCCATAACAATGTTGGTATGTAGCTCTCGATTCCATCGTTTCCGGACCGGGTTTCAGAGCTCAAATTAATACATTTGCCCTTCTCCACATCCCTGAAAGTTTGTATCATTAGCTCGGAAACAATTATAATTACATAATATACTGACGCATCTTGTAAAGGATTTGGAGCAATGCTGTTGAAAGAGCATTTATCGGCACAAAAAAGTGCAAAGCGGGCCACTTTTCATTAAAAATTCCAGACAAATAATTTTATGTACTGTTTTCACTAGTAGACGACATAGCGATGGTAGGCGAGACTCTAATCACTACGTTATTATCCACTTAATATATACCACACTAATAACTCTGGCAATATAAAACAGTAATAACCGCTGACACAACGAAAATTCTTGCGCCTATTGTTTGCTGCTGCTTGAGAATAGTTATTTTTCTATTTATATGAAAAGAACTAGCTTTCGGGAACCTTCGAAATGTATCTGAAAGACAATGGATTCAACATCCAAGGTCCTCTAACTATTTTAGTCAACTTGGGGCTGGTAGATGGCATCGTCTTGCATTTCTAGTTACCGCACTATAGCTTGATGGCCCACGAACGTTAATGCAATTGTTAATGTGGCTCTCACTTTCTGACTGGAGACCCGTGCTTTTGAGCTTTTACTTCTAATATAAATACGAATTAATAAAATATACCATCTTAAAACGGAAAAGGAGATTTATACTCTGCTGAATGATATCCGGAATAATGTAAAATACCAGAAAAATTGAAGGTGACAAATATTATATATATATATATACTGGGTGCCCCTGAATTCAACCATACAAATTAAACCTCCACAGGAGATTGAGAAAAAGACGGTCGTTTCACGCATTCTAATTGTTGTTCCTGAATAGCGCCGTGGGTAAAGGCGTGCTATATAGATATGTGATGCAGGAGGAAGTTCGAATTTGCACTGCTGCATTTTTTTTCTTTTCATTTTTTTCGTGTTGTAGCTGCCATGTTTGTTTTATTTTTCAGAACCGCTCGTTCACTCTAACGAATTAAGCAAAATAAATTACAGTGTGTTTTAACGAATAACACAGTAACTCCAAACTTGCAAGGGTAAAGCCATTGTTATCACCTTGTCCTATGATGTACCACTCTAGCCATGATGGTAGACACTGCAAGTACTTAAAAGGAAAAATAAACTACTTTCTATAGAGTAAAGGAAAAATGTTCCTAAATAAAGCCAAATACCTAAGAAAAATTGTAAGTAAATTGCATTCTAGCTTTTCACTCTGCGTGGAAACCAAGTAAAAATTGAAGGATTAAGAACAAGAGGCATTTTAAGTGCAAAAAATAAAACTGAGATCACCAGAGATATTGTTGGATATGCGGCCTGCAACATCCCTACAAAGAGTGCACTGCGAAGTAATGATCCTCGCACCCTCGCAAAAAGATCTGGAGTGTTACGAACCTCATCACAAGGTACTCATCAGTGTCAACTGATGATGTCCCCATAAAAACAATCTAAGGGGATGAGGTCTGCAGAACGCGATGACCAATTTACAGGACCACCTCTTCCAGTCCACTGCCCAGGAAGCACACCATTGAAACAATTTCGTGCTTTCACGCTGAAATGAGGAGGAGCTCCATCGTGCTGTAACCACATCTGACGTATGGCATTCAGAGGGATGTATTCTCAAAAACACAACCAAAACGTGGGCGAGGAACTGAAGATACACGTGCCGTTTAACCGTGTAAAAGTAGATACGGTCCAATTATTTGATTGATACTCAATCTGTGTTGATAACCACCCTCCACCACTGCATGTGACTGCTGATACTGCATACATGACAGTTGCTATTGTTCAGAATTAGCCCACCTCTTGTGAACATGACCTCGTCGGTGAAGAGAACCGAAGAAAAGTCAGGATGTTCATTCTGCCGTTGCAAGACCCACCTGCAGAACTCTAGTCTGGGACCGAAGTCCGCTGGCCCCAATGCCTGCACCTTAAGCAGATGATAGGGAAACAGTTGTTCTTCGTGCTGGACTTGTTCGTTTTCATGGCCCTGGCATTTGCTCGGGTGCTGGTGGAGGTTTCCGCCCAAACCCTGTTAAACACATCTTCTTCAAAGACTGGAGTGCGACGCCTTCGGTTTGCATCGGTTCTGTGCACCATTAAAGATCCAGTTTCCCGCAAACGCTGATTAACATTTTGGAAGATCGAGCGATAAGGATAAACGTCTGTCTGGAAATCTATCCCTGTACAGCTGCAGATGCATGTCCTCTTGCTTCCCCATAATTCAAATGCACATTAGCAAGCTCGGCAAATGAAAATTCGTTAGTTATATTTCGGAGCAACTGTAAACAGTATGTTGCATTTGAGACACAAAGCAGAAAATGGCCCATTAAGCACTCAAATGGCTTTACCTTACGCGTACCGCCACGGGTGACCAAAGTCGTTAAGGCGCGGACTCTTGAGCGGGAGGTCTGAAGCTCGAATTCCGCCAGGATCGTCCTCCCGGACTGAGGCTTTCTCCAGGTTTTCCTCAGTCCTCATAAATGACAAATGCCTAAACTTAGACCTGGAACTCTTCCTCCTTTCAAAAAAAATTTTTTTACCAATATATCATTTCATTTCATGTATCATCAGCGTCCACCGCTTGTGGTGCCTCAGTAGTAAAAACAGGCGTTAAACACTATTTTTTTAAAAAAAAATACCCTACGCGACTGCAGTCTCGAACGGTAGAAAAGAAAGCCCACTGGTTACGATTTCAGTAGTAGGGATTACTTTAGGCGGATAATTTCCTTATGAGCGTCTAGGCCTGTTAGCTCAGTTGGTTAGAGTGTCATGCTAATAATGCGAAGGTGAGGGATCGTGCCCCTCACTGTAATCTTGTGATCTTTTTAATAGAATACATTAATGTTTATAGGTTATGTTAGGTTAGTATAATTTAGGTTTAACAAATAATAATACTAATAATAATAATAATAATAATAATAATAATAATAATAATAATAGTGCAACTCGACATTAACAGTTTCTGGCTCACCTGCCGTTCGGGCGAATTCGGCTTTCTTCGCTACCTTTTGGGATTTTGGCCTCAGGACAAGGTTGGTTTGTAACGTCAAGTCCTAGACTGACATATGCTAGGTACTTTGCGCATGCGCAATTAACTTCGTAGCACTATGGAACGGTTATCATTGGCATGCATACTCTCGCAGAACGAACAATTTCACCGAAGTAGCAAGGCCAATCATTTTCAACTTGCCGTGTACTGTGAATTCAGACTAATTTTTCCCGACTAATTGGGCAAGACCTGAGCATTCTGAATGAAAATCTAATTCACACACTTATATTGAATTATGAGCTCGAATATCCGATTTCGAAAAAGCGTCATAACTTTGTAAGTTTACAAAAGGGATCACAAGTTCCTTATCTCAAAATGCTTACCTAGAACAGCTTCACAATCCTTGCAATTTGTGTGGTTGAATTCTGGGATACTTTATATATAAAAGGAAAAGAGCAGACTACTCTAATCATAAAGGTACATAGATGGTCGATCTCCTTGAAGCCACATTTCTTCACAGCTTCCTTTGCAACAAGAGTTATGTGCACAGGCGCGTTGTTGTGAAGATGGCGCACACCACCATTCAACTTTTCTCACTTTTTCTCTTTGATGGAAGCACGTAGTCAGTGCAGTAGGCCAGCATAGTACTCCCCATTTACTGTAGTGTTCCTCTCCTTGAAGTTAACGAAGAGTATTCCTTCACAGTCCCAAAAGATTGTGACCATGATCTTCTTGGTTGACTAAGTGACCTTGGCCTTTAGAGGCAGTGCTTAGCCAGGTTTACGCCACTCCATTGATTCTCTTTTCGACAAGGGATCATACAGGACCATAGTTTCATCTCCTGTAACAATGGTTTGCAGAACTTCTCTTTCGTTGCCACGGTAGAGCTCCAAATATGACTGACAACAGAAGACTCGTTGCTGCTTTTGGACTGAGGAAAGAAATCTGGGCACGCATTTTAAATGTTCATGAATAATTCGAAGAACTGTTGTTTTAGAAAGACCCAACCTTGCTGCTATTTCTGTAACTTTGAGCCGCCGGTCTTCCACAAGAGCGATGTTTTCAGGAGTGAGCACCTCCAAGGGCGACCTGCACGCTCTTCGTCTTCAATGCTTTCTCGACCCATTCGAAAACGTTTAGCTCATTCTTTTACGGTAGAATATGGGGGGAATGCTTTCCCATATACACCGTCCAATCGCTGTTTAATTTCACTTGCAGTAAGTCCTTCTTTTGTGAAGAACTTAATAACAGCTCAACACTAGATTTTGAACATGTCACAATCTTCTACACATAGCCTTCTTTATGCAACTATATCTGAACAACTGAACACAGCAGAGCGGAAGTTACATCTGTAATTATTTAGTTAACAGATAAGGTATGACACTAGATAAGGGTTTTGTGAAGGCGATAATCTTTATCGGCAAGGCCGGAAACTAATGGACCTATCCTCATATAATTTGAAACAAGATCTAGACAACAATGTAATAAAATAAATGGATGCTTCAATAGATACTTGGGAAATTCAACGAGGAATGAGGGCAGACTCAAATTACATAATATTGAATTGAAACCAATGCTACTCTATAGAAGTGAAACTTAGGCAAGGAGGAGAAAAGACGTAATAAAACTGAAAGCTCAGAAATGAGATAAATGAAATTATTAGGAGTATTTCTAAGAGATAAATAGAGAAGGACAGACATATGACTGAAACTGGATGTAAGAAACAGTATGGTACAAGAAGAAATTCACTAAAAGAACTTGTCCCCTTACAGACTACCGCAGCAAGGTTTTCTTTATAAACTAAATGGGAGAGGGGATATAAGACGGCCGAGAAAGAGGTGGAAAGATTAATTTAAAGAATAAAATACCTTTGGCGCGAAACGAGATAAATCCAACAACAATAATGATATCGTTACAATAACTACTGCTGTTAGTGTCATTGTTGACCTGTCTGTGTTGCGGAGTGCACTGATTCTGTTAAGACTCGTCGGGGAAAAACGTTTTAGTATTTCACAACAGATACTGTAATTTTCATATGAATTAGAACCAATGTGTGAAATCTTTAACGAAGTGTATGAGCATACCTATTAAAAACGTTAATCAGCAATGCATTCAACATGATTATGCTGTTGAGAAAGTGTTGAAATCTCTGCAGTTGGCTCAAGATGTGAACATTCTACACGAACGCTTATGTCTTTATGAAAATATTCTGAAAGTGCCATAATCAATTATTTTCTTATTAGTCAAGCATGTTTTAACAAGTTTTATGAAATTAGTTATATTGTTCACTTTTATTCCTGTTTGCTTGTTTATGTTTTTAGGTCTTGCAAGAGATCTGCGAGTATTTATGTATACGAGGGCGTTTTTTTTTTCAACAGCATTTTATTTTGATTTATTCTGATGTATATTCATAACTTAAAATGCACAATAGGATAAAATAACTAAACTAACACAATATACTGCAACGTTATAGCTAAAATATTGTGATGAATCCGTTTATCTTTGTTATTGTTTTCGTTTTAGTTATCTGGAAGTGGGCAAAGAGCATAAATAGTTTTTGCGTTTATTATATTGATCGTCATGAGCCTTTTTTTCAGCGCCTTGCACAATCATACGCCGCCTCGTACATTCACTCTGCTCGGTCTTAAAATTTCCGCGGTGAGTGAGGCAGTGGCGGATTTAGGATTGGCTTCCACAACACATATTGTGTGCTTAAAGGCTAAGTTAAATACTTTAATTTTTCCCTGAATAGAAGATATTTACTTTGAACAAAACATAATTCTAAGCAAACCCCAATTTACGTTTTATAACTTTAGCCAGAGAATGTGAAAACACAAAAGTACTGCTTTAGTTTTGAATATGTAGTGACAACTGCGCTGGGCAAGTATTTCAAATTTGGAGAAACATTCTCTGCTCTAATAAGATATATTTTTTAAACAGTGTTTAACGCTCATTTTTACTACTGAGGCGCCAAAGGCGATGGACATGATGGTATACGAGATGGAATGATATATTGGGAAAGGATTTTTTTTAAAGGAAAGAAGCTTATGAGCTTTGTCTTTATCATATTTAGAAAATGGTTAGCCCGGAAACCCTCGTAACATGCGGGAAGAGAAAACCCAGGTGTACAATTGAGTAATAATTAGTAACCTTACCAGAAAATTGTGAATTTGGATAATATTTATCTCCGAAGCAGCGTATAACGAAACTTTCCTTGTTGCTGTTCCTTGACTTCCTCAAAATTGAAACGTGAGGGTGATTTTTAAGTCACGTTCTTTCAAAAAGCAGGCTTATCGTTTTGGTTATTTAATTATATTCACATTATATTCGGAGCTCTTGCAAAGATGGATTTGCTTCTGAAAAGTTTTTCCTAGGTTTCTCCCATGCTGCACTTAACTCTAGGCTCTAATCAGTGCAGACTGCTACTGTCTAATTAAATAATGTAATAACTTTATGCAAAATAATATTTCAATATTCTTCAATGAGGCATTCCCAACATTAAAAAAAAAATATCAGTCATCTAGCGTATGATAGGTTTACGATTAGTAAGGTTTGGAGTAGTTTAATATGTATACTTTGAATTTCATATATATGGGCCTCTTTTTATGAAAGCAGACTGAGAACTTGTATAATCTCACACATATCTGAAATTATTGAAGGTAGTATGGACACATATCTCTCCTTAATGGAAATAAGTCTTCACTTTCTCTTTTCTTTGCTGAAGTCGAAAGATGGTCTCTCTCGACTTCAAAAAGTCAAGGGAGAAGCATATTGCACTATTTTTTTTTTTTTGTCATTAACATCAAGTGAAATAAAGAAACAGTACAGTCACAGATATTTGCATTACAATCTACTAATGCATCACAACTTACTGTTCGGAGAAATGGTTGACACACAATACGGAAATGATACTAGGTTAATAAAAATCATCTGATTTTACACTCTCCAGTGTCAAAAGTTTAATAATAATGCATTGCGCAATCTACGAGTGTACCTCTTGCTCGGACATGATGCTACTCACAAAAGAAAAGGTTTTCCCCCTCTTCTTCTGAAAGTTCATACACAACTTCTTAAAGGCGTGTATGATCCTTACTACTCACAAACAGTAAAACAAAAAATCCGGTTTATATTTGATTCACTGTGGTGTTATGTAATTTGAAATTCGAGTTTTGGTACTTTCTTTTCCTCTCTCTTTATTGAACATTTTTGTTCATAGCAAGAAAGGTAGTGTCGCTGCAGGCTGAATTTTTTATAACATTGAAAGCTTTATAGTCCCTAAGCATTTTTTTTTAAATCTGTAAAAAGAAAGGTTTCTTTTCGGGATGAATCGAATGAGAGTCGAAGATCTTTTGAAAAGTCGAACAGTCCTACCATTCTGCTCGGCTGCTACTCCGGGTCGGGTGACCTCTTACTAGACAATGCTACCTGGTACTGAACTTTTTTTTAATAGTGTTTAACGCCACAGGCAGTGGACACTGATGATACACGAGATGAAATGATATATTGGGAAAGGATATTGTTTTTAAGGAAAGAAACGTCCAGGCCTAAGTTTAGGGTACCTCCCCGGCATTTGTCATTTATGAGGACTGAGGAAAACCTAGAAAAAAACCCGGTCAGGGAGGACGGTGCTGGTGGGATTCGAACCCCAGATCTCGCGTTCACGCCTTAACGACCTCGGCCACCCGTGGCGGTTGCACTGAACGTTGCAAAGCATTGCATGGCACCGTCAGTTGACGATTGCTGATTAAATTATAGTCATTAAATTAAATTATAGCAAACACCTTGTTCTTACGAGCAAGTACTTTGACCATTAGAGTACACGCGCGAAACTGTACAGTGTTTGATGGAAAGCTAAACAGCATTGCGATAGTTATTACCCCAAACCTAAATTTACAGACCGACTTAGCGATAGGGTGTTCGTGAAAGTATCAAATCACTGGTGGTTTGGATAGGTTGTTGACCCCATTGTCATTGGGACTAACTTTTTTTTTTACAAGTGAATTTGACTCGAGATGTTCAACATTCTAGCAACATGGACTGTTTACTATATAAAATAGTTTGTATATGGTTTCTGTTTAATAAACTTTTCTTATGAAATTAAAGCAAGATCAGACACTCTCGTTTACCAAAGCGGATGGATTGTAAAAGTCGTTCATAATTGATGACAAGAGCATAATTATTCCTGTTTTTCATTAGCAGTAAATATAAGAGTAATAAAAGTAAATTCACATCCCTGTGCTCTTTTTGAAATGACCAAATTGTAGGTAAACACGACAAGATGCTATAGTGAACATTGTTTGGCAATGTTTTATGTTTGAATATCAACCAGAATGAAATCTTAGAAATTAAAGAGACTTAATTTTGTTTAACTGCCTTTAATGGCCAAGTGCACCATTCTTGATCAAATCCGCGCTGATCGAGGGTCTCTGAAACGTGATCAAAGTTTAGCAGTGAAATTGTAGTTGCGGTGCATCAGCTCTAGGTTGCTGAACGATCACGATTCTACGATAATTACTCAAAGGAAAACATCTAACTCTAAAGCCAAAGAGGTTGTAGTGCAATTACAATCTCCTTGTCTATATCGATTTGCTTTTGTTTCGTGTTTGATTACCATATGTAGAGTAAACGAAAATGGAAAACAAATGAAGGTCTCTCAGCATGAAATGGACATTCTGTTGGAACTAGCTATCTCATATTCCAATAAACCGGAAAACAAAAGACTGATTCATGTTCTTTAAAGGAAAAAAGGAGGCATGGAATGTTTTAACCATTCATTTCAACATGACACCAGGTGAGTTCTAATTACTAAATAAATAAACAAACCACTATTTGTTAAAACAGCGTGAGTGATGAAGTGTGAAATTCATGGGTGAAACACGGTGATAGTAGGAAACTCTAATCTCTGTCATTTCATTTACTAGCCAGCCGGAATCTTTCTTCAAATTTCCTGTTTTCATACTCTTAAAAGGGTTGCCTCTTTCCACAACGATCCAGTTCAATTTAAGTAATCCAGGTATATTACCTCGCCCTCAATACCTTCAAGAAAATCGAAACGGGTAGTGTAACTTGACCGCAATCAACGGAGTTGGTCGGTCCAGCACCCGCGGTCAGAATTGAACACAATCGACTATCTCGTTTGACTTTGATCATTGTCGATACACCGAAAAATTGCAATGAAGTTCAAATATTAATCGAGGATGGTGCACATGGTTAGCAATGTGGACTTGCTGGAAGGGATGACCGTGTGTGGGAGTCGGATCTAGAAGACAAATGAAGAGGGAGGGGAGAAGAGATGAAACAAAAGAGAAACTGACATTTAATCCTTAATGTATTTTCTTAATTCCTTTTTGGTTACGCGTTAAATCACACAACGTTTAATTTGTTTTGAAAGAATATATATTATATTATATATGTATTCACTCTCACATCTCTTCAAACAATTATTGGCTATGTTGCTAAGTGAAACATCAACCAACAGATTAGGGATGCTTACGGCCTAGATGCAGAGTATCAAAATAGAATGGAGCACAGTCCTTAACATGGTAGATGGTGAGCCATCTCAACAAATAATGGAGGACTCTTCAGAAGTTGATCCTTGTCCCCTTTTACCTGGATACGCTGTGCAAAGTTCTTCGGCATTACTGTCACAAGTGTTTTCCGACCTTTGAGGCTCTTAAACGAGAGCCTTTGACTAGATAAACATTTTCAGGTATTTGAAGAATCTTAACTGCAGAAAGCAACGAGATAATCGCTACCATCTTTTTACTGGTATTCGCTTACTTTCCTTGAATGTAGTTTTACTTCAGTTATGTCAAGGAAATTTACTGGAGAACGTTTCTCATTTTTTTGTTGTGGTTCATATCACTGACGTGTATTTACAGATATCACAAAGGCAGGCTCCCCCCTCTCCAAATTAATAACAGAAGTCGACGCTTATGTTCAGGAGTGAAAGCTATGCAAGCACAGTAGGGTTCAGTTCACACATGCATATGGGCAAACTCAATGCTTCATGGCCATGCAATTTTAATATTTCGTCAATGTAGAACATTTTTTCTTGTCATTTATCGTCTCTATCAATAAGTAGAGTTTAGATTTTCTCATATCTCTTGATGAACGAGGAAGCAGCCATAATTTCGCCTCTTCTTTTACGGTTTTGTTTTCCTGAATATTGCGGGGCATTATCCATAATCACAACACTCTCCATGGGAGGTTGGAAAGAAACTGATTGTTAATCCAAAGCTCAAAGTTTCTGAAATTCATTTAACGATGAAAATCTGCCAAGCTATTGCCTTTTTGAAAAATGAATAATGAATTCTTCACAAACACCATTTTGGATCCTGCATGGAGACAATGAGGCGGCACACAGCTCTTGTTGCAAAGGAAGCTGTGAAGGATTGTGGTTTCAAGGAGATGGACTATCCACCCTACAGCTCAGATCTAGCTCCCAGTGACTATTTCCTCTTCTCAGAAATCAAGAAGGATCTTCGAGGAATGAAATTAAGTGTGACGAAGAAGTGATGAAGTCTTTATCATACCTAGAAAATTGTTAGGCCGAAAACTTATTGATCTACCCTCGTATCTTAGTACTCGTTTCTATGACGATGTTATTTTGTTTTTGTTTTGAATATTCAGATGGAAATGGATGCTAATTCCGCAATGTTTGATACTGTAAATATGGATATCATTGCAGAAGAAACTATAAGGAAGTGGGGGGGGGGGTGAGGATTTGTTAAATCCCCAAATTTCGAAAAGGATTATGATAAGTTCTGTACATGGAGAAAATAAAATCATATTAGTTCAACTAATGAAAAATCTTGTTGGCATAGTTTTCAGAGTTGGTAAATATAACGTTAATTGATTATTAATATGGTAGTAATTTAAAATTTAGATTCTTAAATTTGTTTTATTTTTTTCAGTTTGAAGATATGCATGCCTTCGACGTGTGTGTGTATTCGAAAGTAAAATCAATATAGTACGGTTAAGGAACTTTTTTTTTATGTATAATAAGATTACTAATGGTTCAAAATTAACGTTTTGAAATTTAAGAAACTGTAATGCGAGTTATTAATTGCATTTTCAATGTTTCCAAGATAATGAAAGTTAATTTATGATGATTAATATCTTACGTTGTTGTACTTTCGAAACATTTGTTTAATAAAATTATTTTCGTGTTTGAATGTTGGTATGCTTGTTAGGGCGAAGAGTTTAGCTTTTCTATCAGTTATGTTGTTTGAAATTGTGTTGTGAGGCGGTGATGACTTCATGGAACACTAGTTGCTAGGTAACCAGTGTCAAAATTAGGCTATTTGTGCATGATTTATAGCGTCATAAGAAACGTGTTTTAATGCTAGGATTATATAAAATGTATTTAAGTAATACACAACCATTTCAGCACCACAAGTTATATGTTTGAAAGAAAGAATATCTCCATGACCTTAGCCCAGAACATTACGTCCTGATACTGCTGGCGTGGACTGGCAGATCGACTCCCCGCTCGAACAAGCGTGTTTAAAGCAACACCGTCTCCATTACCCAGACCCCAAATGCAGGAAAATAAAATGGCACCACTGCCAAGTGCCAAAATGAACATTTTACGCAGCGTTATGTTTACAAGATGACATACTTTGTTATTAGAAAATATTTCCATGTTTTAAGAACCTGAAATTGTTTACAAACAAAATTTTTCATATGTAAACGAAATATATAATACTATGAATTCAGCTTACATAAAAACATCCATGTATAACAGTTGTTAATAAACTACTATTCATTACCGTTTACTGTGGTGTAATAAGTAATGAAATAATAAAAATAACAATACCAACAAACTGCATAAATAAGAATAGCTTTACATATACATACACACGCGCACGCCTAACCATTTTCTACGTATGATAAAATAAAACCTATATTTCACTTTTCAATATAGTTACCCTTTATTGCAATACACCTCTTACATCTTTGAATTAACATTTTAATTCTTCCCCCCCCCCAAAAGTAGTCAAAAGTCTAGTCTGCAAAATGGGCATAAACAGCATCCATCACTTCTCCGTCACACTTAAATTTCCTTCCTGGGTTTTGAGAAGAGAAAATAGTCACTGGGAGCTAGATCTGGGCTGTAGGGTGGATGGTCGATCTCCTTGAAGCCACATTTCTTCACAGTTTCCTTTGCAACAAGAGTTGTATGCACGAGTTGTCGTGAAGAAGGCGCACACCGCCACTCAGCTTTCCTCGTCTTTTCTCTTTGATAGAAGCACGTAGTCTGGGCAGTAGGCCAGCATCGTACTCCTCATTTACTGTGGTGTTCCTCTCCTTGAAGTCAATGAAGAGTATTGCTTCACAGTCCCAAAAGAATGTGGTCATGATCTTCTTGATGGACTGAATGGCCTTGGCCTTTAGAGGCGGTGCTTCGGCAGGTTTACACCACTCCATTGATTCTCTTTTGGACAAGAGATCATAGTAGAAGAAGAAGAAACTATGGAGTTTCATCTCCTGTAACAATGGTTTGCAGAACTTCTCTCTCGTTGCCACGGTAGAGTTCCAAATATGACTGACAACAGAAGACTCGTTGCTGCTTTTGGACTAAGGAAAGAAATCTGGGCACCCGTATTGCACTAACCGTATTCATGTTTAAATGTCCATGAATAATTCGAAGAGCTGTTGTTTTAGAAAGACCCAACCTTGCTGGTATTTCTGTAACTTTGAGCCGCCGGTCTTCCACAATTTCTCCTTCCACAGAGCGATGTTTTCAGGAGTGAGCACCTCCAAGGGCGACCTGCACACTCTTCGTCTTCAATGGGTTTTCGACCCATTCGAAAAAGTTTGGTCCATTCTTTTATGGTAGAATATGAGGGGATGCTTCCCCATATACACAGTCCAATCGGTGCTTCATTTCATTTGGAGTAAGTCCTTCTTCTGTGAAAAACTTTATTACAGCTCGACACTCCATTTTGAACATGTTACAATCTTCTACACATAACCTTCTTTATGCAACTATATCTGAACACAGCGGAGTGGAAGTTACAATTGTAATTATTTACTTAATAGATAAGGCATGACACCAGATAAGGCTTTTGTGAAGGCGATAATTCTTATCGGCGAGGCCGGAAACTTATGGACCTACCCTCGTATCATGCAGTGTAATATGTCATATCTAATGAGTCATAACATCCCATTTTGTAAATTTTAAATACACTTTTAAAAGATATCAATTGCATAAAACGTTGTATAATCTTCACGCTGAACGCTCGTAAAAATTAGCGCGTCAGTTGAAATGAACGCACTAATCATTTTCTTATGTCACGGTTATTAAGATTATGCACCTGTTACATAAATAACTATAGCAGAATCACATATTAGATATTAAATAATGCAAATTTCGAATATCAAGATACATTAAAAATAGAGGATGACAATAGATATGTTTCCACCGTGTTTAATGCTTTGTTTGCTCACTGTTACGTAATAAATCGTGTATTCGTGTGCGCCTTCACTTGATCTTCCTGTAGTTTATAAATTTGTAAGCCAGATAGAAAATCATAATAGGTGGCAAATGTTTAGTGGTATTACTGTAACAACGCTGTCTATCTCTGGGAAGGTAGTTTAACATGCGTTTCATAAAAGCTAGATGCCATATGCATAGTGTAAAACAATTGAACTAAACTCCTTGAAGCTAAAGTGGAAACCCATGGTCATACGTTTGAAAAGGTTAGAAATGTCACCCATTCTCCTTGAATAATTGTACTCTTGAAAGAAAGGGGAAAAAAAAAAAAAAAAATGCAGGGCGGGGGACTATGATTTCATCCAATTGGAAGAACGTAATTTTTTCTTACTGCGTACAATTGACATTTAAAATTTGAATTTTCAGAGTTTCTGAAGCAATTCACTATTTTTGAAGGCGAACAAAGTTACAAAAACAGAGATGGTCTAAAGTAAATAATGGAAGAAAGGCAACATGAATGGTTGCGATTTATTATAATAAATGTGGTAAAAGTGAAAGTTGCTTGATACTAAGAAATGTTGAGATCTGTTGCGTAACTTTTCGGGGCTGTGTATGGATAAATGGGCAAATATTGACTTTTTACAAAGAGTTTGGGATGGTATATGGGGACATAGCTCAGAGAATGGCATTAATGTGTAATTTTGATACCATTTGTACACAGAGAAAATCCTTAAATATTACTGATATGTTTCAGAATTGAAATATCGTTGCAATATTAATTAAATATCTATTTTAAAATGATTAATCCAGTGAAAAACACGTTGAGCGCTCTTTGCCTCTCCTGAAAATGACGAATACATTTTTAATTGACCGCTTTTGCAAATATTTGCTTTTGTACTATAAAGCACTCCACTTGTTCTTCATACCTTATGTAGAAGTAAACAGTTGATGGTTTGAAGGAAATTCACCGTAAGTACACAACATGTTTCAAGAGCATATTTCGTGGCAAGAGAATTGTTAATAGATAACCTTGACGTGGGAATGGAGTAAATATTTTCTGTTTTCCACTAATTTCAAGTGTTTTTAAATATGTCGTAGGATGAAACTACTAACCATATATTTTCAATGCAGAAATAATGCTTGAGGGTCAGTTATTTAAATCCCAAACATGCGTGGTTGTAGAAAGGCGGAATTTGTCTCATGGGATGGAAGGTGGTGCAATAGACAACACCCGCGCAGTCGCGGTGGGCGATAAGAGTCAAAACGTCCAGGATTGCTTGGATGCACTGTCAGTGTTGTCGCATACACCGTACAGCCCTTAAATCGTATGTCTCCATTTCTCTAAAAGGCAAATAAATCACATCGTGCAATACTTTCAGGTTCTCATGCAATGAGACGACTAACAGAATTCTGGGGGCTTGATATGTTGCAAAATATTTGGTTTGGAACTACTTTATTTAAGTGTTTGCCCAGTGATGAGATTCCCCGATATTGAGGGTTTTTGTATGTTAATGGTAATTTTTGGTTTTATGTACATTAATACTGAGCAAATATTCTCCAAAACAGCATCGCCGCGATCACGTGGTATATCTTCTAAGACTCGGCACCTCATCTTTATATGATTGTTAGGAATGAAATTGCACACAGATGTAAGGCATATTATATTTTATTTATTTTAAGGCTCAAATTATACTTCTTTGTGTCCTCTAAAACCGCCACTGCAGGCATTGAAGACTTTGGTAAACAAAATGGAAACGGATCATAGTTCCGCAAAGAATGGTAGGGGCGATTCTATTTATCATATTGCACGGAAATTGGTTGTGCTAGGGACTTTTCCTAACTCGAACCTGAGAAGAATTTTTCATCGAATCGACGCATAACTTGGCATATTTCCGAGCTGAAAATAATTTACCAAATGTAGGGCCCTCGTTGGAGACTATGTTGAGATTCCCTGAGGAAGACCACGTCTACAATTTAAATATTACTCGGCTGCAGACCCGTGAATCGTCATAAATAACCAACACCGAGAAAGCTTTAAATCTTACATTATGTTGAGAGTATTTAAAAAAAAAAAAAAAAAAAAAAAAACTTTAAACCTCCCTTGTAATTTCTTCAGCGTCCGTTAAGCTACATTTGGTCTGTACGTTTGGAAAACAAAACTTCTTGAGATTTCTCACTAGCTTCGATCTATTTATGCTATTTTCTGCAAGGCGATTTGTATTTGCCTTTCTTTTTACTTTCTCTACCCCGAAAGTTGATACAGTGCAACAATTTTCATGATGTACCTCTCCAAGTAAGATATTTACTTTTGGGTGTGAAATTCTGAGCTGTATAGGAAGCAATTACTTCTATCACTAATAAAACCAGCTGCACACAACATATACACCTTTCTTTAGCATAATGCGAAGACAAAACTGTCATTGCATTCTTTTGGTTCACTGGTCACTTGAAAATTCTTTTCATAATATGTTTACTTTTTAAACTATCGCTGCTTAGCACCACGTGATCCAAATTCTTGTAAAATAAAACATAATACAGCTTATGGTGTGCAAAAGATAGCTCGAAAATGAGTAAAAAAAGAATCTTGTTGACACTGTTGGCGAGGAAATGAGCAAATTTTACGGAATGATTTTTGTGGCCTTAAATGAGGTTCCAAAAATGTCTCTTTATTGGTCTAAGAAAACCCTATATGCATGTTTCGTGATCGCTTGTTAGCTTTACTGTCTTTTAGCGCTTTGTTGATAATGGGGCTCCTAAACATGAAAACAACAGGCGTTTCAAAGTACAGTTGACAGTTGAAAACCTACTTTTATAAAGAGCCCCTACATTAGATGTAGATATTAAAGAATCCGTAGTTCCTCGTAAATTTCTTTTTAGAATTATTTCACAGGGACGGCGTTAAATTTAAAAAAAAAAAAATGTACAGTATGCATGTTACTGTTAATAAGAATTTATAAGGGAAAAGCTGATGAAATTCAAGAATTAAGCCACGTTGAAATCTTAACCATGAAAATGTGTGGGGATGAAGGACGTATACTTTTTGCAGGCAATTTATAACTGAGAATTTCTTTGGCACATACTAGGTGGCTTTATTTTATTTATTTATTTATTTATTTATTTACGGATTAAAACAGCCTTCTCTGCGGAAGGAAACCTTTGGAACAGGTCAAGACTTGGGTAATAAGAAAAAATCAGCTTAATAAGAACAAACTTTTTAGATCAGAGGATAAAAAAGAGATAAAATAATTAAGTGGATGGGTAAATTGAGGGTCCACATAATCTCAACAATAGCATAACATTCTGCCATTCTCAAGAACACAGATAAAAAGAATAGAAAAGGAGATCCTCTCATGAAACCAAAGACAGTGATTGACTGTGGCAAAACAAGAAATGTTGTTACGAAAATGTTATCTTACTATTCGAGTTTGATACTATTCGATAAAATTATGTGAGGAAAGTTGCAATGGAGCTCCTTCTAGAAACTGCTAGATTTTGTAATGTGAAAAAAAGCACTTCCGTGATATACCGAGGGTGCCATAAAAATGCATAGATATCTATTTAATACATTTCAAAGTTGGATCGAAAAACAACAGTAATGTGTAGTATGATGTTCTGTAAACAGATGTGACTCACATTATGATAGCGTTGCTACGTGACAGGTAAATCAACAATGAACAAATGAAGCCAAGATTATCGTATGATGTTCTGTACACAGATGTGACTCACATTGCGTTATGCTAGCTTTGTTACAACAAAATGGAGTCAAGATTACCGTTTGAACAGCGGGAAGAAATTTTAAAGTGGTATTGGAAAACCGAGAATGTTGTTCAAAGCTCAAAGCCAATGGAGACGTGTGTACAGAACAGAACCGCCAACGCGAGTAACAACTGCACGCATACGAGACAAATTTGAGACTCGTGGTACTGTATGCGATGTTCACAAGGGCAGATCGGGGAGACCTCGCACAGGAACAAGCCCCGCGCACACTGGATCCAATGCACTGGATAGGACGAAGAGGCCAGACTGAGTTTCCACCTCGTTCTCCGGATCTAACTCCGTTGTACGTCTACCTATGGGGAACTCTTACGGATGTTGTATATCGTAGAAAACCAGCTACACTAACAACACTTCGGGATGAAATTGAAACGGCATGGGCTGCAATCGCTGAGGACACTTTCGCAAACGTTGCTCAATCAGTAGTTCAACGTACTCAGAAGTGTATCGACGCCGATGGTGGGCATTTTGAGCAACTGTTGTAAATGCAAAAGCCTAAGATGATTAGTGCTCATCATTTTATGTTTGTGTGAATTCAGTTTTGTTAGGTTAGCACAGTTTTCCTTTGCTTGAAGTTGTATACAGTTTTTGTCACTCTCTGTATACTTCATACTTTGGAAAAACTGGATGAACCTAGAAGTAGACTCCCCCCCCCCCAAATAAAGAAAGAAAGAAAAAGGATAAATTTCATTTCCCAAATCCAAACTAGTTTATTAATTTTTTTAACAAAGCAGTTGATTTAATTCCATCGTTGAATTTGTTTCGCTGGCTTTTACATTATTTTATATACCTGTGCATTCAGCATAGAAATATGGTAATCATCTTGGGTATCATTAGAAAAAGGATGTCAGAAGCTACCCTTATTTAGTATATTATCTAACCTTAATGTTGATATACTCCCAACCTACTTAGTTCTCAGCAATTTTGAAGCTGTTCTCATGCAAATATTATTCAGAATAAAAAGGAAGCCTTCATTATCGAAAGTTGAAGGCCAGTCCATAACCTTCGTCAAGGATCATGATGCTATTATACCTATTTTCATTTTCATTCATAAAAATACTAGTTTAAAAAATATTTCGGTTTTTGTATTGTAATGTTGTCTGGAAATTCTAATAAAAAAAAATTGAAAACCCTTTTAGTCTAACTGAAAGGAATATTTCTGTAAAATGTAGTAAAATATTACACTCATTCGTTGATCCAATTTATATCTAGGCGAGAATTATAAAACAATTGAGTAACTGCAACTTTCTTTGCTAATAAGATATTTCGCCTTTCCCTTGCAGGCAGTCGGTCCTGGTGGTGTAGTGGTTACCATACTTGCCTCCTATACCCAAAACGTGGGTTCGAACCCGGCCAGGACCGATGGATTTTTTCGGGCGTAAAAATCTTAAGTATGGCTTCCTTCGGAAGGGAAGTAAAGCCGTGGGTCCCGTGTCGTACATTTGCGGCACGAAAAAGAACCTCAAGCCTGAAAGAGAGGCCTCTGAGCAAAATTTGTCGGCCGTTTCACGCCCTGAGTTGAATGGGACGCTGATGACCTGAGCTGTTAAAGAGCGTCCTTAAATAAATCAATCAATTTCCCTTGCAGGCGTTTTTTGTAATTAATGTGTGCTGTTTTTCTGTCTTTGGATTGTTGTGCTGATAGAAACTGATAATGTAGTATTATGATCAATAATTAATTTGGCAGATTCTGTGCTCCCCGCTTTTCCTTGAATAGTGTTTAACGCCCGTTTTTACTACTGAGGCACCACAGACGGTGGACACTGATGATACATGAAATGAAATAATATATTGGGAAAGAATTTTTAAGGAAGGAAAGGTTCCAGGCCCAAGTTTAGGGTACCTCCCCGGCATTTACCATTTATAATGAGTGAGGAAAACCTGGTAAAAACGCCAGTAAGGAAGGACGGCCCTGGTGTGATTCGAACCTCAGATCTCCCGCTCACCAGTTCATGCCTTAACGACCTCGGCCACCAGTGGCGGTTTAGTGGAAATGGAATAAATTATTTTACCTTTGGCATCTCCTAGCCAGCAATTTTTTGTTGCTTGGTTCGTGGATGAATGCATAAGTGAAATTTATTGATATGCTAAGGAAAATAAAATAAAAAAAAAAAAAAAACAAATACACACTACCAGGGGGCCTCCACCTATCTGACCGAGGTCATTTTATGTATGAGCCCTCACAGTTACAAAAATATAAATACAATAATTGGTTTTATCATTTTTATCCAAGTTCTAATATAATTAAACAAATACAATATTTTCACCTTAATTGCATCAGTTCCCAGTTCATCAGCAGCAGTATACTGGAATTAAATAAAGGTTTTCAGTTACTCTACCTCTGCCACCTACAGCCTCTACAAACTCTAATTCTTTTATTTCTCATATGCATACTAAATGCTATATTTATTCACCTTCTAAAAAAACAATTCCCAATCTTATGCTCAGTAATATAATCAAATTTAATTAAATTTAATCCCTCCCAATCCATAATCACCTTTATCTAAATTCTAATATAATTAAACAGGGTACAACCCATTAACATATTTGATTTACTTCCCTTCATAGTACCCAATTCCATTTATTTTTAACTTTACTCACGAACGCTCCTACATTCCTGCTATCTTTACTTAAGATTTTCATTAAGGCTATTTTTCTATCCAATTTAAACCATTTCACGTTTATAAACTCTTTCCGCCACAGGACTTTCGCTCAAACACTGTGTGTTCCATATCATCCTTTCCCCCACATGTTGGACGCTGATTCTAGGAAACCCTTCCTTTATTCCTTTTAATCTTCACACCTGCTCTTACCCATGTAATATCCTCTTTTTGATCTTTATTTAATTTATCAATATACTTCTCTCTTTCCAATTAATTTTTATCGGTGTATAGAATACTAAGAATATTTTTACCTGCTATCTCGCTAAACAGTATTTCTATTTCTATATCTTCCAATCTCCTTCTTATAGCTTTCTAAAAACCATTTCCCTCCAAATATCCCCTATTCCATTGTTCTCCAAATTTATCCTAAGACTTTGTTCGTGGATGTGGGTCAGGTTATAATTTCTTTGTATTATCAGCTTACAGAGAACAGAGGGTAGCTGAAGTCGCATTACTGTGCAGAAGGTTTATTTGAATTATCATTATTTATCTCATCTTTGTTTAATGTGACAAAGGTGATTGTTTCAAATCTTACTCAGAGCCTTGATTGCCTGACTGCATTTTGCTACTCCCATAAAGACGATGGTATGCCATTTACGAAGGTAGGTCCATAAGTTTCCGGCCTAACCATTTTCTAGCTATGATAAAGACAAAAACTATATTTCATTTCTCAATAGTTACCCTTTATTGCAATACACTTCTAACATCTTTGAATTAACATTTCAACCCCACCCCCCAAATATCAGAAGCCTTGTCTGCAAAATGGACATAAACAGCATCCATCACTTTTTCGTCACACTTAAATTGCCTTCCTCAAACATCCTTCTTGAGTTTTGAGAACAGGAAATAGTCACTGGGAGCTAGATCTGCGCTGTACGATGGATGCTCGATCTCCTTGAAGCCACATCTTCACAGATTCCTTTGCAACAAGAGCTGTGTGCACAGGTGCGTTGTCGTTAAGAAGGCGCACACCATCACTCAGCTTTCCTCGCCTTTTCTCTTTGATGGAAGCACGTAGTCTGTGCAGTAGTGCAGCACATTTACTGTGGTGTTCCTCCCCTTGAAGTCAATGAAGAGTATTCCTTCACTATCCCAAAAGATTGTGGTCATGATCTTCTTGGTTGACTGAGTGACCTTGGTCTTTAGAGGCGGCGTTTCGCCAGGTTTACGCCACTCCATTGATTCTCTTTTGGACAAGGAATCATAGTAGAGGAAACATAGTTTCATCTCCTATATTAATAGTTTGCAGAATTTCTCTCTCGTTGCCACGGCAGAGCTCCAAAATGCCTGACAACAGATGACTCGTTGCTGATTTTGGACTGACGAAATAAGTCTGGGCACTAACCTTATTCATGTTTAAATGTCCATGAATAATTTGGGGGACTGTTGTTTTAGAAAGGTCCAACCTTGTTACTATTTCTGTAACTCTGAGCCGCCGGTCTTCCACAAGAGCGATGTTTTCAGGAGTGACTCCCTGCAAGGGCCGACCTGCACGCTCGTCGTCTTCAATGTTTTCTCGACCCATTCGAAAAGGTTTGGCCCATTTTTTTACGATAGGATATGAGAGGGATGCCTCCCCATGTACACCGTCCAATCGCTGTTTAATTTCATTTGGAGTAAGTGTTTCTTTTGTGAAGAACTTAATAACGGCTCGATACTCCAATTTGAACTGAACATGTCACAATCTTCTACACATAGCCTTCTTTATGCAACTATATCTGAAGAACTGAACACAGTGGAGCTGTAGTTACAGCTGCAATTATTTACTTAACAAACAAGATATGACACTAGACAAGAGTTTTGTGAAGGCGATAATCCTTATAGGCGAGGCCGGAAACTTATAGACCTACGCTCTTAGTTGTCTTTTATGTTTAGTTTTGAGTACTAAGATCTGCAAAATCTCAGAGGGAAGTCTCCTCTCGCTAAAGTATTTGTGTTCTTAAAAAACCCCTTAAACACTCGTATCACGTCCCATAAATTCTCAAATAATCTTGGCATCTTCTCAAAGCGTTAGCCTATGTTTAATACACTGAAGCCAGGCTGTTGTTAGGAACAGAGAGGACGAGAGCACTGTGGAAATTTTCCATTAACGAATACCCCAAAGGCACCATCCAGTAATACTCTTTGTTTAGTTTGCGATAGGATCAGGCACAACTGTTAATTTTATAGTACTCCTTATTACCATTACTTGAGCTTATTTGTTCAGGTTTAGGTTTTCTTTTTTCCGAATCTCCAAGGTTGAAGTTGTCATTTCAATGCGCCTACGGTTTGTCTCTCTTTGTCTAGCTGAGATATTTTTTTTCTTATGAGGTAGTCATTTGTAGGGAATCCAATGAATAATCAGCTCTGCAATACGTTTCTTAATGATGTGTTTTCTTTGTGACCTACAAAGCTTTGTCTTGATTTTATATAATTTTATATAATTGATCCTTAGCCTCATCTACTCGTAGTAGGTCTGAAACCAGAAGTCTGTGGACTCTTAGGACCGGTCCCATCATATCACCAAATGTGAAAGTACACTAACATATTGTTTGTTAAAACTGTGTTAATATTTTAACAGTATGATAAGACTCCTGTATTATAAGCTTTTCCAGCATGCTAGTAGCACGTTAAGGTTCACTAGTATTGCAAGTAACACAGATCGAGAAGGTGGTGTCAAACTAAAAGAATTTTTTTGAACGTACTCCGACGTACTTTTGTTTGTACAGAATAATTAAAGCATATAGATCATGCAAGGAATATTTAAATGAGCAAAGACACAAAGTTGTTCTAACCTCTCTAGTATTTCATGTATAATCCTATAAACCGCCACGGGTGGCCGAGGTCGTTAAGGCACGGATTCATGAGCGGGAGTTCTGGGTTTCAAACCCTGCCAGGACCGTCCTCCGTAACTGAGGTTTTTTCCAGGTTTTCCTCAGTCCTCATGAATGGCAAATACCGGGAAGGTACCCTAAAATTAGGCCTGGAACGTTTCCTTCCTTAAAAATCCTTTCCCCACATATCATTTCATCTCATGTATCATTAGTGTCCACCGCTTGTGGTGTGTCAGTAGTAAACATGGGCGTTAAACACCATTAAAAAAATTCTCAATCCTATTCTGTATATATAAAAACTCTCTTTTGCGTTTGAATTTCAAGTCATTAGATATTACTTTTTTTTTTTTTTGTTATGAATGACTAATATATCCGAAAATAGAATTTCAACATCTATAGCTGTGTTTACGGCCGCCATTTTCGATCTGATATTAGTTATTAAACTTTTAACCCAAGTGAAAGGTGATGTTAACTTAAGGGAAGATGGTGGCAGAAATCTTAAAAAAAATACCAAGAATTTTATTTCTTTATTTGAAAATGCATATCATTGAAATAACTACCCCACAGTTTTAGTTTGAAATTCGAACTAAAAACAAAAACAAAACAAAATTAAAAGAAACACTGTAATGAGCCACGCTCACTTTTTAAAGTTCCCAGCTGTGAAACAATAATTTTCTTGCTTAATTTTGCCTGTGAAACCCAGAAACCATATTTGTAGTAAGATGCCTTTTTCAGTAGTTGAACAGGTCATTTTATGATTTCAGAATTTATATACAAGGCTGTGGAGATATATAAACACATGTGTGCTGTTTTGTTTAATTATCAAGTTTGAGTTACTGTTATTGTTTGTGCTAGGTGAACTTATTGATCTTTAATTTACAATGCCAAGGTCTGGTAGAGTGTTTAAAAAGTACAATAAATCCAAAATTACTAATATAAAGAGGAAAAATGAGATTGAGGTTAGGGCTAACCCTACAAATGCAAATATTAACTTATCTCCAAGTGCATTCATAGTAAAACTTGGATCAGGTATTATGTCAGGAGAAGATCACAATTGCAGAAGCACAGGTTTCAAAATTATAGATCTGGAATTGCTAGCAGAAGCACTTAAAAAGCCTGCAAATATTGTTTGTGTGATGGAAATTTTAATTAGTGGATGATTACACATTTTATGTGAAAATTGTGTTAGTGATACACCTTTCAAGACATCAATGGGTAATAATAGAATGTTTGAAGAATGTTTGTACATGGACTGAGATATGTAGGTCTTGGAAGAGAAGGTGCAAATCTTTTATTTTGTGATGAACATGTTTGCTCCCCTAATAAAATGAACATCACTCAATTGGCCTATGCTCTCAAGGATGGTGCAAATTCTTGAAAAGCAACGACACTGGAGAAGCTTACAACCTTAAGAATAGTTTTCCGTATGAAGTAGCAATGTACCAACTTTTCCTGTGCTGGCTTTACCAGAACTCCTAGAAAAGTGCCTATGTGGAATAAAAACGTAAAATCCAAATGAATTTTCAATGTCCTCATATGTAAAAGATTATCAAAAACTGTTTCCAATCGGGCAGTACAGATTTCTGCTTTAGAAGCTGCAGCAGTATTTAATGATGAGAATGTGGCAGGGCTTAGAATTCTAAGGAAATTGGGCTTCATACCTGGAATAAAAACTGTAGATTATCGATGACCAGCGAGTCGCAAAGACAGATGCTTAATGTACAGTATCGAAAAGCTTGCTAGACGAAGGAGCAGAGGGTTGAAAGAGCTACAGAAGACTAGGAAGAACAACAGAAGTATGCATATGGAAAGTTTTAGTCAAGGTGTGTTTGAAAATAATATGCAATATAACATTTAACTGATTTGTCAGTACTTTAAATTTTTCATGATAAAGGTACATATTTCTCAAGAACTGCTGAAGGAATTTTAATGAAATTTGGCACACTTGTTTCTTGAAATAGAATACATTTAAGTGCAACAACATTTTATCGTAAAGAAAATAAACAATTTTATGGTTGAAAGACCATAGAATATTTTATTAAAAAATTAGTCAAATTAAAAAAAAAATCACAGAAAATAGCTGAAATAATTTAGAAAAAAATTACTGCACTAAAATGTATCCCTATTATTTTTAGATTATTTTTCTGATGAGAGAATGGCAAAATAATTCCCTGGATTGGATAGAAAAGTGTACTAGAAAATGTAAATGAACAAAATTTTCAAAATTTCATTACACCATTAATAAATCATTAAAAATTCTGTAAAAATTATCAAAAGCAAGGTAAATCTTTTTAAACTTGTGTTTAAAATTTCACTCTGATATATTTCAAAATGTTCGAGATATGGAATTGCAAATGTATCAGTGTAAATCTACCACCGTGTTTCCTTAACACTTTGTTAAAAGTTAACATTGGTTCATGAAACAGAATGTTTGTTAATTTGAATGTTAAGGCATTCTAACAACTTGTTAACTTTTAACATCTGTTGTTGAAAACGGCCTTTAAGCTAAGGAATACTGTCACTGGTGGCCGAGGTCGTTAAGGCGCGGACTCGTGAGCAGGAGGTCTGGGGCTCAAATCCCGCCAGAACCGTCCTCCCTGACTGAGTTTTTTTTTCCTCCAGGTTTTCCTCAGTACTCATAAATGCCAAATGCCGGGAGGTACCCTAAACCTAGGCCTGGAACGTTTCATTCCTTAAAAAATCCTTTCCCAATACATCATTTCATTTCATGTATCATCAGTGTCCACCGCCTGTGATGCCTCAGTAGTAAAAGCGGACGTTAAACACCATTAAAAAAAAAAGCTATTGAATTAAGGCATTTCTTCGGGAATTTTGAGAATGGACAGATGTCCATTGCTGGAAATAGACAATAGAAAGAGTGACAAGTTAAATCTCACGGACTGTAGATACCTAGTCACAAAGAAAATGCTTGACTGAGGACTCTGTAAGAAATGTGCTATACTAGTGCTCTTAAACGAGTTCGTTTCGGAACTTTCTTCCTCAAAGCGTTCCCAGACAATAGTTACGAAATCAAAACATTACATAAAACTATCGTGCAGATTCAGAAATGGTATAAACAATGCTATTAGGAAAACCTTGAGGTAAATAGCAACACGAATAAAACCGAAGGTTAACGAAAATTAAGTTCCGAAATTTTTTGCTTAAGTAAATTTGGCCTGCAATTTTGGGCCGATTTTAGCGTTATGCATGAAATTCTGGAATAATTGAATTAACTACATAATTTGAAAGTTCTAGCTATTTGAAAGATAAATCAATGAAGAAAAATATTTTTCTTAACTTCCAGCAACCCTTTTCCCGCAGGGTATCAGCATGATTAAATAGAATGAGAAAGTGTAGCACAAAGCTGGGGGTAGAATCAGATACAGATTTAATAAAAATTGATTGCAGTGACACGGAAGGTGTCTGTATACAGAGTACCAAACAAAATATTGAGAATCGAACGAGGATATCGAAATGAACACTTTCCTCTAAGCTGTCTCAGCGAAGATGCAAGCCGCATTATAAGAAAAATATTTTAATTGTAATAGCAAGTCAAAGGCGCTCATGCATTAGTTTATTTATGAAAAGATAAATAACAAGTGGCGTCTGTTGTGTGTTTTTCTGTATATGCGATCTTAATAATAACAACTGAGCCAACAATCGTCAACATACCAGATTTCATATAGCTTTGTTTGGGTTGGGGATTGTCTGTCAGAGCATTTAGCAAACAATTTTATCAGGCGAGTTTATATGACTTGTTTTATTGCATGTAGCTCACTCTGCTGCGATTCGCTGTTTCTTTCTACTAGAGTGAATGAGATGCGAACCATAAGTATGAATTTATCGAAAGCTAGCACCCTCTAGTGATATTTATTAGAAGTACTTCACGAATAAAACAAGAATTTAAATATAATTCCCTATAAATTTGGCTTAAATATTATAATAATTGTACATTTGTATTATGGATACTTAACCTTTTCAAGCCATCTAACAACAGACAAACGTCGATTGTCACTAATGTCAATAGAGAAGAGAAAATATGGGTTTACTATTTCATAAATTGAATAAGAATAAAAGTAATATATATTTGAAATTCGCGCACGGATTATTAACAATTGTATAAAATGTTATGCTTATAAATATCTACTATTTAGATACCGTGAGAATGAAATAGAAGAAAGTCGACTATTGCAGTCGCTACTGAGAAAAAACAGAGGAAACACGTTCTGAACAACGTGTTTGTTAAGATTTGTGGTTGCTTAGGTAGATATTGTTACATAATTTACAAAATGATTTCAGACGTTTAGCTCAATACACAAAAACAATTGCTTGAGTGATTAAACATTAAGTTAGTTAAATTTACAATTACTGAAAACGCAGAAAAGTGGTCAGTGATGCATGGAGATATTGAGTTGGCTACACTGATCACAAAACAAATGCTCGTCGCGTGATAAAACGAATTTGATTTTTTTTCTCGATAATTTCACTGTGATATCCGGTTGTTATAGAATTCAAAATTTTGCTTCGTTTCATTGGTTAATTTTAGATAACGTCGCATAAGTGAAATAGTATTGCCATTATTGTTCTTCCTTTTGGTTTGTTTTTGTATCAGCTTTCAGTTGAACCTTCAGATCCTGTTTCTGCCTCAGAATACTTTATTTAGTTATTTTGTGGCCTCCTCCTCCTCCTCATCACTCTCTATCTCTCTTTGTCTCTGTGGTCCAGCACTTTATACTTTTGTTTGTTTGTTAATTGGTAGTTTGGTACCTGCTTAATCTCTTTGGAATTCTTTTTATATGACGCAGTTCTAATTCCTCATTGGCACATTTACAGGGTTCTCTGAGTATTGATCACACTATTTATGCCATTCCTTTGTAAGTGCTATAAGCAAGTGCCATATTTGCATAGAATAAATTAAGAACAAAGAGAAGTAGAAGGGTGGGGGGAGAAAACACACACAAGGAGCAGAGGGGAAGCGTCGAAACAATAACACCATGCTCTGACTGCTAAATTGCAACTGAAACCTATCGCAGAAAGGTTGCATCACCCGCAGAGAGCTTCTTTATAGGGGAATCGTTTGAAAATTGGTTTGTGTGTGGTTTCAAGTGCAAGTGGGCACTCTGTTGTGTTCAAGAGAATTATATCAACTTGATTTTTTAGGGTTGGATATTAGACTCGAAGTATTCACGCAGTTCTGCAGTTGCATCATCCCAAAGTTTGCGGAGTGAAGCCACATTATCTGACTGGCGACCAGAATAGAGACGATGGATTTAACTTCAACATCGACTCACGGATTAGGTCTAAAGTCTGTTATATGAATCATTCACATTTAACTATACTTAGCACCTATGAATTCCAGAGCGAGAGATGGTCGGCACATCCGGTCACGTGCTAAATTAGTGCGATTAAAAAATATTACTAGGAGTGAACTGATCATTTGGTAATGTTTGTCCAGGAATCTTTTATTTTACCTAATACCCATCCCAACAAATATTTAGAGAAGGGGATGCATTAATTTCTTTTCGCTTATCGATCGAAAGGAACTTCTGAACTCTCATCAAAAGAGCAATGCCCAGGACTATAAGATACCCTTAGAAATCTTCAGCGAAAATCAAGAAGTAACATTCAGGAATTTGATTTCATGACGTATGAATGAATGGTGTTTAACGCCCGTTTTTACTACAGAGGTGCCACAGGCGATGGAACACTGATGATACATGAGATGAAATGATATATTGGGAAAGGATTTGTTTTTAAGGAAGGAAACGTTCCAGACCTAACCATTTATGAGGACTGAGGAAAACCTGGAAAAAACCTCAGTCAGGGAGGACGGTCCTAGCGGGATTCGAACCCCAGACCTCCCGCTCACGAGTCCGCGCCTTAACGACCTCGGCCACCTGTGGCGGTTTCATAACAGTGCAACTAGCACTAAAACAAAGGATAAATTTGAGCAATTTCGCTAGAGGTAATAGATGTAAGAGCGTTGCAGGAAGTGCAACATTGGTTTAGTTACCAACAACAGAATTCTTGCGGCCGACATCTTGTTTGTCTTAATTGCATTGGGAAATACGAGGGTAGATCCATAAGTTTCCAACCTAGCTGATTAAGATTATCGCTTTCACAAAACCTTATCTGGCGTCATACCTTATCTGTTAAGTAAATACTTGCACCTGTAACTTCTGCTCCGCTATGTTCAGATGTAGTTACATAAAGGAGGCGATGTGTAGAAGATTGTAGCATGTTCAAAATGGAGTATTGAGCTGTAATTAACTTCCTCATAAAAGGATTTGCTCCAAATGAAATTAAACAGAGATTGAACGGTGTATATGGGAAAGCATCCCCCTCATATTCTACTGTAAAAGAATGGGTCAAGTAAGCATTGAAGAGTAAGAGCGTGCAGGTTGGCCCCTGGAGGTTCTCACTCCTGAAAACATCGCTCTTGTGGTAAGAGAAATTATGGAAGACTGGCAGTTCAAAGTTACAGAAATAGCAGCAAGGCTGGGCCTTTCTAAAACAACAGTCATTCGAATTATTCATGAACATTTAAACATGAATAAGGTTAGTGCAAGATGGGTGCTCAGATTTCTTTCCGTGGTCCAAAAGCAGCAACGAGTCATCTGTTGTCAGGCATTTTTGGAGCTCTGCCGTGGCTACGAGAGAGAAGTTGCAAACCATTAATACAGGAGATGAAATTATGATTCTCTACTATGATTCCATGTCCAACAGAGAATCAATGGAGTGATTGGCGTAAACCTGGCGAAGCACCGCCTTTAAAGCCAAGGTCACTGAGTAAACCAATATCATGGTCACTTTCTTTTGGGACTGTGAAGGAATACTCTGCATTGACTTCAAGGAGAGGAACACCACAGTAAATGGGGAGTACTATGCTGGCCTACTGCACAAACTACGTGGTTCCATCAAAGAGAAAAGGCGAGGAAAGCTGAGTGGTGGTGTGCGCCTTCTTCATGATAACGCACCTGTGCACGCAGCTCTTGTTGCAAAGGAAGCTGTGAAGAAATGCGGTTTCAAGGAGATCGACCATCCACCCTACAGTCCATATCTAGCTCCCAGTGACTATTTCCTCTTTCATAACTCAAGAAGGATCTTCGAGAAGGGAAATTGAAGTGTGACGAAGAAGTGATGGATGCTGTTTATGCCCAATTTACTGACAAGACTTCTGAATATTTTGGAGGGAGGGGGTGAGATGTTAATATAAAGGTGTATGCAATAAAGGATAGCTATATTGAAAAGTGAAATTTTATTTTTTGTCTTTATCATACCTAGAATATGATTAGACCGGAAACTAATAAACTTACCCTCTTAGGTATTAAACAGTAAGCTTAGTATTGTGGTAATCGGTTTATGGTTTATAAAAATAAATTATTCTTAGTGTTCTGTAATTTGCAAGTACCTCTAGCTGGTATCTCACCGAACATTTCTTGCGTTTTTTCAAGTGTATTTAGCTGTCACACAAGCTATAGACCCTCAGCAAAGAAGCTGCAGTAATGACAGTCGAATTAAAAGAAGCGTATCAGCTGTGTAAAGCAAAAGAAAGTATATTTTTCCAGATTGTTCACAAACTATGTTGACGGCCTTGGAAGTGAAGCTCGCTAGTAATTGAGTTAAGTGAACCTTTGCACTAATCTCTCTCCCCTCTCCTTGAATTGGCATGGTGATCACGTCGTGTGTACATCACGCCACTGGCAACAGGTCGGTGCGACAGTCAGTCACATGGCGGGCGAGCAAGCACGCTGTCATCAGCTCTGACAGAAATATGCGAGGTCTTTGAGAGTTTTGTTTTGTTTTTTTTCTTTCGTGGTTTTGGTGTTACGAACAACTTAAGATGGCTGGGTTTGTGGAGTTTTTCATACTGGTCGCTCTGCTCTATTGGCTTTTCTATCCGAGGTAAGTGAAAGTATCAGATTTCCAAATTCCTTTGCCATGCAGTGCACAGTTACGGCAAGATGACCGACCGCTAATCAATGAGCAGGATTGCAATTTTAATGTTGAAATATGCTTTATGTGATAACCGGCATCTTAACTTAGTAACTAATTTCCCCCATATGATGCGACATCTCTCACCTACCGCTGCTGTGTTTTCTTCCTCCATCATGGGCATAGGACAATATTGCAGGTGTTTATGTAATGAAGATACCGGCATCTTGCCAGTGCTTCCTTCCAATTCTCGAAGTCAAAAGTACACTTCCTTTCAGTCAGGCAGTTCCGGCAGAGCCCGTTCCAAATTCACTTGTTAAGTACTTCCCGGGAGCTTCCAAACAACACTGGCTTAAGAGTGGTTATTTACAGTACGAGTTCAAAGATATAAAAGAGTTTAAGCTTTCCTTTGGTGGTCTTGCTTCGATTTTCTGAATGTTACAAAAATCTATTTACCAAGATTTAAACAGTTCTGATTAAAGAGTCGGTCCTGGTGATCTAGTGGTAACTATACTTGCCTCATAGACCCAAGATCGCGGGTTCATTTCCGACCAGAGTTGATGGATTTTTTCCGGCGTAAATTCCTAAGTGTGGCTTCCTCGGGAAGGGAAGTAAAGCCGTGGATCCCGTGTCAATGATATACAGCATTTAAAATAGCCCCAAGCCTGAAAAAAGAGGCCTCTGAGCAAAATTTGTCGGCCCTTTCACGCCCTGATTTGAATGAGATATTAAAGAGCGTCCGTAAATAAAACAAATCAACCGATTAAAGAACCATAGAAGAAATTGGCCGCTCTGAAAGGGCCACGGTCTTTGAACAGAATATGTCAAATACTCTTAGAGTCTATAAATAACAAATATGTGTTTTGATCCGTGGGTTGTTTTCTTCTGAAATGAAAGTTTATGCGTGTTCGCTTTATTACCAAAGCATCACAGGTGCTGAACGGTGGTTGGAACTTTGTTTTAGTGTTATACGAATATTAGGATTCGAACTGGAACGAGCTTTTCCCCAGGTGTCCCTGGTTGACTGTATGTTATACTTTTCGTATATTTTATAATGTGTTATGAGGGGATTTTAATCTATGACAGTTTATTTTAAATAATGCACAAGAAGAAAAAATAAATAGACTTGGCTATTTGAACGAGAGGAATGAAAATGCTGTAGTAGCCGGTTATAGCTCAGTAAGGCTGGATGTTGCCTTCATATTTATAACCCCAGATTATTCAGTATTCAGATCATCCAAAACATTTTTTCAGTCCCAAAATTACAAAATCTCAATTCGGACACAAGTGGCTAAGATCAATGAGGCACGGACTGCGATGTGACTCTCTCTCTCTCTCTTAATGGTGTTTAACTCCCGTTTCTACTACTGAGGCGTTGAACATCGATGATATACGAGGGAAAGGATTTTTAAGGAAGGAAACGTTCCAGGCCTAAGTTTAGGGTACCTTCCCGGCCTTTGCCATTCATGAGGACTGAGGAAAATCTGCAAAAAACCTCAGACAGGGATTTGAACCCCAGACGAGTCCGCGCCTTAATGACCTAGGTTACCCGTGGAGGTTTGATTCTCGTCAAAATTAAGGCGTCTTTCAGATTTTCTTCTGTGACACTTAGGCTTTTTCATTGACCACCACATGTAACGCCGAAGCAATAAAAAAACTGGCATTAAACACTACCACTACTACTTAAAAAGAAAAAGTAAGGGCTTATTTTAACGACTTAAAATATATTTATGATCCAAACCTGAACTTAACCACCTCAGTGAAAGTTCAGTTTGATTAAGCTATATCATTTAATACCATGCAGAACCTTCTGGGGAAATTAGATATCTGTTGTCGATCCTGCACGTCGAGTGTGTTTGGCCAGGTTACTTCGCTGGTTCTCTGTCATTCTCACCTTTTCTTATGCATATAAAGTGAACATCGTACTGTTGTGCACAAACACTTGGCATACAAAGCAAGTATGCTTGGCATCCAGCCAAAATATGGCAAACTAGAATTCAGTATTTTGCTGTTCATCTCAATATCTATGAGACTTTGCACTTTAAGACTTGACTACTTTGAAATGCCGGACAAAGGAGAATTATTTGTGTAACTTTTTTATGATAACGAAAGAAGCAAAAAAGTAAATCATTCAGAGGGAAATGTATTGGCATTTTTTTATTCTAAAGTGCTTGTAAACTCCTGTGAATCATACTTAATACAGATTCCAGTTTTATTAGCATGAATTAAAACAAAACGAGACATTATTATTATTATTATTATTATTATTATTACTACTATTATTATTATTATTATTATTATTATTATTATTATTATTATTACTATTATTTCTCCACGAAATTTATACACTTAAAGTATTTTTCTAAAATCTTTCTCTTTAGTAGTGCCTTTTAGTTAAATTGTTCAGAAATGTTAGTTTGCCTATCTGCCAAATGTCTTTTACCTTAAGGGTAGTATGAAAGGCCTATCCTTGTAATGTTAATTGTACCAACTTCAGTTCCTATTTTCCCAAAGGACTATTAAAGCTAATGAAATGAAATTTTACGGCATACAGATGCACATAATTGAATTGTTCTGATCTATTTTCACTACTACACCACGATTCTGAAGCAGTTTTGTTTTCTTTTTTTCAAATTTTATTTTTTATTTGTTTTTTTTCTATCTCTACCATAATAGATCCCTATTATCAAAAAGAACATCATGAATAAGTGGTAACAATTTCAAAATGATAGCTTATACATTCATAAAAAAATGGGAAGGATATGCAAAAAAGTTAGTTTTTTAATAATTGCAGCCAAACAACGTTTTTACAGAAAAACTAACTTTTTGAGGGAAACAACAGCTAAAACCCTCCAACATTGTAAAATAACAAAAACGCTGCCAATTTATGAAATGCAACCCTTTCTGCCATTCAAGACAAAACACAGCCTTCTAGATAAAATAGTTTCTGAGATATAGCATTTTAAGTTAACAAGTGCTTTAAAAAAAGACTTCCGCAGGGACATAATGAAAAATTTACCAAAAAGCTTATAACCAAGGAACATTAATGAAAATCATATTAAAATAAACAGAAAATTCCAAATATTAAAAAGGTACAACAAAAAAAAAAATAATGATTTTTGACTCCCCCCCCTTCCCTTTAATAGTACCCTAAACGAGGGCTGTCTAAAAAGTTTTCGACTTTGACTATAGGTAGACATGCAATTGGCAAATATGTTTTATGTTGATACATCTGTCTTAAGCATTCATTTGAACTATCAAGTCATTGTTTTAAACAGTTGATTTAATATTACTTTCTAAAGCTCACATGTTATGGGCATTCCAGAAAATGGAGAAAAATTATTATCGTGCAATAGAGCTCTTATTAAAAGATGGTTTAACGCAAAAGGAAATTCAAAGTCAAATTTATAAACGTTTATTGGAAATCTTCTCCTTTATTTCTGAAGATGAAAAAATTGGCTGTTGAATTTAAACATGGCTTTCGCAAATAAAGGGCGTCCAAAAAGTGTTAACTACAACAGAATTCATTGAACAAATACATGATGTATGAAATTGCTGAGGCTATAGACATGTCAAAGAATCACTTAGGCTATATTTTACATGAAGAATTGATAGGAAAAAGTTTTGTCCAAAATGGATATGTCTCTTTCTAACAGTAAATCATAAACGCATTCGTATGAAACAGTTTTTGGAGCATTTAAACAGCAAGAAACGTATTTTTACGCATCGATTTGTAACAATAGCTCCACCATCACATATCAGAATCGAAACGACAGTCTAAACAGTGGACAGAAGACAAATTCGGTTTCTTTTTTCAGAAGTGTAAAATCTTAACCGGGAAGTACTACTCCAGTCTATCAAACTAGGTAGGAAAAGCATGTGAGAAAAGACCCTGTTTGCATAAGGGTAGGTCCATAAGTTTCCGGCCTCGCCGATAAGGATTATCGCCTTCACAAAATCGTTATCTGATATCATACCTTATCTGTTAAGCAAATAATTGCAGCTGTTACTTCCGCTCCGCCGTGTTCAGTTGTTCAGATAAAGTTGCATAAAGAAGGCTATGCGTAGAAGATTGTGACATGTTCAAAATGGAGTATCGAGCTGTTATTAAGTTCTTCACAAAATAAGGACTTACTCCAAATGAAATTAAACAGCGATTGGACGGTGTATATGGGGAAGCATTCCCCTCACATTCTACCGTAAAAGAGTGGGCCAAACCTTTTCGAATGGGTCAAGAAAGAGACGAAGAGCATGCAGGTCGGCTCTTGGAGGTGCTCACTCCTGAAAACATCGCTCTTGTGGAAGGAGAAATTATGCAAGACCGGCGGCTCAAAGTTACAGAAATGGCCTTTCTAAAACAACAGTACTTCGAACTATTCATGAACGTTTAAACATGAATGAGGTTAGTGCAAGATGGGTGCCTAGACTTCTTTCCTCAGTTCAAAAGCAGCAACGAGTCATCTGTTGTCAGGCATTTTTGGAGCTCTGCCGTGGCAACGAGGGAGAAGCTCTGCAAACCATTGTTACAGGAAATGAAACTACGGTCCTCTACTATGATCCCGTCCAAAAGAGAATCAGTGGATTGGGTAAACCAGGAGAAGCACCGCCTCTAACGGCCAAGGATATTCAATCAATCCAGAAGATCATGGACACAATCTTTTGGGACTGTGAAGGAATGTTCTTCAATGACTTCAAGAAGAGGAACACCACAGTAAATGGGGAGTACTATGCTGGTCTACTACAAAGACTACGTGCTTTCATCAAAGAGAAAAGACGAGGAAAGCTGAGTCATGTTGTGCTCCTTCTTCACGACAACGCGCCTGTGCACACAGCTCTTGTTGCAAGGAAGCTGTGAAGAAATGTGGCTTCAAGAAGATCGATCTCCACCGTACAGTCCAGATCTAGCTCTCAGTGACTATTTCCTCTTCTTTAAACTGAAGAAGGGTCTTCGAGGAAGGAAATTTAAGTGTGAAGAACAACTGATGGATGGTGTTTATGTCCATTTTGCAGACAAGATTTCTCACTATTTTGGGAGGGGGATTGAAATGTTAATTTAAAATTGTGAGAAGTGTATTGCAATAAAGGGCAACTATATTGAAAACTGAAGTATAATTTTTGTCTTTATCATACCTAGAAAATGATTAGGCCGGAAACTTATGGGCCTACCCTAATAAAACAAAAGCATTTGTTTTATCAAGACTATGCACCTGCTCACAAAAATGTTTAAATGATAGAAAAATTGAGTCTTGAAGTATGAATTCTTGGATCATCCACCATGCTCTCCGGATATGACTCCAAGCTACAGAACTCAAACTCTTCATTGCTGGTTAGCATTTAGAATCAAATTAAGAGGCAATTGGAGCTATAAAATTTTGCAGACGTTGTAGAAAATCTTCGGAGAGGGGATAATGACATTGGAGCATCCATGGAATAAAATGTATTGACCTATAGAAAGGTTTGATGATAAATATAAAAGTGTTCTAGTTCAAAGCTCGTTCTTTCATTGTTGGGTCGAGGACTTTACAGATCGTTCTCGTAGCTATAGTGCATTTCATCGCATATTATTGTTGTTGTTATTATTATTATTACTATTATTATTATTATTATTATTTTCTTTGGCGTTATATCTTTCGTGATACTCCTAAGCGTCCATGGAAATAGATTGCTTTCCAATTTTTACATTGTACTTTGGTAAACAATAGAATGTGTCTAATGCATCGAAAGACATTTGCTGAGAGCATCAGGTTTTTTTTTTTTTTTTTTTTTTTTTTTTTTTTTTTTTTTTTTTTTTTTTTTTTTTTACTGAGATAGATTGAAGAGTATTTTCATTTTAAATCGTCTATCAAAGCTAGCCTAATTTCACATTAAGTTTTACATTCCCTCTTTGTAATTGTAAGATTGAGATAAGCGAATTATACAAAGTTCGTTTCTGTCAGGTGGTGCCAGGTCGCAGAGCTGTATGAATCTTGTGGATGATAGTTGAGATGGAAGGGAAGTGATAGAGGTTACTTAAAATCAATTTTCAGTGAATGCATGCTAAAAACAATATTAATAATTCTATTTCTTGTGGAGAAACAAGCCTCCAATGAGAACTTGATTCCACACTTTGCCACTTCATGGCTCATGAATATATCCGTAAAATGGAAACCTTTACATTGAAACACTGTTCTTTATGCATTTTGAGATGACTGGTTGCTTTAGTTCCTCGTGAAATTTTTCTGTGTGTTCTTCGGGGGTGGCTTCATCTTACTTTCTTTGACATTAGGATTTTATGATTTCCTTGATGTTGTGCTTTTTAATTGTGTCTGTCTGCATTTATGTCGAATTTGGCGTGCTTCCGGTGATATTTATGTGTGGTGTGTGAAGTGTTCATATATTTATTTACAAGATATCTTCCTTTGAGGGTTTCTTTACAGCTACTTTAATAGCCTACTGTTCCACGTGTTTGCTCTGTGGCGTATTTCCAGCAAGCCTAGATTTGTATGTTTGATTCTCTTCAAATTCTACTGGAATACGTTTCGAACGATCGTTAGACGACTGTGATTGGTTGAAGCTCATAACTCCCTTTCATTTATGGAGTGAAACATTTAAAATCGCAGATGAGCAAATGCAATGTAATGGACGTGTAGCAGCAACCGTTATAGGGCAGCAAGTGGCCAGACAAGCCGCACGGTTAATGGAAGAGTAAAAATAGGGCGGAAACACCACTTAGGTGCCATGATTGCCTGTATGTTGGTCAGAAGACGCAGACAAACCGACATAATTGCCGCCAATTGATAGTACTTACCACAAGACGACTTCAAGCAACCAGCAGATCCGATTGAGCATGTTGGGCATGGAAATGTAGTTCGGCCCCAGTAAACAATGTTACAGAGGGTGCCAAAAATGTATACACACCTCAAGCAAAGAAAAAACTGTGTTAACATAACAAAACTGAATTCACACAAACAGAAGCGATGAGCACTAATTATCTTATACTTTTATAGTTACAACAGTTGCTCAAAATGCCCAACACCGGCGTTGATACACTTCTGAGTACGTTGAACTACTGCAGCGTTTGCGAAAGTGTCCTCGGCGATTGCAGCACACGTCGTTTCAATTTCTTTCCGAAGTACTGCCATTGTAGCTGGCTTTTTACGGTATACAACATTCTTAAGAGTTCCCCATAAGTAGAAGTCCAACGGAGTTAGATCCGCAGAAACGCGGTGGAAACTCAATCGGACCTCTTCGTCCTATCCAGTGCGCGGGGCTTGTTGCTGTGCGAGGTCTCCCAGATCTGCGCTTGTGAATATCGCATGAGTCTCAAATTTGTCTCGAATGCGGTGCAATTGTTACTCGCGTTGGCGGTTCTGTTCTGTACACACGTCTCCGTTGCCTTTGAACTTCAACAACATTCTCTGTTTTCCAATGCCACTTCAAAATTGCTTTCCACTGTTCAAACGATATCTTGACTCCATTTTGTTGTATCATAATGTAATGTAATCACATCTGTTTACAGAACATTACTGTTGTTTTTCGATGCAACTTTGAAATATATTAAATAGATATCTACTGTGAAAGTGTACATACATTTTTGCTACCCTCGGTATATGAACTGGCTCAAATGGCGGGCTTACGATATCCAGAAAATAAAGAAATTAGTTCATTCACTTTGGCTGCTTGTCTTCGATTTCATCCCCACATTTATCTTTCTGTATAGCTCCCTAATATCGGATGTATGGGATTTATTGGAACCCATTTGGATGAACTCTTTCTCTTATTTAAAAATTGTTGAATAAACGTTCTTATTGGCTCTGTGCTATCATTGTAACAGATAACTTTTGATCAAATATGAGTGGCATTCATGTGTATAGGAATTGCCAGTTGAATTAGTCCTCCCTATCCTCAGTGCTTAAATAATGGAAGTAGTATTAATTAATCTAGCGATATTCGTCTATTTGTTTGGCTGAACTCTCTTTTAAAGTACGGAGTGAGCAATTCTTCACGCAGCCGGCCGGCGACGTTCACTTGTTACACTTTCACTCACTACACTGTATTGCTTTGCTTAACAAACGCGTGCTACTTGAGCAAAATTTCAACTCACACTGAAGCCTCGTGGAGGGAAAATATACGCTGACATAGCGCTGCCAGTCGATCCCAAGGTTGCGTCAAGCATTGCTCACTCTGTACTAGGAAATCTGTCTCTTTGAGATTACCATTGCTTTCCCGATATTCACTACAGGCCTACAGAAAGATTGAAACAATGACAGTTATGGAGCAATAGCTTAAAGTCTTGGTGAAACGATTACTGGTTACTTTAAGACACTTAAAATTTTGTTCTTAGTAGGATAATCGGAACTACTGTAATGACCTTATTGGTTGCAAACTGGCTTTCACGGATAACCTCAGAGGACTTAGCGTGCAATAACACAGCATGTTGTAATCATGCTGACATATTAACAAGGGTTACAAGACAACATTTAGTGTTTATTTTCCGATCGCATTGTGGCAAGAAATTAGATTTTCGGCAAGTTTGCACCATGGTGATCCATGGGGCCAATATATCATTTTGTACGAAAGAAAACTCCCCAGGCTGAAAACGAGAGAGCAGAGAAAAAACCTTGATCTAGAGTTTTATATTCCAGCTACCCCGTACCATTTTCGTATTATTAGATAAACCAATCCCTTGTAATTGTTTTTTGATTAATATCTTTTGATTGTTTGCATAAAGTTTTAAAATTGGTGCACATTGTTAGTGATAATATTCTGTTTTTATTGCAGCACCGTATTTAACGACTGCCTAAAGTAAATTCTGCTAAGTAAAATTAATATAGAAATTCCATTTCAAAACTTTTCAGACTGAATATTTGACTTAATTTTAATAATAAAAAACAAAAACATAAATTTAGATTTTGAGGGAAGTTGAAAACTAATGATTAAATTTTAGGTTTCATCAGTTCGTACTTAAGTCACCTACATTTTAAATTTTCAAATGGCAAACTTACAAATAGTGTTTAAATTTCAGAAAAAAAAAATTTATCACTATTTTTTATCGTTCCATGACAAACTGAATTTTTTTTAATGGTGTTTAACGCCCGTTTTTACAACTGAGGCACCATAGGCGGTGACACTGGTGATACATGAGATGAAATGATAAATTGGGAAAGGACTTTTTTTAAAGGAAAGAAACGTTCCAGGCCACTTTGGGGTACTTCTCCGGCATTTGCCATTTTTTTTATTGATTTATTTACGGAAGCTCTTTAACATCTCAGGTCATCAGCGCCCCATTCAAACCAGGGCGTGAAACGGCCGACAAATTTTGCTCAGAGGCCTCTCTTTCAGGCTTGAAGCTCTTTATCGTGCCGTAAATGTACGACACGGGACCCACGGCTTTACTTCCCTTCCGAAGTAAGCCATACTTAGGATTTTTACGCCCAAAATCCATGGATCCTGGCTGGGTTTGAACCGGCGATCTTGGATTTAGGAGGCAAGTATGGTTACCACCACACCACCAGGACGAACTTTACGTTTTCTGTAATTGCAAAACAGGTGCAACTTTCTCTGTATAGCTCGCTACCGCTTAGATCTTCGTTCTTATCTTTGTAAGCATATCTTTCTGAAACCTTCTTTTCTCTTGTGGGAAATTTGGGGGAAAAAAATGCATTTTACTTGAGGTCAAGATAATAGAGAATATAATGTTAAAAATGAACAAGTTTCAGATGTTTTATTTTATGGTTTTATGAAATTTAAGGTTTATAGGGCATAACAAAAATTGTTGATTTGCGACTAACTATATTGAAAAGTGAAATACAGATTTTGTCTTTACCCAGAAAGTGGCTGGGCCGGAAATTTATGAACCTACTCTCGTATTAAACCCGCATCTGATTTTTATTCTGTGTTTTGTATCCTTGGCTATAAACGGGTTTCCAAGGCCTTGAAACAGCCTGTGTTTTGATTGTTAGTTTCCAAAGTATTAAGCCTTGCGCATAATACTGCTGGGCATTTGTCTCTCTGATGTGATTTCCTGAATCCGAAATCAGTAATTAAGGACAAAAAGTCATGTAATAAAAAAAAGAAACATAAGGGAGCTCTAGAATTATAGGGGATATGGTCAAGAAAAAAAATTATGTAACGTATTCCTGTTGCTTGTTTACTTTTCATAGTCCAACAGTAGTTATTTCCTACCAATACAACTTTTTGCTTCCAAAATTAAGGAATGTAACGTTCTTTGCTGATTTCTGCAATCTTCAAGGTGAGTGCACAGTGACCGGAAAGAGCAGAAAAACGGGCAGCTTTTTTATATTAATATTTTCTTATAAATGTTTGCAGATCTTATAAGTAAATATTTCAATCTATTGAAAGCTTTTAAAAAGAAATCACTTCTTTGACTATTTCACTCATGTGATGTCACCTCAAAATCGACCAATGAAATGAAGCAACATTTTGAATTTTGACCAATCACAGCCGCATTACGGAATTAAATTATCGGGGGGGGGGGAGCCAGATATTACAATCCTGTAGTTCTGTTCTGACGAATTCGGTCTTTTTCTCGTATAGTTGGTGGAAATATTTTTTCCTTAAGTTTGATTCATGTGGTATCTTTCGGCCACTGATATCTTGAAGAAGTTTATTGAATACTGGGATTCTGTACCACATTTGCTGATATTGCGCCTTACATAAATGTGTATTAAAATTGTCTTCTGAAGAGTCAGGAAAACCTGAAATTGGAAATGGATCCTCTGTTTCCTCTCAATGCTGCCATTTGTGGTAAAATTAGAATCGTTGCGGATCCATTGTCTGATCAAACAACTTTTAGGAACCTTTCCTTTTGGCATTTTGCTGTAACTAGAAATGCAAACTTCATAACAATGCATTCAGTTTGCTTCTAAATAAGAGTTGCATGCGACAATTTTGTTTAACAGATCGTGACTGACAACAAAGAAACAGAATACGCCTGTTCGATAGTCGAGAAAAACGTGTTGAACGTAACTGACAACAATTGTGTCACGAAATTAAATTCAGTTTTCTTCTAAAAATAAGTTAATTTCGACAATGCTTTTAACACATGACAAAAATGATATTAAAAAATTAAATGCAATGATTTGTCTTTGAAGTTAATCCACATTGTTGACTAATGTTTTGAAAGCATTAATTTAAAACTAATTACATTTAAATTTAGTTTTAATGTTTTTAAGCGATAGTTTTAGATATTTGTTGAGTTTCAACGTCCTAGTTAGCCATTTTTAGGTTTCATAAGGTTCAACTATGTGACTCCCTTGATAAAGAAACGGATAATTATGTTCAATATCACAGTTAGATAGCAAGGAACAAAATTAACTAAAACCTAAGAATCCGGGCCCCGGTAATCATTGATAGAGCTAGGTGACCTTGTTTTATTTCAAATTTGTTAGGCCGTGGAATAGATCGTCATAATTTTTTATCATTAGCAGCATGTGATATTATCTGAATACATAGCGTTTTGTTTTTGTCAGTTTTGTTTTCTTCTTTAGCTTGACATTTTTACAGTGCACCCCCTTTTCCCATTTAATTGCTATTTATAAAACAGTATAACTTCGCTAGTCCGAAATAATTGGAACTGAAACCTGTTTGGATTGACAAAAATTCGGATTAACGCGGTTAATTTATTATTAGGCCTATACAGCATGAATATGAAGTTTACAAGTTAATTGTACTCGGTTGTTGTAACGACGCACGGTGACCCGAAGCTATTGTTGAAAGCGAGCTCGAGAAGGTCATTCATACTTACCGCATGATTCATGGGTATTTTGTTGACCTTCCTGAAACTGAGCTCTCGATCCGTTCTTTGGTTGTTCTGAGTTCCGTTGAGTTGTAGATACAGTATCAAGCTCAAAGCATAGTGAATGCTTTCAGTTGATTGTTCTTTATCGTGATCAGTTGTGTTTTTTAAATCCAGTTAAATGGCTGTAATTTTTGCTGTTCGTAAGCGAAAACAGTTCATGTTCATTAAGAGATAACCTTGAAGTTTTAAAACGCTTAGATAAAGGCGAAAGTGGGACAAAATTTTGCAGCTCTATTCGGTATAGGGAAAGCAACGATATGTGATTGTGAGGAAAATCGGGTGAAGATAGAACAATTTTGTGGAACTGACCGAGAAAGTAATCGAGGAGCGCCATACATAAAAATGATAAGAGTTGGTCATAACTGAAGTTTCACATCTCATGAAGCAAATCCCAGGCTGTGAAGAAGCAGAGGAAACAGATGTGAAACAGAAGATCAGGAAATAGTTTAGTAAGTCAGTCATATGTAACAGACGCAGCAGTTATTCGTTCGGACGCAGCAAAAGTATTGGAGACATCCTGCAGTATGTACAGCAACACCCCAACAATACAGCTGCAAACATAATGTTTATGAAGCGATGGTGGAGGATTGCGTCATCCTCATGATTTTCATCTTTGCATCAGCAGAAAATGACTGAAATTTTGTGTAACAATGAGTGATGTAAGATGCTGTATTGCTAAGTTTGTTGAGTGTTAAATCTGCTGATCTGTACTGCAATACATAGTTACGTATAGTTCTGTATTATTTATATAGTACATTTGATGTTCTAATGTGTAATACAAGACCATTTTAGTCTGAAATATCTTTGACTATTTCACTCATGTGACGTCATCTTAAAATCGACCAATGAAACGAATTAAAAATTTTCAATTTTGACCAATCACAGCCGGATTATGAAGTGAAATTATCGGGGGGGGGGGAATTATCAAGTTGTTTTATCACGCGACGTGCATTTGTCTTGTGATCAGTGAGCCAACTGTATATATTCCTGAGCACGTATCACTGATCATTTTTCTGCGCTTTCAGTAATTGTAAATTTAACTAACTTAAATATATTCTCTCAAGCAATTGTTTTTGTGTATTCAGCCAAACAGTCTGAAATCGTTTTATAAATTATGTAACAATACCTGCCTAAGCAACCATAAGTATTATAAAACACGTTGTTCAGAAAGGTAAAATGTTTACTCTGTTTTGTTTTTCTCATTTGGTATTAGAAAATCTTACGATAGCGACTGTTATAGTCGACTTTCGTCTATTTCATTCTCGTATTCATAAGTAATTCATAAGTAAGTATAACATATAGTATAACATTTTTATACTATATATATAGTATATATATATAGTATATATATTACTTTTATTCCTATTCTATTAAGAAATAGTCCCAAACCCGTTTTGGGTCTTCTCTATTGGCATTACTAACAATTGATATTCGTTTGTTGCTAGATGACTTGAAAAGGTTAAGTATTCATACAAATACAGAATTATTACAGCTTTGTAAGCCAAGTTTACGGGAATTACATTTAAATTCTTATTTTATTCGTGAAATAGTCCTAATAAATATCACTGGAGGGTCTGGGATAATCACTCCAGATAATCACTCATTACGTTCGTGAATTTATCGGCAATCTCAGATCCTCTTGTGATATTACTTGTGATTATTTTCTATTCATACATTTTTGGGTTCGGATTATGCGCGTTTTCGGACTGGCGGGCTGTATACTGTAGATGCGTACTTAGCCGTCAACCCAAGATCGTGGGTTCAATCCCGGTCAGGGCGTAAAAATCCTAAGCATGACTTCCTTCGGAAGGGAAGTAAAGCCGTGGATCCCGTGTCGTACATTTACGGCACGATAAAGAACCTCAAGCCTGAAAGAAGAGGCCTCTGAGCAAATTTGGCGGCCATTTCACGCCCTGAATAGAATGGGACGCTGATGACATGAGACGTTAAAGAGCGTCTGTAAATAAATCAAATCAACAATTTCTTTGTTTGAACCATTGAAAATCAGTTTCCTGCAACAGTTAAACCTAAAACCAATGGTTTTTTAAACTTTTTGAATTCTGGTCTACAGCGAAGGACATGAAACTCCATGGGACCTACATTTAATATATTTCGGATTTTTTCAAAGTTGCACTATTATATAAAAAGGGCATTTATTTTAACCAACAAAGTGCTAGAATTTACCAAAAAACAAATTATGTGTACCGAGTTAAAATGACGTATAGACCGCCGTGCTAGATATATATATATATATATATGTCATATTCAATGATTGAATATGACGTATAGACCGCCGTGCTATATATATATATATATATATATATGTCATATTCAATGATTGAAGACTGAATGTTTGTGTCAAGTTTATCTCTTTATTTAGTTTTGAATCGAATCAAACCGGAAAACTCCTTTTCACACATGAGCATTCTACTTCAGATGAACATGTTAGTAAGATAGAGATGACATACATCTGAAAAGGGAACGTGCCACTTCTGAAATACAGGTTCGCAATGTTTAAATGCTTAGCATTTATACTATTGAAAGATTTATAAACAATTATTTTAGTTTAAAAGGGAAAGAGTTAACATTAGAAATATCATCGCAAAGCAGAAAAAAAATTCTGGTTTTATAAAGTTAGCAATTAAAGCTGCAGGGACAAAGACTGTTTTGAAATCACACAGATCGTCTTAGCAGCAATGCTATGATTATAGGAACTTGCCCGCTGTCGCTACTTCATGAATACGCGCAAAAACGTCAGTGCTTTTCATACCTCACTCAGTCGCAACACATTTTTTGTAAACAATATTATGATCCGCAGGTAACAATGAAGCATCTCGAAGTGCATTTTGCTGTTGTGTTGGAGGTAAGTTTCCGCAGGAAAGTAATTCTTCAACCACATTACCCTTGTATGCACTAACAAAATGGTAATGCGAAAAATTGACTGTCGTTTACTCTCACAATCAATTGTTTTTATTTTGCTAAATATAACATACAGAGAGTGCCAAAGTGTGTACACACTTAAGCAAAGAAAAAACTGTGTTAATATAACAAAACTGAATTCACGCAAACAGAAAATGATGAACATTAATCATCTTAGACATTTACAGTTACAACAATTGCTCAAAATGCCCATCATCGGCGTCGATAAACTTCTGAGTACGTTGAACTACTGATTGAGCAACGTTTGCGAAAGTGTCCTCAGTGATTGCAGCACATGCCGTTTCAATTTTTTCCGGAAGTGCTGCCAATGTAGCTGGCTTTCTACGGCATACAACATCCTTAAAGAGTTCCCCATAGGTAGAAGTCCAACGGAGTTAGATCCGGAGAACGATTCTGTTCTGTACACATGTCTCCATTGCCTTTGCACTTCAACAACATTCTCGGTTTTACAATATTACTTCAAAATTGCTTTTCGCTATTCAAACGATAATCTTGGGTTCATTTTGTTGTAGCAACGTTAGCATAATGTAATGTGAGTCACATCTGTTTACAGAACATCATACGATAATCTTGGCTTCATTTGTTCATTGTTGATTTATCTGACACGTAGCCACGCCATCATAATGTATGCGAGTTTACAGAACATCATACTACACATTACTGTTGTTTTTCGGTCCAACTTTGAAATATATTAAAAGGTATCTACTGTGAAAGCGTGCATACATATTTTGGCTCCCTCGGTATAATAGCAACGCACGGTATCGCTGAAAAGAGAAGTAAATCTTATTACTTTGCATAAATGTTTACGGAACAAAAGTTTAATTATGTACTTACCACAGGAAGAATACATTTTTCACAATTGGAATGAAAAAATAGTGCTTTAACAGTATGTAAGCTAGACAATAATATTATTTCTGATCCTTGCGATCACTGGCCGAACTTTAGAAATAAATATTTCGCCTTTAAATTTGAGAGTTTTCACAGCTATATTCATGATTTATATTCATCTTCATAGCTACACCAATTTAATTCCAACCCCAATGTTTAATAATAAAAAGAAAAGTGGAAAGTTACTGAACCGAGATTTAATTTGCTTTAGATTGTTAGATTAAACCTTTTATTAATTTATTTAAATTAATAATGCTAATCCTTGTTCTCGCACTATCAGTTTAATAATTATAACACACAAAATAATGCAATAATGTTGATACACATTTAAATTATACAATTGCTAAGTAAGTCCATTGTAAAATAATTTTAAGTGCCCTAACCACTAACAAAAATACTGGTACGTTGAACACAATAAAGTTGCGAGAGAACTTTTTACATAATAGTAAAATTTTATACATAAAGACATATCAAGTAAGTAATTAATTTCGGTATTAACATTTTAAGCCTAAGCAACCACTACGTTTTATTTATAGAGTATTGCCTGTAATGTGTTGTTTTAATTTAAAGGACAATCCGTTTGGGTGTGGATAAAATAAAAACACTGTAAAACATTCACTGCTGAACCTGTGATGCAATTCAGCGCATGCAAAGAATGCTCTATACATTTAATTGCGGCTCACTACACACGTTAAATTTTGACTTTGATATTCCCAGTTCCTAGGGGACATGTGGATTTTCCCTTGTCCTATTGTGAGTGTTTACTCTCCCGCTGACACGTCTGTAAATAGTCATTTGTTTAAGAAGCCGTGGCCATTTTCAGTCCGTTGGCACATCATGGATGCAAAATTGAAACGAGTTTTATAATGCTCACCGCGCAAGACTTGTATACGTTGTAAGTGATATGAGTACAGTTTCAGGTACTTTCGAACCAAACGCTGACAGGACGTATGTGGTACATTCGTCTCTGCTGACAGTTGTCTTAATCTTTTTATAGAGCTCCTTGTCATGGCTTTAGAGATAGCAGCTTCTCATACTGGGCTTCGCCCGCCACCTGCTGCATGCTGTATAAACAAAAACTGTTTCTACCAATACCACATCATGAAATCTTATTTAGGTGCATTACGCACACCATTTCCACGTCGAAATTCTCTTTGAACAAATTAGCATTTTAAAAACGCTTTGCGCTCGCTGTTGTAGCGCCATTTCAATTATATGCGATTTTCATTTGTCGTTATGCATTGTTGATTTTCATTCTTGCCATGTATGGAAACTGCCAGTTTGTAAACAAAATATTACCAACAAGAAATGTCTCCTGTTATCATATGAGCTTTTATAATAATATTGAATATTATCCATACCCAAAGAGATTGTCCTATAGTATTAAATTGCGAAATTGTACGACAGTTCCTGGTAACGAACAAGGTAACGAATCCCAAAGACGAGCAAGAAGAGAGGAAGAATGTAAAATAATTCGATGTAATGGTATCAATAGTAAAAGAGCAACGTGATCTTGTATCGAGACTATGATGCGTAGGTATTTATGAAAACGATATGCCAGGTTAGCCTGGGGTGGAAATATGACGGATCTGATAGAGTAACGTGAGAGAGTGGAAAGTTATGCGTTCCTTATGACGAAGCCAGGATAATAATTGGAGAAATGGAGTGACATGTTCAAATTGACAATTGTTGCAAATGTAGCGCATACAAACTGTATCAACATTTTGAAGCTTCTGGGATAAGTTAGTACTGAAAAATTCGCAGTAATCGAGGCATCAAAAGCGTTTGTATAAGAATCTTTTTCAGAAAAAAACGGAAGGAAATGTTTATATTTATAACGCGTGTATTATGGTACAATATATGCAGTATATTTAAGTCGATTATTATTATTATTATTATTATTATTATTATTATTATTAGTGAAATGTGTTTGCTTTAATAAAACTAATATGTGCCCTTTAATCTTAATTTCCACAATTTTGTATTATGGTCGTTTATTTAAATATTCCTAATATTTAGGGTGACCAGACGTCCCGCTTTTCCCATACATATACTTTTTTTGTATTCTCTTAGGCTGCATTGTTAAAAAATTAAGAAATGTCTTCAATTTCAGAATTAATTATATAGGAGGAAGGAATTATGGTTGAGAGGTCAGCGCTGGCGGCAACACACGAGCGTCTTCAAGCTGGGCGGAGTAGGAGGGGACCGTTATGTCTATTTAACCTAATTGTCATTACAGGTAGTATACATTCTGGAGCTCCAATCCCGAGCGACAGCGGAGAGAACCGAGTTGTCCCTAACATTCTGGGTTCAATATGTCGTTCCTTATTACAAAAGTGAGTTATTCACTTTTGACCAGGCGTTCTCTTATTGAACTTCGCATTAATTCATCTATACACACACTAACCCTAACGCTAACCGCTGGTAAATCCTAGAAACCGGTGGAGCCAGTGGTTTGATGCGGCGAATACAGCTTGACGGCCTACGCTCTCCTCCTTTTCGCAAATTTAAATTGATAGAGGATTATGTACTACTAAGTATGCGGGCAAATCACTGTAATAGTGACAAATCTCCTTTGATTCCAGCAGGGAAAAAAAATGTAAATATAAATTTATAGAGTGTTGTGTGCGTAGTGCATTTTAGCGAGTAAATCATTGTAATGATGGCAAATCTTCTTTAACTCCAAAGAAGAAGAAAGACATGAGGATTCGAAGCCTTTACACCAACAGTATGATGCTCTAACCATCTAAGCTGTTGCGTTAAATTGCCATATTATCTACGAGGATAGATCCACAAGTTTCCGGTCTAACCATTTTTAGCTATGATAAAGACAAAAACTATATTTCACTTTTCAATATAGTTAGCCTTTATTGCATTACACTTCTCACATCTTTGAATTAACATTTCAACCCCCCCCCCCCCATAGGCAGAAGTCTTGGTGCAAAATGGGCATAAACAGCACCCATCACTTCTTCGTCACACTTAAATTTCCTTCCTCGAAGGTCATTCTTGAGTTTTGAGAAGAGCAAATAGTCACTGGGGACTAGATCTGGGCTGTAGGATGGATGGTCGATCTCCTTGAAGCTACATTTCTTCATAGCTTCCTTTGCAGCAAGAGCTGTGTGCACGGGCGCTTTGTCGCGAAGCAGGCGTACACCATCACTCAGATTTCTTCGCCTTTTCTCTTTGATGGAAGCACTTAGTCCGTGCAGTAGGCCAGCATAGTACTCCCCATTTACTGTGGTGTTCCTCTCCTTGAAGTCAATGAAGAATGTTCCTTCACAGTCCCAAAAGATTGTGGCCATGATCTTCTTGGTTGACTGAGTGACCTTGGCTTTAGAGGCGGTGCTTCTCCAAGTTTACGCCACTCCATTGATTCTCTTTTGGACAAGGGATCGTAGTAGATTACCATGGTTTCATCTCCTGTAACAATGGTTTGCAGAACTTCTCTCCTGTTGGCAGAGCTCCAAAATGTCTGACTACAGATGCCTCGTTGCTACTTTTGGATTGAGAAAAGAAGTTTAGGCACTGACCTTATTGATGTTTAAATGTTCATGAATAATTAGAAGGACTGTTGTTTTAGAAAGACCCAATCTTGCTGCTATTTCTTTAACTTTGAGCCGCCGGTCTTCCATAATTTCTCCTTCCACAAGAGCGATGTTTTCAGAAGTGAGCACCTCCAAGGGCCGACCTGCACGCTCTTCGTCTTCAATGCTTTCTTGATCTATTCGAAAAAGTTTGGCTCATCATCTGTCCAATCGTGTTTAATTTCATTTGCAATAAGTTCTTCTTTCGTGAAGAACTTAATAACGGCTCGATACTCCATTTTGAACATGTCACAATCTTCTACACTTAACATTTTTATGCAACTATATCTCAACAGGTACAGCTGCAATTATTTACTTAACAGATAAGGTATGACACCAGATAAGGCTTTTGTGAAGGCGATAATCCTCATCGGCGAGGCCGAGGCCGAGGTTTGTTAAAAAGAGTTATTTTTCTATTTGCTGTTATTTTAAAGGATATTTTTTTTCCTAACGCCCCGTGCATCCACAGTACAATAAACATCGCTGTTTAGTACGAAGGCTGTCATTGTCATACTGTTATTTAAGTATACGTGATAATTCAGTTCCAAAAGCTATTATTACATTAACAGTTCCATGAGAGTCGAGCATACACTGTTATGCGGAGTGCAGTTTATGTGGTCGCTCGCGCATGCGACAATTTTATGCACTCAGTGTTGAGATTATTATTATTATATTTAACATAAAACATATACTTGAAATATAAAGCAATCAGTTATAAGCAAAGTTAAAGTTAAAATCGATTCTTAAGGTGTGTTTTTAATAAGCCGTTTGTCCCAACCAAAACCAGGACTATAAACCCAAGCCAGCAGTTGGTTGAGCCACATAATTTAAATATCACTGCCACAAAACATATTCGTCGGTCCTGGTGGTGTAGTGGTAACCATACTTGCCTCCTAAACCCAAGATCGCGGGTTCAAACCCGGCCAGGAATAGTGCATTTTTTTCGAGTGTAAAAATCCTAAGTATGGCTTCCTTCGGAAGGGAAGTAAAGCCGTGGGTCCCGTGTCGTACGTTTACGGCACGATAAAGAACCTCAAGCCTGAAAAAATAGGCCTCTGAGCAAAATTTGTCGGCTGTTTCACGCCCTGAATTGAATGGGACGCTGATGACTGGAAGTGTTAAAGAGCGTCCGTAAATAAATCAAATCATCACAAAACATATTCAAATAATTAGCATTATGATAATATATAATGCCTATGGAGTCCTTCGCTGATTTTATTAACAAAACTGTAAATATCTTTTTCATATACATCTTTCGTTGATGTGTTTTTGTACAATAAAGATTTACATCAAATTTGGCGTCAGCGCAGAGGAAAAGTGTTCCTTTTAACTTACACAACTTGTCTTGGAACAAAACATTGTTATTGACGAGCGCCAAATTCATATTGTCAAAATTTAAAATTTAAATTTCCGGCCTTTTACTGACAACTGGTCGGCATATATATATATATATATATATATATTTGAATGGTGTTTATTTAACGCCCATTTACTGGGACACCACAGGCGGTGAACACTGATGATAGAGTTGAAACGATATATTGGGAAAGGATTTTTTTTAATGAAGGAAACGTTTCAGGCCTAAGTTTAGGGTACCTACCGGCATTTACCATTTATGAGGACTGAGGAAAATCTGAAAAAAAAAACCTCAGTCAGGGAAGACGGTTCTGGCGGGATTCGAACCCCAGACCTCGCGCTCACGTGTCCGCGCCTTAACGACCTCGGTCACCCACAGCCACTGTGGCATATGTTTTTGCAGTGAACTTAAGACCATGGCTTAACAGTCGGTAAGTTTTAAATGTTGACAATATTTAATGCCGGCCGTGAAAGCCTTAGGAATAGTATGCGAACATTGACATTCATGTTTCCAACTGTCCAAATTAACACAATCGTCAGAAAGTGAGATGAATAAGGTATATGTACTAACAGTCAAACCATGTAGTCGTTCATAACAATGAAAATCGTTGAGTTGTAGTCTAGTAGTGTGTAATTATGTACAATACACACTTTGGTTTAGAACTCGCGGCAATTTGCTTAGTGTTAAGTAAAAGACACGTTTTGTAACCTTGAGTATATTTGTGGTAGCATTAATAAAACTTTGGTAAAAAAAAAAAAAAAACTGATTCACTGAGGTCTGGTTGAATGAAAGTTGCTACTTATAAACTATTTTTATCTGTCATTTAAAAAGTAACTAGAGATTAGTCATAATTTTTGTTGAGTGTCAGCCGGTTGTTAGCGGAACCGAGAGAGGCTCACCTGTTCCGTGACGTAATTGTGACGCCACTTTCCCCTACTCCTCGTCTGTAATATTTATCCTTTGCTGTACTTAATTCGGTCATTGTACAATGTCATCACAATTAAACGTTAATTTGTGAGGAAGAGAGAAATGTAATCCTTACCACTAATACGATACCAAATTGCACGATTACATGGCCACCAGGAAGTTTTGAATGGGCATCAGGTGGCACTATACTTAGAAATAAGGGCCTATATAAATACCTTGAGCAGGCTGTATTCAAAATAAGTATTCTAGCACGGGAAGAGATGATACCACAAAAGCAGATAATAAGAAGTAATGAAGAAGCAGAGAAGAAGTAAGAAAATCAGAGCACATACGTATATAACAACAATCCCATAACACAAACAACTTAACAAAGATAGAAAATATACAAGATAACTCTAATTAAATCAACAGGAAGAGAATGTTAGAGGAGAAGATAAAGGCAAGGAAGAAGGCAGTGATGAAGGAGACGAAGATACCTAGACGGGAATAAATTTGATTTACAACTTGAAGTAGAGAATGGTGAGGGGAGTTGAGGGCTTTTATTTATAAGAGTTATAGAATCGGGAAGAAGATGGAAGAAGGAAGATTACAGAAGAAGATTAAAGGGTGTTGAAGATCTACGGGAATGAGCGGCGCGAGGAGATGGAGGAGGGAGAAGTAGCGCGAGAAATGGTGTAACCAGGGGTTCAGAAGGAAGGGACGGTTGGAAAGAAAAGATGGAGAGTGAAATGGTGGAAGCGAGGTGATAGTGTTTAATGAGTTAAAGTGTTAGAATAAATGAATGAAATGAGTAGGAAAGATTAGTAGTGAATAATGAACCTTAAGTGAATTAAGTTGTTAAAGAGAAGGTGAATAGTATGGTTGAGATGAATTAAAGAGATTTGAAAGAATAACAAGTGTAATGTTTAAATGTTGTGTGTAAAATTAAAAGAATTTCCTGTAAAAGTACTGAATACTAGTACATACTGCTGGCAACCAGTGGTTATAGTAATGTAATAAATTAGAATAGAACAGCTGGCTACCAGCTGTAATTGTTAACTGGCTCCCAATAATTTTGTTAATTTGGTAGATTTTGTAAGTTTTGGAATATTAAATTGGGAAGTAGTTTAGTAAATTTATATTTTGGTTTAATTTAATTTATTTTTAGTTATTTTTATTATTTTATTATATTATTTTAATCTAGTTATTAGGAAAATATGTAAAATAATGAGGTAAGAGATGATTGTATTGTAGTTTATAATAATAAATGGAAAATTTGATATACATGTCATGGTTAAGGAAACCAGGTATCAGGGTGGCATATACAGATTTGATTTATTGTCAGATTACGTATTAATTTAATTGCCAAAACAGCATAGGGGACCTCCGTAGCAAGCACACCCAAGAAAGAGAGGCACTTGTTTGTATACACGAAAGTGGACATATTGTGTAACTTCCTGACTTGTGGGGAAAAAAACATTGCAGACGGCAGGCAGCGCAACCTGATTACGATATTGTTATAACACGTCACCCCTTATCTGACGTACAATGCACAGCGCTGCATTAAAGATATGCATGTAGATAGCTAGTCATAACACTTGCAAAGTAGCTAGATTATGTACAATATGCTTCAGTTTTGTAAAGAAGGAAAGAAGATTAAAAAAAAAAATGCTGTGAAAAGGACAGCAATGGCAGTGGGTAAAGGTGAAAGAACAGTACATGGTGTAGCGAAGGAGAGTGAGAAACTAAAGCTCACTGGAGAAACATTGTCAACTCCTGGTTGTCCACATCTAAATGACTATTTTGCAAAATATGTCATGCGCAGAACTTTTTTGTAGTTTTATGAGCAGGGAAAACAAACTTTTGACGTTGTGAATGCTATATAATTTGAGGGGGAAAAACATACGTTTAGTTGAATACTAAAATGTATGGGATTAAAGAAATACAAAAATTAGCTGTAACTGAAACGCCCTTACATTGTTGTACTTCATCATGAGCACGCTAAGAAAAAATGAAAGAGCCAAATAAGCCAATTGTTTATACAGAAGAAACATGGGTTCATATGCATCATACTGTAAACAAGTACGATATGCAAGGTGTGCATGTGAACCAAAGTGTTGGACAGAGTGCTATTGCATTGGTTGGGAAATGGGATTCGTCTAAGGGGTCGAGTTCTGCAGATTATCATGATGAAAAGGATGGCGAATTGTTGATTTAATTTATTTAAGGAGCTCTTTAATATTTCAGGCCAGCAGCGTCCCATTCTATTCAGGGCGTGAAACGGCCGACAAATTTTGCTCAGAGGCCTCTTATTTCAGGCTTGAGGTTCTTTTTCGTGCCGTAAATGTACGACACGGGACCCACGGCTTTATTTCCCTTCCGAAGAAAGCCATATAGGATTTTTCACGCCCGATAAAATCCATAGATACTGGCCAGGTTTGAACCCGCGAATTTCGGTTTAGAAGGCAAGTATGGTTACCACTACACCACCAGGACCGACAAAGGATGACGAAAAATTATAATAAATAATTAAACGAACATCTCATACCAAAGCTGCCACCTGGGTGCATTGTTGTTGTAGATAATGCTCGTACATTATTGTACAAGAAAATAAAGTACCAACAATGGCCTATGGAAAAATTATTCAAGAATTAACAGAAATAGTTAAACAAATCAAACCTCAACCTGTACGCATAGTGGACAGCGTTTTAAAAGAACACGAAAGAAGAAGAATATAAAGTGCATAAAATGTTGGTTCCATTTCCCTGCCAGTTTTGAAACGAATGATGCTGAGCAATATGCGAAAACAGCAAAGAAGATTAGATAACATCTGCCAGTCTGTTAAACAGTATTCTTGCAAATATTGTTGGCCTCTTGATGCGTTCCTTAATGGAAGAGGACGCTGAAAGGATTGTAAAAACGTAGGGATTGTGAATAGTGATGAATGTGATAAAAATGAGGTGACTTATGAACCGAGAAAGTAGCAGAAGAAGGTAGTGCAGATGAAATTGAGACCTCTGATTCACTTCTGGGTTAAGTAAGGTAATGTATATACCGTATATATTACAGAAATAGTAAATTTATTCATGGTATTGATAATTATATTTTATTAACTTCCTAACAAATGTTAATGATTTTATGGTCAGACTATACACTGCTCAAGCTTATTTATCGCGCAGCGAAACAGAGCGGATCGCATTCCGAGCTCCCTCGCTTGAAAACTGCAATGTCGCGTTATGTTACATCAACTCTGACGTAAACATTTGTACCTAAAACACATTCTGCTTCAAGATTCTTTGTCATGCCTTCACATTCTTGTAAATTCAAGCAGTCTATGTTCCGATTCTGCAGCTAGGCTCGAGGCAAAATGTAGTAGGTTGGGATTTTGGATGGTTGAGGGTTTTTCTTACGCCCAAAATGAGTAAAATTAGGCTTAGCACTCATTTGCACCAACATACTCGTACATTTTATTCATCACCACCAGAGTTTTTGGTAACTAGGGTAGTAGGCTACAAAATAACGTACACGATACTGCCAACTTTCGCACAAGAATCCTGGACATGAATATCAATAGCCGGCCTTGAACCAGTAAGCGATCTACTGACAGTCCAACTGATTATGGGTTCTTTCCAGTGTCTTAGCAAGCCTTAGAGACAATATATATCCAGTATCTTTGAGTAATCGAGTGAACGCGGAACAAACTCGAGCGGCCGTCAAAGAATACCCTAACCTTTCCCTTCGCTCTTTTCTATTCTTATATTTTGTCCACTCACATTCTGAATATTATTATTGGATCAGAGATGGACATTTAGATGACAACTTTTGAGAGTTCCACCATTCACATGTACAAGGGTAGGTCCAAGGTCCTTCTTGAGTTTTGAGAACAGGATAGTCACTGGGAGCTAGATCTGGACTGTCGATCTCCTTGAAGCCACATTTCTTCACAGCTTCCTTTGCAACAACAGCTGTGTGCAAAGACGCGTTGTCGTGAAGAAGGCCTTTTCTCTTTGATGGAAGCACGTAGTCTGTACAGTAGGTCAGCATAGTACTCCCTATTTACTATGGCGTTCCTGTCCTTGAAGTCAATGTAAATTATTCCTTCACAGTCCCAAAAGATTGTGCCAATGATCTTAGTTGACTGAGTGACCTTGGCCTTTAGAGGCGGTGCTTCGCTAGGTTTACGCCAATCCACTGATTCTCTTTTGGACAAGGAATCATAGTAGAGGACCATAGTTTCATGTGCTGTAACAATGATTTGCAAATCTTCTCTCTCGTTACCACGGGGCAGGCTGCAAAAATGTCTGACAACAGATGACTTGTTGGTGCTTTTAGACTGAGGAAAGAAGTCTAGGCATTAACCTTATTCATGCTTAAATGTTCATGAATAATTCGAAGGACTATAGTTTTAGAAAGGGCAACCTTGGTGCTATTTCTGTAACTTAGAGCCGCCGGTCTTCCATAATTTCTCCTTCCACAAGAATGATCGATGTTTTCAGGGGTGAGCACCTCCAAGGGCCGACCTACACGCTCTTCATCTTCAATGCTTTCGAAAAGGTTTGGCCCATTCTTTTACGGTAGAATATGAAGGGGATGCTTCTATATATACACCGTTCAATCGCTGTTTAATTTCATTTGGAGTAAGTGCTTCTTTTGTGAAGAACTTAATAACAGCTCGATACTCCATGTTGAACATGTCACAATCTTCTATACATAGCCTTCTTTATGCAACTATGAGCAATTGAACACAGTGGGGCGGAAGTTACAGCTGCAATTATTTATTGAACAGATAAGGTGTGATACCAGATAAGGGGTTTGTGAAGGCGATAATCCTTATCGGGTGGCCGGATACTTATGCAGCTACCCTCGTATGTAGCTCTCTTTTATCATAAATAAATAGTATATTTTCTGCGATTTCTGTTAGTCTAACCCCGGAATTATCACATATCACACGCAAAATTTTTTCAACGGTCATACACCTACAGTATAATGTGTAAAACGTGGCCTTCAAGCTTTCTTGTGCACACTTCAGTTGCTAAGTAACAAGCCTGATGTGGGTGTCGTGTAGTTGTGACATGATTCGACATGTACTACGATGGCAGTTCTGAAAATGGGCTAACTGGTTGGTTAATAACACACCAGACTCTGGATATGACAAGGAACTCTCTTAAATGAAGAAAATATGTTGTTTCCAGCCTGGATTCGAACCTGGAAGCATAAGTCACAGAAAGATAGTAGGAAGATAGACATAAATCTGAAAAGAAACATTAACTAACGCACTGGGGACAGTGTATAAAATATTTGTAAGGCAGCTTGGAATGTCGATTCAAGTTACAAATAACGCAAGAGTGATTCGGAACGAGGTGGCCTAACGGAACTAGCACGTGATGGGTGTGTCTGGTGACGTCTGCCTGCCTTAAAACCGCTCCTCTCTACTGGGTTTAAGGGATTGCCACTTAAAGCTCAATTTGATGGTTGCGCACCACATAATCCCGTAAGTGAATATCTGCTGTTTACGTCTCGTGCAAATTTAGCCGGCATGTTCGCAAAACATCAACCTGTAAGGTGCACAGTAGCAAAGTAATACAGCGACCCTTAATTTTGCATGAAACGAAATAATTTATTGTAACCGACGAGCGAGGGTTTTAATACGAATGTGTCATACAAAATTAATCATCCTATCATGATGCGTTTAAATATCAACTGCCTTAACTTATGTGCTAGATGAGTTAAAATTGAAGTGACGTGAAGCCTGTTGTTTCAAATATAAATTTCTTTTCAAGAATATTAACTTTTTTTAAAAAGGAAACTATGCCTGGCACTACCTTATGGTATCTGCTTATTCCTGGCCTTCTTTCTATGAGCTATATTAATCTTCTGTGATAAACACCTTGAGCATTAAAATCTGGAACTAATTCTACCTTGAACTATAGATTTTTTACTGTCCTTAGGTAGGCTACATCAGCTGAAGGCGACTTTTGGGTAGTATTATATAGAAGCAAAATCAGTGCGCAAATGAAATATAGGCAGACGGGGAAAAACAAGCTAGCACACCAGGAATGCTCTTGTAGCAATACACAATCACTCAGTCAATTTGTATTTCTCTTTTATCTGAACGGGAATGCTCTCCCTGCCTTTAACAATGCTAGCCCGCGATGCATTTTGCCACTGTACGCCATCTAGATAGATTTTGTTCCAACTCTGCTGATAAAGTTTGTAGCTGTGGCACATGTTCTGATTCTGCTGTTAAACGCTTAAGTTATGAGGATTGTTTACTGCATGGTAAACTGCAGTAATTCGGACATCGTTGTAGTCGTTAACTAATCACCTTGACTACTATTATCGTAGTTTTCAGTTCATGAAAACACTTGATACATACTCCGACCAAATAGCATAAGGGGTATCTACATGTGATAAATTAGCAACATTAGAAGCGTCTACATGTGAGATATGTCAGCATTACATTGATTTATCCGCCCCTAATTTATATTTACGAAAAGGAGGCGAGCGTAGGCCATCGGACCGTAGCGAGCCGGAGTAAACCACTGGGTCCACCGGTTTCTAGGATTTACCCAAAGTCAGCGTTAGGGTTAGTGTGTGTATATATATATAAATTAATTGCGAATTGGAACAAGAGTACATTTTCCACTGTTACAATATTTCGCCCGTCTAACAATGCCCTCATTACAGTGATTTACCCGCTCCTATAAATTTATATTTACGAAAAGGAGGCGAGCATAGGCCTTCAAACCGCGAGGGTGGCCGAGGTCGTTAAGGCACTCGTGAGTTGGGGGTTCGAATCCCGCCAGGACCGTCCTCCCTGACTGAGGTTTTTTGCAGGTTTTTCTCAGTCCTCATAATTGACAAATGCCGGGGAGGTACCCTAAATCTAGGTCTGGAATGTTTCCTGCCTTAAAAATCCTTTTCCAATATATCATTTCATTTCATGTATCACCAGTGTTCACCGCCTGTGGTACCTCAGTATAAAAACGGGCATTAAACACCATTCAAAAAAAAAAGCCTTCAAGCCGTAGCGAGCCGCAGCAAACCTCTGGGTCCACCGGTTTCTAGGACTTATCCGAGGTTAGTATGTATGTGTATGTATATATTGCGAATTGGAATAAGAACTAATTTTTCATCGTTACAATATTTCACTCACCTAACAATGCGATCCTTACAGTGATTTATCCGCTGCTATCAATTTATATTTACGCAAAGGAGGCGACCGTGGGCCGTCAGCCTAACATTTTACCTGCGAACTGGCCATTTGCTTCTGCTGCAGCAGGAGATTCCATACTATTTCTAGGGCTTTCAGGCCTGCTTATAAACGCCAAGTTGACCGAGTAATGTTAGAGGACGCGGGGAAATTCTTGGAGAAATTTTAGTAAGTTTCAAATTACCATTCGCGTCTGTCCCTTATCCGGAATGTTTCTGTGTGTCCCTCTATTTCATTGTAATGGTATGAGACATATTTATTTTCGACAAATCGCTTTCTTAATATCATCAGAAAAATATAGCTACAGTTTAGCCGTGCAGCTATATTATGCATGCCAAGAGGCCCGGTCGAGAAAGAGTGAGGGAGAGAGAGTGTGTGTGAGAGGGGGGAGAAGTAAACAGAAAAAGCGCGCTCTCTAAAAGTGGAAGTGTAGTTGTTCACGAAGTGGAGCAGCAGTATTGTTATTGTGCAGCTTCCAGATGTCCTGAAATCGACATAATAAGCAAACACCTTGAGAAGCATGCATTCCAGGAACAACTTTCTGAAGCGTCTGTCTGGACTGAAAGACGCTTGTCTTGTCAAGTTTCAACGGCAAGTATAACAACAGAATATACCCTCAGTAAAGTACTCAACTACTAGCGTTACATCGTCATAGTTGTGCGCAAAAGATTTCTCTATCTGAAATAACGCATCATAAAGATATATGAGTGAAATTATGTTACATATTGCCTATCTGTTCAAATTTCGAAGCTATGGTTATAAGTTTATAAAGCGCCAGTACGCCACTGACTAATGAAGATGCCCCTCAAAAGTGTAACACACAATAACGAAGGAAGCTTTCTGAACGTATCACTCTGACGCCATGGTTATGACATTAGCTTTCGAGTAAGAGATGGTCATTTGTTTTCGTTCATCGCTTTTTATTTTATTTTGTTTTCTGACTATGGCCTAATAATGCAGCTTTTAGCCTACGTTTTAAGTTGATGTTTCAGTTTATACACTTAAATTTAACATACCAATTCATACAATTACAACCTTTGTAGTGTTATTGTACTTAGCAATCAGAGTCGTGTCGAGTATGTGTAAGGTAAATTAAGTTTTAGGCATCATGTTAGTTGTAAGCTTATTAGTTGTTTGTTGGTAATACATTCATTGTTGAGAAAGAGAATAAAACACAAAAGCATTAAGTCAATTTCATTCAAATTCTTTAGTATGCATATCGAAACATTTCATATTTAATAACAAAATAAAAATAACGCCTTGCCAAGATTTGAACCCGCGGTTTGCGTAATATCAATTTTTCATTGTGCTCCTTCTAGAGTAGGCTACATAATGCAAGAAAGTGTTCAGTGTCGCACTGTCACATGATCAATTCGAGATTTGAGGGATTTTTACGCCATTAAACCTTGAAAACGCTGATAACGAGCTGCGGAAAATCGAATTTCTATGCTCGCAAGGCAGTTTTTTAAAGACATTGTAAACTAATTTTTCATCCGGCTTCGCTTTAACACCGAATTATTAACATCTGATGTCAAAATGCATAACACCATATTGCCTATCTCAAATTGTATATATACAACATCTCTACATTCTCTGAAAATATTTCGGTATAGTTCATTAACACTATATATATAACAATATATGCAATACATTGTAAATATTCGATTGTAGGTTGTATTGTTTAATTGATAATGTTAATATTACTTATACATTCTAATGTATCAATCCAAGATGATGAAATAGGACAATGTAACAAAAGGTTAACACGAAAGACAAGCTTTATGGCCTTTTAATGACCATGCTGCGAGTAGAAAGTAATTATTATTTGTATTTTAATCGCGTCAGGACGCTGATTTTTCGCGCCTTATCACATAATTTAGTTTTGGACAAGCCAGTGCCAATCCTTTCTGTTTGTTTTGAACTTTTAAAGTGCCGCGGGTAGCGTGCTTGTATATCTGTGAACTTCGTCGGCGTCAATAAACCACGTGGAGAAGCAGTTCGCCTCGTTTGGACACTTAGACACGCTTCAATGTAATTTGTCTACTGTTTGAGTATATTGCATTCGGCACACAAACCACATGAGTATATATATATATAAATTAACAGTAATTATAATAGTATAAAAGGATAATTACTGTTAATTTGTTACATTGTTAATAGTGTTACTTTATTTTTATTTTATATTATATATATTAAAAATAAAGTTGCTGATCGCTCCTTCATTTAGAAAAATCAATATTTTGTAGTGGTCAGTAAATGTCATAGTGTGAATTGCGGAAAGTTTTACGTATCGTAATTAGCGGGCCGGTGAACTAAACGCGAGGATAGGTGCAGGTAGTTCTAAGATCAAAATAAAATTCTAATTACCATCTCCGTCGCAAGGTAATCTTACCAGGCAGGATCTGATGTAGATCAACGTCATTACACCGTACCCGGGTTATTTTCAGAAACACCTGCTAATATAAAAGTAGATGACGATCAATAAAATGTGTAGTGTAAATGTTATGTCGTTTAATCTTTTAGCGAAAAGCATCCTGTCCCAGTCCAGCTGAAGAAACCCATAAGATTCTGTTGTGGAGAAGCGTGGGCAACAGGTCGAGGTAAACAACTTCAATAACAACAGCAAACTGCTTCTTGGCGCCCAACGTGGGGCGACATACAAAGCCGCTTCATGCATTATAGAAAAACGAGGTTCTAATTTATAACTGGCAACACAATAAAAATACATTGTTTGGTACTTTACGTAACGTTTCCATTCAATGTTTAATGACAACGTAACTCCTATATACAGAAATGGTAATTATTATTACGCAGGTTTTAGATCTGGTAGCTAAAATATTATGTTTTTTTTTCTTTTCTCCCATTTGTTTTACGCCAACTTTTTACTACCATGGCATCAAGGAATTCGAATTAAATGAATGAAAAAAAATATTTTATTGCCAATATTTGCTGAAATATATAATTACATAACAAACAGTGATGCCCTAATAATAAATCAGAAATAGTTACTAGTCTGCACATTTCTATCTATTGCTTCATGCAGGAGTTTTGGAATTGAATGTATTAAGAGCTGAAAAAAATCTTATTCCCAAACTGGCGGTAGTGCTCCATTAATGCTACCCTTATTCTCTCTCTCGCTCAGTAACTGTTAACTATTTTTTCTATTATGTTTAAATCAGGCAATTTAGGAAACGATTCCAAGACATGGATGCACTGTTTGTTGTCGTGCACCAACCTAATAAATGGAACTTCTTCTTTTAAACGTAAAACACGTTTAATGCTGGAAAGAATCACGTTGTCTAGTATTCAATTTGACGTTTTTTCTGTTTCCTCTCCAGGCCAAAATCTCACGTGCCAATTATATATCCTCTATTTGGTTGGAAAGTAGTGACCTCTTCCATGGTCTAGTGGAAGCGTTTGCGACAACTAATAGGTATGTATTGGGTTCGATTCCTGGCTAGGTCAAGCTGTTTTTCTGAGTTTTTCTTTACCCCCCTGAGAAAATGAATGCCAGATAGCTTTGCTAAGGACTCCGAGTTCATTTAGGCTGTCATTAATTAATTTCGTTTCATTCCATTCACGACTAGAACATTTTACACATTTACGAAAGTAATGGAGCCATGTTCGACTGTTTCTGAACGTGCGCATGCTATGCACTTGCCTGCAGAAGTGTATACAATGTGTAGAGATTTATCAATTTCAGCAAGGTCGTTGATCTGTTTTGTTTATGAACGCTCTTTAACATCTCAGGTCATCAGCGTCTCATTCAATTCAGAGCGTGAAACAGTTGACAAATTTTGCTCAGAGGCCTCTTCTTTCAAGGCTTTAGTTTCTTTATCGTACTGTAAATGTACGACATTGAACCTACGGCTTTACTTCCCTCCAAAGGAAGCCATACTTAGGACATTTACGTCCAAAAAAATCTATCGACCCCGGCCGGGATCGAACCCGCGATCTTGGGTTTATGAGTTATGGTTACCACTAGAGCACCAGGGCCGACTTCAGTAAGCAACGACACGCACAATGTCTCCGTTCTTACTGAATTAACTGCATTATATTCAGATAAAAATATGCGATCGTTGCCCAAGGTCAGATGAGACGCAATCAGCCTTTGTAATTACTGGACCTTGAAGTTCCTCGTCTCTGTTTTCTGTCTTAATTCTATACGTAGGTTTATTTTATATGTAATCACAGGTTGTTTCAAAACGACACCGAGCAAAGATGTTGCCATTGCTCGTTTCAGAACCGAACATGGATGTATAATTTGCAGCAACAAAATACGTACATTAGAAGGGTATCGTCAACTAAGAATTAAGCGGGTCTTATTCGCCAAAACACCGAAAGCACTACAAACAATGCTGGAACAATTATGTGAGCACAGCAAAAAACCAGGGCTGTCACTAAACAAACTTAAGACGCAGTTAATTTCAAACGGACCTGAAACTCCGATAAAAATACAAGGAACAGTCCTCACATATGTGAGCGAATATACATACCTAGGATAAAACGGAAAAAGAAGTACAAAGAAGGATCTTATTAACCTGGAGAGCAATTCGGGCCCTTAAGTTTACACTTTTAGACCAAACACTAACAAAGAAAATCAGATTCCAGACGCTCGAAACCTGTGTATACCCTATAGATGGATGCCAGACATGGTCGATAACTGAAAAACAAAGAACAAAATTCAAATATGCCAAAGAAAAATGCAACTCAAGATCCTGGGAATAACTTTGAAGGCCAAAATACCTACAGTATTAATAAATCAGTTATCTTATACAACAGACATCGCACAAATAGCTGCCAGAAACAAATGGGGGCGGTCACGTCGCAAGGATGCAGGATAATAGATGGACCTATTCATGTGGGACCCCGGGATAGGAAAAAGTACACAAGGCAGACCAAGAAGAAGATGGACAGACCTCTTCAAGGAACATTCAGGTTCAGATTGGTCAAGAGTAAGCAAGGGGAAGAGAAAAACGGAAATCTCTCGAGAAGCAACTAGTGCAGTGAGAAATGGAGTAACCAAAGAACAAATCAGTCTGAGTGTCTTAAACAGCATACGAACAACTAGCGTGGAATTGCTTATCACGTAAGGGAAAAGCGAGCTTTCCTACTTGTTAGGTGGCATTTGTCCTTAAGGGACAGAATAGACTAACTTTATCTTTATTTTATCTAGAAGACAAGACTATTCTCTCAGACAAATAGTGACTGTAACCCCAGAAGATTACGTAGAACCCAGTCTCGTGCCCGACCATTCTCAAGATATGCTACGTCATATTTTTGATTTGTTTATTTGCGGACGCTCTTTAACATCTCAGGTCATCAGCGTCCCATTCAATTCAGGGCGTGAAACGGCATACAAATTTTGCTCAGAGGCCTCTTTTTTCAGGCTTGAGGTTATTTATCTTGGCGTAAATGTACGACACGGGACCTAAGGCTTTACTTCTCTTCCAAAGGATTTTACTTAGGATTTTACGCCCGAAAAAATCCATCGATCCTGGCTGGGTTTGAACCGGCGACCTTGGGTTTAAAAGGAAAGTATGGTTACCGCTACACCACCAAAACTGACTCACTCTATGTCATATTACACAGTGGTGTATTAGCACAAGGAATTTCGTTTTATTTTATTCAAACACACACTCTTGACCAAAGTAACGTTTATTTATTACGTGTTTAACATCCCTCAACATCTCCAGTCACTGCTGCGCAAACTGCTCGGGGACGCATGGCTTCAAAGCTTTCAAATAGAAAATAATAAATGATAGTATTATGAAATATAGCGAAGGCACACACGCTGTTAACACTGCTAATAAGCCGTTTTAAATAAAGTTAAACATTACAGAAATCTCGCGTATATAGTTTGATTTTTTATTTTATTTTAATGAGAGTAAATGATCACATTTTATACAATATTCCCGAGGACATTTATAATAAATTGTAGTAACTTAATGATAACTTAAAAGCAAATGTTAAACTGCCGACAACTTGCTTCTAAACAAGGACCACATCTTCGTAATAGTGACTTATGCTCTCGAATAACAATTGCAAGGCTAGCACTCATTTCCAAAATTTCCGACAAACAATTCTGTAAAAAGGTTAGACGCTTCGGCCCATCCATATTTATATGTAACTTGCATGGGCCGATAAGAAAATCGGAGATCGAGGATTCTCTTCAGTCCAGTAATGGTACACTGGAGTTAGTCCGTCTCTAGTAAAATGTGAATAGGCATCACACTTTTGCAGCATTCACTGACATAATTTTTTGCCTTCGGCCAATGTTAGAGCCTGAACTTTTTACGGACTGTAGAGTTGCAGTTGCTTCATGTACAACTCTCCACACAGCAAGAAGGTGCATATTCATTTCAGGTGCTACATGGCGTGTTCTTCGAAAGTCAAAGTTTTCACAGACCTCCTACGTCCTGTCGGTCCTGGTGGTGTAGTGGTAACGGGCGTAAAAATCCTAAGTATGGCTTCCTTCGGAAGAAAAGTAAAGCCGTGGGTCCCGTGTCGTACATTTACGGCACGATAAAGAACCTCAAGCCTGATCGAAGAGGCCTCTGAGCAAAATTTGTCGGCATGAATTAAATGGGATACTGATGACCTGAGATGTTAAAGAGCGTTCATAAATAAACCAAATGAACAAAAAAGAAACCGCCACGGGTGGCCGAGGTCGTTAAGACGCAGACTCGTGAGCGGGAGATCTGGGGTTCGAATCCCTCCAGGACCGTCCTCCCTGACTGAGGTTTTTTCATGTTTTCCTCAGTCCTCATAAATGGCAAATGCTGGGGAGGTACCTAAACTTAGGCCTGGGACGCTTCTTCCTTAAAAAAAAAAATCCTTTCCCAATATATAATTTCATTTCATGTATCATCAGTGTTCACCGTCTGTGGTGCCTCAGTAATAAAAACGGGCGTTAAACACTACTCAAAAAAAAAAAAAAAATGTGCTAACATCGGAGTTTCCCCGCTGCAGTTCGGGACTGAGGAGTTCGGCTCTCTTCGCTGTCGCTTGGGACTGGAGCTCCAGCAGATCTAAACCTGATATTCCTGTATGGGTAAGTGTAAGTAACAGTTTGTTTGCAAAGATATGCACTTACCATTCATCCCTTTTCCTACAATCAAGGCAACCACATAGCAGCTATGGAGCGACCTTTTGTTTACATTGCGTATAATACATGACCGAATACCTCCTGTAGTTTGTTTATTAATTACTTCGGCGTCGCATATTAAAGGTTCCTTTGCTGTCTAATCACAAAAGAATGTGAATTGCTATGCTCAATGAATGTTTATAAAAAGAGTTTTGTAGTTGCAACACATAATTTTGTAATATAAGCTATACTATACAAAGTCCTTACTGCTCACTCCCATTGAAACGTAAATATAATATAATATGTATGTTGCAAACCTGATCATAATATTTTATGTATTGTAATTAGTAACATAGATATCATATATATAATACGGTAAACTTTAACATGTGAATTGCATGTCGACAAGACCTTAAACTCTTTACAAAGGGAGAATAAACCCGAGGGTCGAGTGTGATGGCTATTTTAAAAAGACTACCGTTGGAGGGTTAATAAATTCAAGGCTTTTTAAATTTGTTAGGGCTTTGAACCCATCAGGCTGTTGCACAGTTAGCTTTTTAACTAGCCAATGTCAACAGAAGTTTTAAACTTTCAAATGATAACGAATGGCACGCGTGGTAGGTGAATTTAAACCAGTAAGTGGTAAATGTGTGTACTGAACTTTGAAACCAAGGCGCGAGACGTGCGCTTGCTTGGGTGAACCCAATATATATTATATGCTGATGCATATGCAACATTTTTTAATAGTGTTTAATGCCCGTTTTTGCTACAGAGGCACCACAAGCGGTGGACACTGATGGTACATGAGATGAAATATATTGGGAAAGAATTTGTTTTAAGGAAGGAAACCAGGCCTAAGTTTAAAGTACCTCTCCGGCATTTGCCATTTATGAGGACTGAGGAAAACATGGGAAAAACTCAGTCAGGGAGGACGATCCTGGCGGGACTCGAACCCCAGACCACCTGCTCAGGAGTCCGTGCCTTAACGACCTCGGCCACCCGTGGCGGTGCCAAATATTACGGCACAACCTTTTCTGATAATCGCTGCACGGCGTGGGAATTTTCCTCAGACATATGTGGGAACTATAAAAAATTAATATCCATTCCCCATGAAATCGTCTTTAAAACAAGCATTTCTCATAGCTGTGTTTGGACAATGTGCGTTTACAAATGAAGGTTTTGGAAGAAAAACGTTCCTCGTCGATAAACAAAGTCCGCAGATTGAGTAATAACCATGTACAGAATGCTATGCGTGGCTGAAACCTCTTATAGGTAATACTGCGTGTTTCTATCGTGATAAAATGGGACACTTCAACCATCGGACTCTTTGTCAACTGCTTCTAGTTGGATTCCCTCGGCCAAGTTGTAGAATTTGTTCCTGTGCTCGAAGATTACGACCAGTTCCTACAGGCGCATCTTGTATCTGGCAACACCGAATGAAAACTGTTTATATTTTCTGATTCCTTACCACATGGCATCTCTCAAACCAGTCTTAGATTTGTTTCTTTGGGCCACTGTGTTTCAGAAATTCGTAATTTTTTTTTTTGATTGATTTATTTATGGACGCTCTTTAACATCTCAGGTCATCAGCGTCCCATTCAACTCAGAGCGTGAAACGGCCGACTAATTTTGCTCAGAGGCCTCTCAGAAATTGGTAATGTAGAAAACAACACTTATTATTTGTTCATTGAGCAGATACATGAATATTTTGAGAGATTTAAACAAGTTAATAAATAGTTCACTTTGTGAAAGGATCAGGAGTGCTAAAGAAGTTGAGCATTGGATTAGAAAAAAATTATCCACAAAGGAGCAATTTAGTTCCTGGAGAGAGAGAGAAAAAAAATGTGATGTGTGATCCATTGATTTCTTCTTTAAATGTTTCTTCTATCACTTCATATTAAGTTAGGTCTGATGAAGCAAGTTGTTACTGCTCTGAATAAGGGTAGTGATTGTTTCAACTTGTTTGTTACAAAGATCCCATAGAAAAAATGAAGCTAAGATAACAGCAGGTAGTTTCGATGGACCTCCAGATTTGTGAGCTTACGCAGGATGAGACCTATCCTCAGTCGATGTCCGAATTAGAGAAGTCAGCATGGTTCGCATGCAAAAATTGACAGAAAACTTTCTTGGCAACAAGAAACCTGAGAACTATAAACAACATTTTAGAAATCTAGGGTGTAGAATGAGTGTTAAAGTGCATTTTCCAGCCATATTGATTACTTCCCTGTGAATCTTGGTGCAATGATGAACAAGGTGAGCTGTTTCATAAAGACGTTAAACGGTGGAAACCTCTATCAAGGACATTGGGGTGTGTAAATGGTGGCTGCTTTCTGTTGGTGATTAAAAGGGGACACTAGTGAAAAAAATGTCAGAAGTTCGAAAAAAATACATTTTTCTTCTCCCTAATAGTGAAAAAAGGTTGGAAATTCATAATTATTAACACATAACTCTTTTTTCAGTATATTAATTAATATTTAAGTTAAAATGAAACCTACAAAAACATTTCTGTTGGTATATCACTTAAAATGTTATGTAACGTTTCTGATATAAACAAATATTTGTTTACGGAGCTGGCGAGCGCGGCGTAGTTTTATAATTACTGTAATTAAACATATCTGAGAAACGCATTTTCCGCATGTTACAGCTGCTTTACTCCATAATTAAGTGGGACAAGGAGAGAAGAATATCATAAGGAGATGTGGGTGGTGTTCTGCAAAATTGCTATGTTAAATAAGCAATTATCCGAGAGTAAACATCACTGCACAAATATCACCTCGATAAGTTAATTTTTCTGTATTCAATTTCTTGACAGCATTTTAACACTTGTGATTAGCCTAATAACTTGAAATAATAATAATAATAATAATAACAATAACAAAAACGAACAAAAGGATCCGCGATTTGTTTTAGTATCACTAGTATGGAGCACTTTTCAGTGCTTTTACGAAGGTAGGTACATAAGTTTCCAGGCTCGCCTATAAGGATTATCGCTTTCATAAAACCCTTATCTGGTGTCATACCTTATCTGTTAAATACATAACAGCAGCTGTAACTTCCGCTTCACTGTGTTCATTTGTTCAGATGTAGTTGCTTAAAGAAGGCTGTAAGTAGAAGATTGTGACATGTTCAAAATGGAATATCGAGCTCTTATTAAGTTCTTCACAAAAGAAGGACTCCAAATGAAATTAAACAATGATTGGGCGATGTATATGGGGAAGCATCCCCCTCATATTTTACCGTAAAAGAATGGGCCATACTTTTTCATATGAATCGAGAAAGCATTGAAGACGAAGAGCGTGCGGGTCGGCCCTTGGAGATGCTCACTCCTGAAAACATCGCTCTTGTGGAAGGAGAAATTATGGAAGACCGACGACTCAAAGTTACAGAAATAGCAGCAAGCCTGGGCTTTCTAAAACAACAGTCCTTCGAATTATTCATAAACATTTAAACATGAATAAGGTTAGTGCAAGATGGAAGGTTAATGCAAGATGGGAGCCTAGACTTCTTTCCTCAGTACAAAACCAGCAACAAGTCATCTGTTGTCAGGCATTTTTGGAGCTCTGCCGTGGCAACGAGAGAGAAGTTCTGCAAACCATTGTTACAGGAAATGAAACTATGATCCTCTACTATGATCCCTTGTCCAAAAGAGAATCAATGGAGTAGCGTAAACCTAGCGAAGCACCGCCTCTAAAGGCCAAGGTCACTCAGTCAACAAAGATCATGGCCACAATCTTTTGGGACTGTTAAGGAATACTCTTCATCAAGGAGAGGAACATCACAGTAAATGGGGAGTACTATGCTAGCCTACTGCACAGGCTACGTGCTTCCATCAAAGAGAAAAGGCGAGGAAAACTGAGTGGTGGTGTGCGCCTTCTTCACGACAACGCGCCTGTGCACACTGCTCTTGTTGCAAAGGAAGCTGTGAAGAAATGTGGCTTCAAGGAGATCGACCATCCACTCTACAGACCAGATCTAGCTACCAGTGATTATTTCGTCTTCTCAAAATTTAAGAAGGATCTTCAAGGAAGGAAATTTAAGTGTGACAAAGAAGTGATGGATGCTGTTTATGCCCATTTTGCAGACAAGACTTCTGACTATTTAAGAGAGGGGGGGTTAGAAATGTTAATTTAAAGATGTGGGAACTATATTGCAATAAAGGGTAACTATATTTAAAAGTGAAATATAGTTTTTGTGTTTATCATACCTAGACAATAGTTAGGCCGGAAACTTATGGACCTACCCTCGTAAGATTGTCCAGTTGTTCATTAGTGATAAAGTTGGACTTTTAACCTCTAAGACTATTTACTTAAAGTTATTCAGAGGAATTGGATCTAACATCAAAGTTTGTATTCTTGTCGTAACCTGTGCAAATGTGCAGACAGAAAATTATCGCAAGCTTTAATTCATAAGAGCGGGTAATGCTAACATTATAACTGACCGCCAGCAATTCCGTTAACTTAAACTTTAGCGCCAATAGTAAATATTTCGTAATACTTACATTCAGTGATTTATTAATTCGATATCGACGGCATACACTTCCTGGAAGCTGTTCTTTTTATTAAAAACATAACAATAAATGTTTTCAATTTGTCATCCCCTTTATTTATGCAAAGCCATACAATTAGTAGAGTCATTTTCGTGACATGTGCACTCAGAATTCGATTTTCAAAATTCCCAAGCCATCCCTATTGTACAAGTGTTCAGATTTTATCTCAAGGAAGCTTTCATTCCTATTACTTTGAATTCATTCGATTATTTTCCTTGAGCTTGTTAATATAACCTCAAATTTAATTATTTTTCTAAAAATTATTATAAGTCAAATATTTTGTATTTTTAAAATAAAATTAAAGACAAGATCGTTCTTCTACAAATTATCTAGCCGAATACAGCTAGTAAAAACTGATAGTTTTCCCTAAAGTACGTAACTTAATTTCTCGTTTGTTTTCATGACAACATTCGACGATCGGTTTCGAAACAGTTACCATGACAACAAACATTTGTTAATCTTAGTTAAATTACCGGAAAGCTATCAGCACTAGTATTATAAAATATAGTTCATTACTTGGGGACCAATCATATTCATTCACAAGCAGTTTTGAAAGTTATGTATATGTTTTATTTCTGTATTGATAATGAGGTTTCGGTTCGTAAACATTTCAGAACTAGTAATATCTATCATACTTGGTTTTTTTTTTTTTTTTTTTTTTTTTTTGTTGGCTTCTAAAAGTTGGGGATTTTAATTTTTTTGTTATTTATGTGTTACGGTTTATTGTATCATGCATTACAATATTTTAATTTAATTTTTCTCGATATGAATTTTTTGCATAATGCCCCCCTTTTCTTAGTTACTTACGGACGCTCTTTTACATCTCAGGTCATCAGTGTCCCATTTAATTCCGGGCGTGAAATGGCCGATAATTTTTTCTTAGAGGCCTCTTCTTTCAGGCTTGAGGTTCTTTTTCGTGCCGTAAATGTACGAAACGGGACCCATGGCTTTACTTCCCTTCCGAAGGAAGCCATACTTGTTTTTTACGTTCGAAAAAATCCACGACCCTGGCCGGTGTTGAACCCACGATCTTGGGTCTACGAGGCCTAGATGGTTACCACTATATCACCTTGACCGACAATAATGCTAACACCTGTAAGCTTCTCCTCATAGAGATAGGACGGACTTACATGCATGACATTTTTCTCAATTTACATTACACTATTTCACTTATAAGAATGTTTTTTTCCTCCCCTCAGACTTCAAACAGGCACAAGATCTATTTTTTGTAACTTTTAATCATGCGGGCACTAATTTATTTTTCAAAGATTAACTACCGCCACAGGTGGCCGAGGTTGTTAAGGCGCGGACTCGTGAGCGGAAGGTCTAGAGTTCGAATCCCATCAGGACCATCCTCCCTGAGAGGTTTTTTCCAGGTATTCCCCAGTCCTCATAAATGGCAAATGCCGGGGAGGTACCCTAAACTTAAGCCTGGAATTTTTCCTTCCTTAAGAATATACTTTCCCAATATTTCATCTCATATATCATTAGTGTCCATCGCCTGTGGGTCGGTCCTGGTGGTATAGCGGTAACCACACTTGCTTTCTAAACCCAAGATCGCGGGTTCAAACCCGGTCAGGATCGATAGAGTTTTTCGGGAGTAAAACTCCTAAGAATGGCTTCCTTCGGAAGGGAAGTAAAGCCGTAGGTCCCGTGTCGTACATTTACGGCACGAAAAAGAATCTCAAGCCTGAAAGAAGAGGCCTCTGAGCAAAAATTGTTGGCCGTTTCACGCCCTGAATAGAATGGGACGCTGATGACCTGAAATGTTAAAGAGCGCCCTTAAATAAACAAATCAAAAATCGCCTGTGGTGTCTCAGCAGTAAAAACGGGCGTTAAACACTAATCAAAGATTAACTAGTAATTACGTAGAAAAATACAGTTTAATTTAGGCGCACAATTACCAATTTAGTTTTAGATGTTGGAGAGTATTACACGCGGGCGTTAATTAAAGGGAGGGGTGATCAAAGCGTTTTAATTCATTGATCTGAAAATGATTTGTATTTAAACTATTCATAGCCTCTACTACGTATGTATCAAAATTAAAGTCTGTGTTTAAAAATTCTCCAGTTTCACTTCTGTGCGCTCTAATAAAGTGTTGTTCCACATATAGCCAAACTGTTAATAAGCATCGTAACTAAATTGTTCTTATAGTTTAATGCACTAATATAACATCATAAACATTTGTTGTAATGGTTATTCCTACGGTCAATTTATGTTTAAATGCCATACGCCATATGTTTATGTCAATGTCAATTTATGTTTAAATGCCATATTTTTTTTTGAAGACATAATTATAATCGCATACTTGTACATATATGACATTCTTTGTAAATCGTCTTCATTTTTTTAATTATTATCTGGTTATCAACTAACCGTTAGTTTTGCTTTACTATCTTACTGTTTCCTTTGTTTCTCGCTCGTTTCGTTTTCTGTTACTTTTAGCGAATTTCGAAGAAACGAAGCTATTGCACCCGTAACACATCTATTTATTTATTTATTCCCCGAATTCCGAAGGTGTGTGAGCTATTGCGAGATTGTAGTAACAGAATTCGTTTTGAATTAATGCTCTAGCGATAGCTTTTTTTTTTTTTTTTTTGAGTAGTGTTTAATGCCCGTTTTTACTACTGAGATATCATAGGCGGTGTACATTGATGATACATGAGGTGAAACTATATATTGAAAAAGGATATTTTTAAGGAAGGAAGCGTTCCAGGCCTAAGTTTAGGGTACCTCCCCGGCATTTGACAGTTATGAGGACTGAGGAAAACCTGGAAAAAAAAACTCCAGTCAGGGAGAACGGTCCTGGCGGATTCGAACCCCAGACCTCCCGCTCACGAGTTCGCACCTTAACGACCTCGGCCACCCGTGGCGGTCTAGCGATTGCAACTTTTGTTTTTTCTCAGCGAAACTTGACACATAACATCGAATAACAAACGATTCGCCGAGTTCGTTAATCAACACAATTGAACCATTGCAGTGGGGGGTTTACCTAAAGCGATACTTTATTTTAAAGCTTGAAAAATCGCCCTAGTGGCCGCAATGTTTGCTTTATCTCAACGAAGCACTTTAAAATACATTGATAAAAGTTGTTTCCGAAAATCAGGTCGATCGAGCCATGTGGCTCGAAAGCCTAGTGAAATTTAAATTTCGCTCTAGTGGCCGTAAATTTAAATATTTTAAAATGAAAGTAAGTATATGCCATTAAATTCGGTGTATGTCATTAAAATAAAATAAGAATCGTCTCTGAATATCAGTGAAATCGAAATGTTAGGAAGGGGGTTTAACCTGAAACCCAAGTCTTAAAAATCGCTCAAGCGGCATTAGTGTTTTTTCCCCTTCTTTTCACAAAGAAACTCCGTATATACCATTTAAATAAAATAAAGCATAATTTTTTTCTGAAAATCAGAGAAATCGAGCCTCTAGGAATGGGGGTTAATCTCAAAATTTAAAAATCGCTCTAGTGGCAGCAATATTTGTTCTCAACAAAATTTTACATATACCATTTAAATAAAATAAGAAAAACTGTTTCGAAAATTAGAAAAATTAAGCCATTAGGAGTAGGGGTAGGGGAGTAGGAGTTTAAAATCTAAATTTAAAAAGTCCTCTTGCGTTTAATATTCTCTATGTTGTTTTAAAATAAAAGTACAAATTAATTCAGCATTAACACTATATTTATAACGATGCATATGTTTTATATTTAACAAAAGCATTGTCGTGAAGATAGAAACTATGAAATATTAATCTAACATGTGTAATTATATTTGAATGTAATAAGTAAATAACCTTAAGAAAACCGTTGCATTGCATATTTCTACTACAACAACATATGAATTAAATTTCAAAGCCGATGAAAATCGATATAACTTTCAATTGTAATAGTTTCTGAATGGTGACATTTTTTTGTTTTATTGAAACATATGAACATCATCATCTTAAATACGCAATGCAACTTGAAACTTTGTTATTTCTCTCTATTTTCATGAATGTAAAGATGATATCAGGGGTTCAGTTTATAAATATGGTTACATTTAAAATGTTTAAAAATACCCACAGTATAGCTTTGTCTCTCAGTGGTTATATGCTTCATTTAATTTATAGTATCCATTAATTTCTGCGGTTTTATCTCAATAATAATAATAATAATAATAATAATAATAATAATAATAATAATAATAATAATAATAATAATAATAATAATAATAATAATAATAATAATCCTAAAAACGTGGTTTCTAGTTCGTAATACTTGTAAATTGCAAGAATTCTAAATTTGTTTCCCTAATACCACACAGCAATGCCATAACTTTTTTCATTTCATTAATTAATAAGGCATAATTTGGATTTTATATTCGTTTATATTAAATGTTAATCAAATCGGTGAGTAATTCGCTTAGTTTACGCAGCTCCCGACGGTTCTGTGTGTATTTTTCAGTCTTAGTTGTTTCCACTTCTTTACTTTCTTTGTTCAAATTTGTAATGAGAGAATATGTTCTCAGTGGTAGTATTTACATGGTGAGCATTGCATCGGAGTCTATTTATGCCAAAACGCAGCTGTTTACGCTAAGTTTATTCACGTGTTAAGCAATCAGCAATGTTGCTTCAAACAGCTGTTTGGTAGTCCGCGTGGAGAACCAGCGACCTACTTGGCTATAGAAACCCTTGAACCGAATCGTCAGCTGTTTGTCCTTGTGTCGATATCTATCGATAAGCGAGTAATGCTTTGAACGTAACTTGTTGCTTATTTTGTTAACTGTTGGAGTTGTTGTGCTTTTTCTCATTGTAACTCTAATTAAACATTCACTACACTAAGGAAATCGTATGGGATAGACATGCGTACTGATTCACGATATTTTACTCGTATTCTATACTACAAAGCGTTGTAGCCCCAAATGACTTCGTAGATAGATAAGGGATGGGCATTAACAGCGGAGTAGAATAATTTGGACCATAGCAAAAATAAATTAATCAGAACAAAAAAGGAAGTTTATCAGTTTTCATCTCAATGGATACATTTCTTGATATCAGTAACACGGGTGGTAAACCCTTTATACGAAAATCTCTTCTCTCACTTTAGTAGTTATAATGCTATTTCAAAATCGAGTAGATGCTACGAGTATTTTATTATTTATTGCTTTTCCGAACTGCAGATCAGACAAATTCTTGAGCTGAGAACTCCAGGAAATCAATTCAGTTCACTCCCTGCTATAGCTTTGTTCACAGATTGTGTAATTTCAACACTTGGCTCAAATTCAGTCATCTCTGGGGCTAATCAAATGGCAAAGTTTTCATAGAGATTTAAATTTTTTTATTTATTGTGGAGGAGCTAAGACTATTAGGCTTGTGTTTCTGTTGTAATAGCTTAGGAATAATTACACAATAAAACTATATACGAGTATACGCATTTACATTTTATTTATTTGGTGTATTTACGGACGCTCTTTAACATATCAGATCAACAACGCCCCTTTCAATTCAGGGCGGACCGCCACGGCCGAGGTCGTTAAGGTGCGAGCTCGCGAGCGAGAGGTCTGGGGTTGGAATCCCGCCAGGACTATCCTCCCTCACTGAGGTTTTTTCCAGGCTTTCCTCAGTCCTCATAAATGGCAAATGCCGGAAAGATACCCTAAACTTAGGCCTGCAACGCTTCCTTAAAAAAAAAATCCTTTCCCAACTTATTTCATCTCATGTACCCACCGCCTGTGATGCCTCAGTAGTGAAACCGGGCATTAAACACTAATAATAATAATAATAATAATAATAATAATAATAATAAAAGCAGGGCGTGAAACACCCATTAAATTTGTTCAGAGGTCTCTTCTTTCAGGATTAAGGTTCTTTTACGTGCCGTAAATCTACGACAGAGGGCTCGCGGCTTTAGTTCATTTCCGAAGAAAACAAGGATAGTGTTTATATACCAATATATGATATAAATCTATATACATGAAAGAGAGTGAAAATAAGTGTGCTGGCAAAACACAGAGAGTGAAAAACATTAACTTTTTTTTTTTTTTTTTTTTGAATGTTGGTTAACGCCCGTTTTTACTACTGAGCCATCACAGGCGGTGTACATTGATGATACATGAGATGAAACTATATATTGAAAAAGGATATTTTTAAGGAAGGAAGCGTTCCAGGCCTAAGTTTAGGGTACCTCCCCGGCATTTGCCAGTTGTGAAGACCGAGGAAAACCTGGAAAAAGTCTCAATCAGGGAGGACGGTCCTGGCGGAATTCGAACCCCAGACCTCCCGCTCACGAGTACTGCCACGGCCACCCGTGGTGGTAACGTTATTGTGAGATAAGGATAATATTAATAATATCGATAAGAATGATAAATTCTACAACAAAGACGTATATTACTGATCTATAATTACTAAGCTATTTAAGTTTTCTGATTACATTAAACAATTTCTTATGTGATTTGGTAGTCTCTAAAATCCTGTAGGATGTATTCCGAAGCAGAAGGTGGTTATGGTGAAAAATTATTAGTATATTGATTCGGTTTAGTAGTAATGAGCTAGGATAGAGAAAGACTTGCGACCGGGGTTGCAAAATAGGTCCATTGTACATATACCTCCGGGGGAGGGGGGTACACCGGGGCGAGAAATCCGGTTAAGGGATGCGCAACTGTAGATTTTAGTTCTCAGACGCCCGGCTTCCCCTCCATCTCCGGTCCAGCACTCCAAGGTAGCCTGGGCAGGCTCCATGCAGACCCCAGCAGACGATAGGACAGAAATTTTTCCAGAAACCAAGCCACCGCCCCCCCCCCCCAATCCGGGAATTGAAGCTGGGGTCTCTCGAATGCTATTCCCAAGCGTCACCGCCTGAGCCATCTCGCTCGGTAATATTATTTAACTAATTGTGGTAGCATATGAGATTGTGAGAGGAATATTCTGCAAATGAGAAAATAGATAAGATATGTAGGTAGGTAGGTAGGTAGGTAGGTAGGTAGGTAGGTAGGTAGGTAGGTAGGTAGGTAGGTAGGCAGGCAGCAGGTAAGATAGGTAGGTATGTAGGTACGTAACATAAGTGGGTAGGTAAGGTAAGGTAGATAGATGGGTAAGGTGAGGTAGATAGGCAGGTGGTTGGATGGGTAAGTGGCAAGGTAAGATAGGTTGGTGGTAAGAAAGGCAAGGTTAGGTACTCATCTGTAATTTTCACACGCGGCAAACGAGTTTGTATCAGCGTATCTAAGTATCGTACACAAAACACCAGAGGACGTGAAAGATTTTGCACATAATAACTAATATGTATTATGTCGCATCGCTTGCTTATTTACATTAGTGAACTCCTCTCCCAGTCCTGTTGGGTTCCAATTAACAAAATAGCAGAGTTCGCCGTGAGAATTTGTTGCTATTGAAGTTTAGGTAACAACACCGAAGCGACCAACAATCAATCTATGAAACCACTTCAAAACGTGAGCTCAACAACAACAACAACAACAACAGATCTTTCAATATTGGTGCCCAACCTGGGGCACATAGCGGGAACCATATCAAACCATTTCAATGTGGCAGCCACACCAAACCGCTTCATAATTTGGCTCATTAACGTGGGGCCAACAACAACATAAACGCCCCACCACAAAATCACTTCAAAGATTGATGGGATAAACCTTTTGTCTGGGTAAAAGCGCCATATAGGGAGTAGTGAGAAATGCTTAAACAGATAAATTGACCAAAGCAGCAGAAGAAAACGAGAAAGAGATGATATCAAGTCTTCCCATCAATTAAAGATAAACTAACATAAAAATTGCCTATATTTACAACAGTAATCACATGCCATGGCAAAACTATATCATATTTACATAGAGTTTAAAATTTAAATAACTCAACGCGCACGTGCATCAGAGGGGGGAAAAACTGTTAATTTGATTTTTTAATACTATCGACAGCAAAGATAATCATTAATTAACGACTTTGGCCAGAAACTAATGCTGAATTCGTAAACAATTATTTAAAACCTTTTCAAGTATTTATTTGGACAATTAATTTATAAAATAGCAAAGAAATGTATATGTTATTTATAAAATTAATGCAAAGTACTAATACAAATAATGTAAAACCAATTAAACAGTCAAATATGTTACAAATTAATAAGTGTAAAATTATTTTCAATTTGGTATTAGTATGGTTGTTTGTACAATTTTATGCATTAGTAATACCTTACAATATTATAAACAATAAGTTGTAATGTATTGTAACAAAAAAAAAATGTTATATTACTTATGTATTGGCGCATGCTGAAATATCCAACATATACCGAGGGTGCCAAAAATGTATACTCACTTTCACAGTAGATATCTATTTAATATATTTCAGAGTTGGACCGAAAAACAACAGTAATGTGTAGTATGCTGTTCTGTAAACAGATGTGACTCACATTACGTTATGCTAGCGTTGCTACAACAAAATGGAACCAAGGTTATCTTTTGAACGGCGGAATGCAAGTTTGAAATGGTATTGGAAAACCGAGAAAGTTGTCGAGTTCAAAGGTAATGGAGACATGTGTACAGAACAGAACCGCATTTGGACTTCTATGGAGAACTCTTAAGGATGTTGTATACCGTAGAAAACCAGCTACACTGGCAACACTTCGGGAAGAAATTGAAACGGCATGTGCTGCAATCGCTGAGGACACTTAGGCAAACGTTGCTCAATCAGTAGTTCAATGTACTCAGAAGTGTATCGAAGTCGATGGTGGGCATTTTGAGCTACTGTTGTAACAGTTTTTCTGTTTGTGTAAATTCAGTTTTGTTAACACAGTTTTTTCTTTGCTTGAAGTGTGTATATATATATATATATATATATATATATATATATATATATATATTTGGCGCCCTGTGTATATGCATATAATTACCTACGGCAATACCCCCTCCCCGTTTTTGCATGCACTGCCTGGTTAGCCTTATGCACAAACATGCAATTGGTCGCTGCTTTTTGCATAGAATTTAACCACTCAGATGTGGAAACAAGATTTCAAGGATAACAACAATTCGGGATTGACACAAGACTGCTCTCAGTAGAAAATCAAGTTATTACAACGTGCACTTTGTATTTGAGGGTTCAGATTTTGGATGGCCAACGTAACGCCTGTCAACAGGCGAGGTTAATATGTTTAGTACTAATTTGCGACTTGAAAGTACTAGTTGAGAAGATAGTGTGCCACAGTGTATATGAAGTATAAACGTTCGTACAGTAAGGCCCCGCAATTTATTTGCAACTAATAATGGGGGCAATCTTGCTAGTTTCTCTCAGCAATTAACGTAGAAAGAAAGAAAGAAAGAAAGGAAAGAAGGAAGGAAGGAAAAAAGGAAGGAAAGAAAGAAAGAAAGAAAGAAAGAAAGAAGGAAAGAAAGAAAGAAAGAAAGACAAAATAAAAATGAAAAATTGCTCCAGCGGCCGCAAATTTCGTTATTCTCAACGAAACACATGAATTTCTATAAAATAAATTAATAAAGTTAGTTTTCAAAATTCGTGGCAACCACACCATTAAGATTGGGGGTATACCTGAAAATGTATTGGGGGTTAAAGGGAAATTTTAAAATCTCTCTAGTGGAAGTAATTTGAATTTTGTTGAAAAGGAAACTCGATATATGCCATTTCAATAAAACAAGAAAAATAGTTTCCGAAAATCAGTAAAATCGGGCTATTAGGAGGGGTTACCTGAAACTCAACATTTAAAAATCGCTCTAGCCGCATTAATATTTGTTTGTTTTTTTTTTTTTTGCAACGAAACTGTGCATATACCATTTAAATAAAATAAATTTTTAGTTTATGAAAATCAGAGAAATAGGGCAATTAGGAGTGGGGGTTAACCTGAAACCCAACATTTAAAAATAGCCCTAGCAGCACCAATATTGGTTTTTCGCACTAAACTGGGCTGTACCTTTTAAATCAAATAAGAAAAAACTATTTCTGAAAATCAGTGAAATCAGATAATTAGAGGTAGGGATTTATCTGAAAAACAAGTAGGGGGGTTAAAGCGAATTGCAAAAGTCGTTCTAGCAGCCGCATTTTAAATTTTTTTTATAGTAAACTTGGTGTGTGCCATTGAAATAAAATAAGCAAAATAGTTTCAGAAAATCAGTGAAATTTGACTTTTAGGAGAGGGGTTTACCTGAAATTCGAAGTTGAAAAATCGCTCTATCGGCATTAATATTTGTTTTTTCTCAACGAAACACCACATAAATCATTTGAATAAAATTAGGGGGAAAAATAGTTTCTAAAATTCAGCAAATCGGACTATTAGGAGTAGGGGATACTTGAAAACCAAAATTTAAAAAGCAATTTAACGGCACCAATATTTGTTTCTTCATAACAAAATTCAATATATGCCATTTAAATAAAACAAGAAAAATAATTTTTGAAATTTAAGGAAATTAGTGTATTAGATGTAAAGGTATACTTGAAAACCGAAATTTAAAAAGCGTTTTTTTGTGTTTAATTTTCTCTATATTGTTTTAAAATAAAAGGGCAAATTATTTCAGCATATAAACTATATTTATAACGATGCATATATTTTGTATTTAACAAAAGCATCACCGTGAAGATAGTAAATGTGAAATATTAATCTAATATGTGTTTGAGAATTATAATTGTATATAGTCCTCTGTAATAATCTTCAGAAAACTTTTGCGTTAATATTTTTACTACAATAACATTTAACTTAAATTTCAAAGCCAATGAAAATTGACGATACTTTCGATTGTTTTTATTTCCTTAGTACATTGTAATTGTTTTAAACAATAACATGTTTTGTTTTATTGAAACATGTGAACATCATCTTTTAAATAGGCAACGTAACTCGAAACTTTCTGTTATTTTTCTGTATTTTAGTGAATGTGAAGGTAATATCAAGGGTTCAGTTCATAAACATGGTTACATTTAAAAATGTATAGCACAAAGTATATCTTTGTGTATCTGTGGTCATATATTTCATTTAATTAACAGTATACCATTACTTTTTGTGTTTTAATCTAAATAATAATAGTAATATTTTTTTTAAAAATGTGGTTTCTCTTTTGTGATATTTATAGGTTGCAAAAATTCTAATTTTGTTTTCCTAATACCTCATACTAATGCTATAAATTATTTCATTTCATTAATAAGGTCTAATTTGGATTTTATGTTATTTTTTAAAATTACTCTAAGTTCGCGTAGTTTACGGAGCTCTGCTTGACGAACTTTTATATTATTTGTTTTAATTCCCTCTGATTTGACATCTGGAAATGACTCCGTGGAAATGCAATGTTATAGTGAGCCGTCCTCAGCGTGGTTATGTTCGAGAAATAATGTGTAATGTTACGGAATATTTAATACATATTAAAAATATGAACTGTCATATAATGCCGCTGACACAGCTATAGCGCGTCTCAACCTCAGAAAATAGTACAGGCTAAATGGGGTGCCCTGTTACCACGTGCACGCTATGTACACTCTAAAGTGTTCACTTGCGATCGATCTATTAATATTATTGTCTTCTTGTGAATAATATATCAACTACATAGTGGAATATCTGCATTGTTATTTAAGGCTATTGTAACACATACAATTTTCATGTGCACTTTTTCTCCCCTTTTTGTATTTAAAATTACTTCGAAATAGGATTTTAACAGTACAGAAAAAATATCAATCAAATAAGATGCTATAAGATGCTAAAAGCTTTAATAAATCATGTTGGAAACCTCAACACTGTCCTCTGTAATGTGTGATTCCTTCCATTAGCGTGCATGGACCGGGTTCAAGCGGATCAAAAGCAGGCGGTGGAAATTCTGAAGAGGCAGTTCCTGTTGATGATGACGATGATGAGGGGGAAAAACCTCTTATGTGGTCTTGGATTTCTTCGACTATCCACGTTTTACTTTAACTTTCTTTCTTTTTATTTTTTGCAATATGTTCATATACTTCTGATATTAATCGCCTCATTTCTGGTTGTTCGAATGACACGTTATTCATTTAATGTAGTTTTTTTTTTTTTGTGTGTGTACTTATGACAATATCATTTGTTGTTTTTTACTTGTGACATGTCATTTTGATGGAATATGGTGGCAAGAAAAGAACTTCCCGTTGAAGCGTATAATATTCAAATTGGATTACTTTCTGAATAAGTCAATAAATGATGTCATTTTCCCTCCAAAAAGTGACAGGCAAAAATTCTTTCATACTTTTTCTGCTGTGATACTTTGCATTGTCGATTACAATAACAGCAATTGTTGAGCGAATCATTTTTCGTATATATCACTTGTCATTTCGTCATGTGCTTCGGCGGTCCTTCTTTTGCACAGAAAGATTAGTTCAGCATTTCTTATGAACCCTTGCTCATTTCCGGCACGGACTCCACTGTATGACCTACATTTACCTATGACTCGTCTCAATAAACAACTGGTTTCCCCTGGGCCTTTTTGATGTCTTTTAGATGTCGCCATCTGCTAATAGAGTCTCTTTCCATTAGTATGCACTTGTTGCCTCTTCTTTCAAATGCGAATCCCAAATCATGTAGAAATCAGTTCAAAGTGGCCCTTGACAAATAATCGTACTTACCTCGACCTGGGTCACGGGTTCCAGGGTCAATGAACATACGCAAAAGAACCTCAAGCCTGAAAGAAGAGGCCTCTGAGCAAAAGTTACAGACCGTTTCATGACCTGTATTGAATGGGACGCTAATAACCAAAGACGACACGGGACCAACGGCTTTACTTCCCTTCCGAAAAACATACTCGAGAATTACGTCAACAAAACAGCGGAATTGCTCAGAGAAGTTGATTGTTTTGTTCGCGGATATAGTGAGTGGCATTTAGCTATGCCGTCTCCGCGTTGGTCTCTCTCTCTCACTCACTCACACACACACACACACACACTTATAGTATCCGCCATTTTCCACCGAAACGAAGAGGAAAATCAACGAGCGCTTCAGGCAAATTTGAAATGCTCTTAGAGGGACATAAGATAGCGACCTTAACTCGTCCTTGAAATGTCATTCTCAAGGATATTTCGAGGTCAAATACTTTTTTTTTTTCAAATGAGATGGTGCATTTTCTTTTCCCGAAATGGAAAGAGCATTCAATTTTCAGTATAAAAATTCTAGTACATCATCAGCTAAGGGTGATAGGTGATGTGATATTGGGCAAATAAGACAGAAAATGTTTTTCACTCACTTCTACCTTACTGGCATCAATTTACGTATGTTGGAAAAGTTACCGCTTTGAATTTGTAGTAGAATCGTTGGCAAAATTCAAAATACTTCTGGAAATCATCCCCATGAAGGGCTTGACGTAGGCTAATGTGATATGAATGGTATGTGTGACGCTTAATCTCTCTCCTTTGAGAGATTCCCGAACCACGTTCCAGTTGATGGGAATTTCGGTATTAGAGGCAACTGCAGCTAATACAGTGACACTGGGTTTTCTTCTCATTCGATGGTTTTCCTGGTGCAACACCTCCCGTTTCGGAGAGTAAGTTTGCAAGTCGTTGAAAAGTTTGAAACAGATGACTGTCTCCTTTCAGGATATCCATCTCCGTATAAGTTGCAAACTGCTCTAGCGTTCTTATGAGCTTCGCCATAAGTGTGGGTCATATCGATCCTCTCGTTGATCTTGTATCAAACATTCATGATTGAAAAACGTAGTGGAACTTGCTGAGAATAATGTCCTTTGAGGTTTGAATTGGCAATGATGCACACCCGATGCCAACCAAAGGTCTTCTGTGTGTAAACAAACCAGTTTCCTTAATAACAAAATAAAAGAGACAAAAGTGAAAGAATCATTTGCTGTTTTATTTGTTCAATATCACATGACCCCTAGCTGATAGATGTACTAGAACTTTTATACTGAAAAATTAATGATCTTTCCATTCCATTTGGAAAAAAAACCAATTGGATCTTGAAATGGCATTGAAAATGGTATTTCATGAACGAGTTAAGGTCGCTATCTTACATCCTTCCTACAAATTTTGTCTAAAGCATTTTTTTTTTTTATTTTCTCCTTCATTTCGTAGGAAAATGGCCGCGACAATATAAATGCCTCATTCTATATTTAAGCTATACTTAACAGCAAGCTCAGAAAGAGAAAACTAAATTTAATTTGAGTTCTCGAAGTAAACAATTAAAAATAAATGACATGTTGAGCCTGTACTTCCCATTGTTTTCTACTCTGTATGAGTAAATACTTAAAATTGATTTGATTGATTTATTTATGGACGCTCTTTAACATCTCAGGTCATCAGCGTCCCATTCAACTCAGGGCGTGAAACGGTCGGCAAATTTTGCTCAGAGGCCTCTCTTTCAGGCTTGAGGTTCTTTTTCGTGCCGTAAATGTACGACACGGGACCCACGGCTTTACTTCCCTTCCGAAGGAAGCCATACTTAGGATTTTTACGCCCGAAAAAATCGGTCCTGGCCGGGTTCGAACCCGCGATCTTGGGTATAGGGGGCAAGTATGGTAACCACTACACCACCAGGACCGACTCTCTCTGTATGAGTGAATACTTAAAAGATAATATATGTAAGCAAGAACTAATTAGCAGAGATAAGACTTTTACATATATATGATTTTATTCGGTATTTTCCTAATGCCATGTTTCGCTTCTGTAACAGAAGAATATCGACAGCAAGATACAGAATTATCAGGTGCTCTGTCACTCATGATAAACTTGACCTTTGAGCATTTAAAGCTACAGCTCACGAGTATTGTTTTGGTATCCCATGTGAGATTAACGTGTGCTTTTTTTCTATATTTTGTTTTAATACGCACGGTGAAACCAGTTTCATGTTTACGTGTGAACTGACTTAACGTCTTTCTCACGATGGAGGTAACAAAGAGGTTAGTTTATAATTCTAGAAGTGCGTTATGAATGTTTCTTTTTCGTTATCTAAATTTATTTGAAACTTTTTACATAACCGAGGTGACCATAACTAGTATTGTCTTTTAGTATAAGAACTTCCCCATAATTGTAAGTTTTAAGATTTTATAAAGCCGGTTATTTTATTTTATGCAAGTCTAGTTCTATTATGTTCTTGAGTATACTTTAAAAATTCGTGTTTTTAGTTGGTTAGGACTTAATGAGTCATTGCAAGGTTCACATTATGCTTATATATATTCCTCACTGCTTACGAATAATAATAAAATGAAGAAAGTATGTAAACTGAAGTAAGTAACAATGCAAATCCTAACATTTTTGCTTTTGATTCCTGTATATTAATTATCGATGACACCGTGGCCGAGTGATTATACTGTTCGCCTCCCACCGAAGCAGCCCTCATTCGATCCCAACACCTGAAAATAGGGTTGGTGGTGGACGAAGCGGCGCCTGGACAGGTTTTATCCCGGGTACTCCGTTTCTCCGCGCCTTTCATTCCGCCATAGCCCCATCATCATCATCTCATCTTCGTCAATGCGAAAAGCAACGGGAATTTTCCGCAGTATCTATCCCTAGGAAAGCTGAATACAACATTTAATGATGCTTACAATAGTGTGCAGTGTAGGGCCTGCCTTCGGGCAGAACACTCTGAATAAATTAATAATTTATTATAAACATTAATTTAAGAATTTGGTCACATTAACAAGCTAATACTATCATATTTGTGAGAAGAAACCATAAATAAATAAACCATCACACGCATATATTTGTGTTTATTGTTGAGCTGTGTAAGTACGAGGGTAGGTCCATAAGTTTCCGGCCTCACCGAAAAGGATTATCACCTTCACAAAAGCCTTATCTGGTGTCATAACTTATCTGTTAAGTAAATAATTGCAGCTGTAACTTCCGCTCCGCTGTGTACAATTGTTCAGATATAGTTGCATAAAGAAGGCTATGTGTAGAAGATTGTGACATGTTCAAAATGGAATATTGAGCTATTATTAAGTTCTTCACAAAAGAATGACTTACTCCAAATGAAATTAAAAGCGATTGAACGGTGCATATGGGAAGCATTCCCCTCATATTTTACCGTAAAAGAACGAGCCAAACTTTTTCGAATGGGTCGACAAAGCATTGAAGACGAAGAGCGTGCAAGCTGGCCCTTGGAGGTACTCACTCCTGAAAACATCGATCGCTCTTGTGAAAGGAGAAATTATGGAAGGCTGGCGGCTCAAAGTTACAGAAATAGCAGCAAGCCTGGGCTTTCTAAAACAACAGTCCTTCGAATTATTCATGAACATTTAAACATGAATAAAGTTAATGCCTAGACTTCTTTCCTCAGTACAAAAGCAGCAACAAGTCATCTGTTGTCAGGCATTTTTGGAGCTCTGCCGTGGCAACGAGAGAGACGTTCTGCAAACCATTGTTACAGGAGATGAAACTGTGGTCCTCTACTATGATCCCTTGTTATAAAGGAGAATCAATGGAGTGGCGTAAACTTGGCGAAGCACTGCCTCTAAAGGCCAAGGTCACTCAGTCAACCAACAAGATCATGAACACAATCTTTTGGGACTGTGAAGGAATATTCTTCATTGACTCCAAGGTGAGGAACGCTACAGTAAATGGGGAGTACTGTGGTAGCCTCCTACTGCACAGGCTACGTGCTTCCATCAAAGAGAACAGGCAGGGAAAGCTGAGTGGTGGTGTGCGCCTTCTTCACGACAATGCGCCTGTGCACACAGCTCTTGTTGCAAAGGAAGCTGTGAAGAAATGCGGCTTCAAGGAGATCGACCATCCACCCTAAAGCCCAGATCTAGCTCCCAGTGACTATTTTCTCTTCTCAAAACTCAAGAAGGACTTTCGCGAAAAGAAACTGAAGTGTGACGAAGAAGTAATGAATGTATTTATGCCCATTTTGCAGACAATACATCCGACTATTTTGGGAAAGAGGAATGAAATGTTAATTCATATGTGTGAGAAGTGTATTGCAACAAAGGGTAATTATACTTAAAACAAAATATAGTTTTTGTCTTTATTAAATGGTTAGGCCAGAAACTTATGGACCTACCCTCATATATAGTTAATTTGAAGTTTCACGACCCAAATCCTGAGGAAAAACAATGTCAAATGGTATTAAAGTAAATTCTCGTATTCCTTGTAAGACGTTCTTTTATCATTTTTAATAGCTAAGTATAAGAAATAATTTTTTGTTTTCTGTACGCTCATTTATTTGTTCAACCATTACTGATTTTTTTTTCTTTTGTTATAAAATTATTGCTTATTGCAGGGCTCATAAAATGGTCGATGTTCTCTCCACTCGTTTGCAAGATGTCTACTCAAAATGGAGCAGCAGCAGTGAAGCAAAGAAAGGTGTTTTTCATACTGAAACCAAGAATCTTTCATATGGTGGGCTACGTCGTCATGGTTACCAGGAAAGGCAAAGAAAGAGGGTTTTAGCTAGAGAAGCAATGAGAGAGGTTTGTACCTAAGATCCTTTAGAATTAGCAACATTTGTCAGTATGTATATATATAATAAAAGTAGATAAGGATAAAGTCTCACTTGAAATTGCTATATTTCGAACTACTGGAGTTCTTCTATGGCAAGAAACTATGGTCTAGCAATATAGCAATTTCAGTGTGACTTTATCTAAGTGTTTTATCCTTATCTACTTTTATTATTACTGTTAATTTATTACATTGTTAATAGTGTTACTTTATTTTTATTTTTCATTTATATTATATATATGTAACTAAAATAACAATAACCAGAAAAGCAAAAAAGGATAAAACACTTAGAAAAAGTCACGGATTAGCAATTGCTATATTTCGAACTACTTGAGTTCTTCTATGCCAAAAAGACAATATATGTATATAAATATATATACATACAGAAAAGAGTGACCTGAACTATATCAGTCTTATCCTTGGAGATAGGAAGCTATGGAGAAGTGCAGAAGTGTGCAAATTATTAGTAATTTTATATTTTATATTTATGTTTTTATTTCATTGCCATTTGATTCAAGTATTAACAAAATATTATCAACTTTCAGAATGTTTCACATTTATTTTATTATTCTAGTATTTAGTGGACCCCCCTTACCTTTTAATAGAGCAGAAATTTAAGCACACATGCCTGCTATTGAAATTTTACACATTTCTGAATTTCTTCATCAATTTGCCACACTGATAAAATTGTATTCACCTTAGTTTGCTTATGTGTTGGGTGAAAATTTTTAATTTTTTTCTTCAGTATTCTTCACACAGAGTCAATAGGGTTCATATCTGAGCTGTTACCAGGTCAGTAACACAGGTGTGCCAAATTGATTAAAAGTATTCATTACACATTTCGCTTTGTGGCATGGAGCCCCATCCTGCATGAACACTCCATTTCCTAATGGAAACCGCTCACTCATCTTGGGTATAATGCACTATGTGCCACTTCTGAATACTGTTAAGCATTCATATTTCACTCCATGACGTGAATTTTCCCCACACCTTATACAGAAATTTTACTTCATATCATCACTGTTGTGGGATGCATCACATTCTACTTTACACACTCCTTTTTTAATGCTTTTCCTGGCCTCCTTCTGACGTACTGTGACTTTCGTCAACTCACCTATTGCAATAATTGTTTCATAATTGAAGACTAACAGGAACCAACATTTTTTGTTTTATTTGTTGGAATAAATTAAAAAAAAGTTAGCAGGAGAAATAAGTAGTAAGAGCATTTTGAAATTCTAAAGGTTAATTTCTGAAAATGAGCACAATTTAAGAACTATTTTATGCATTTAAATACTTGACATACCTTTGCCCAATCTTCAGATGTTCAGGCTTAGAATTTTATTGTCCAAACATGACTTTTTTGATCATGGTGGGTGTTAGTTTCTACTTTTTGTAAGGCTTTCTTGCAGTCAGTCCGGCCTCAAAATGTCTTCATTACACTGTGCTTGAAACTACTCAACCATGTTCTAGAGCAACAGCCGGGAATAAAGTAGAAGTTAAACTTTGATTTTTCAATTGTTCTCTGACCAATATATGTTTTAAATCTGAAGTTAATATTATTTGCCCTGGCAAAGTTGCTTTGTTTCCATTTAGTTTTAGTAAAAACCTTGTCATATAACTTCTTGCACTTATGCCTAATATTTTGCTTGTTTCTTTCTTGATTTTATCTTCAGTTCTTACAAAACTAGAATTTGAGCTCTTTTGCATGGTGTACCTTGAATCTTTCCCATCTTCCTAACACTAAGGTTTCAAGACAAATTTGACAGCATGTTTTCCTCTACTCATCCCCCACTCTCAAAACACCCAAGTAAGGATGCATCTGCCAAGGAATAAAACACCTGGAGTGCCATTAGGTAGAGCAAAACAAAGCAGCAGCAGTTGTGGTGGTAGTTTTCTAAGCACAAGAAAGAAATATAACTTTTATTGTGAAATGCAAAGAAATGGAAGAATTGAATATGAGTTTCAATTTTAAAATATTCAGTGAAAATGAATATAAAATCTCCAATAGATAAAACATTTTAAAATGCTAAAAACATTTCTGTGGCTTCACTTTCAATGGACTAGGAAGCACTCCGAGTTAAAACCATTTAAAGTATTGATACAATGATAAAACATTCTTAATGTTTCACTCTCAAAATTATAAAATTCAGGACATGTTTCATGAGACCTTTCTTCACATTGTCAACTGTTAAATGACTGGTGTATGGTGGATCATATTAGATTGGAAAGGTAAGCGTTTGTAGTGAATCTGGTGGTCTGTTGGTGAACTTGTACAAAATGTTGTCTGCTTCTGGAATGTTGAAATTCATGAGTTTATGTTCACATTTCTTTACGAAAATCTTTTCCTATATGTAAGTTCTTTGAAATGTTTAACAGCTTTTAATAAAGAGATGCCTTTTTCTGTTTCACGATTATTATTCCAGAAGTATACTGCTACGGCTGATTTTTCTATCTGTTTATAAAGGATATTTCTCCAGTGTTCGTTCAGTCTGATGCTTATATTTCTATTGGTCTTGTCTATGTACATAAGAAGAAAAATCAGATATATACCAGATCAGTTGTAAAGACTGTAAAAATATACACTGGCAAGATTTAGAAGTTGCATCCCAGGGTGCTTCTGTAGCAGTCTGATGGTTCTGTTAGGAATTTGTTGAGTTCATCCCATGGATGGAACATCAAAGTTCTTTAAATTTTTCCTATTTTTTAGGATGAAAATCTTTCTAAGTGGATAGCTCCAATGGGTTGTGAACTTTTTTCAGCAGTTTAGCCTCTGGTTTAATTTAATGATTTTTGGTCCAAAAGTGCTGCTGATTTATCAACTGGCTTAAAATGTTCCTAAAGTGTTCTCTTCTCTGAATTTCCAAATTTCTTTTCATTTTCCCGATGTAACTCTGATCACAATCTGCACGTTTGATTTCATAAATGCCATATTTCTGTTCTGTTGGTATGGTGTCTTTTACTGTACAACCTAATAAATTTTTGATATTATATTTGTTCTTTGGGGCTATCATTCTTTGAATATCATCCTGAAGTTTTCATGGTAAATTGGAAAGTATGTGAAACTTTTGAATTTGTATCTTTCTTTGATGTTCTTCAGTGTGAAGACCTCTCTTATAAATTTTTGTTTTTTAAATTTATTGATAATTTTTATTACTGTCTCTTTGTTGAAACAATTAATTATTAATTATCTGTTGGTATTCCATTTTGTACTTCTTTTCTATGAGTGGGATGTTAATTATCCTGGGTGCCAAGCTGTAAATGCTGCATATTTATATGGAGTTATTTTTATGTAATTTTCTATGGATTCCAAAGTTCAGTTTATCTCCATTTCTTATAATTTTTAAATCTAGGAATGGGAGCCACCCATTTTTCTCCTCTTCCATGGTAAACTGTATAGATTTGTGTTGTAAATTAAGCAGTTTCAGAGCATCTATTGAATGTTTTTTTTTGGGGGGGGGGTTATTGCAAATATGTAATCCACATACCTATATCAAGTTATTAAAATTAAAAAGAAGACTTTGGTGATATATATTTCAAAGGAACTTTTGAATAAATCTGCTATTTCTAGGCTGGAAACTTGTCGATAATATTTTTAATTAAAACTGAAGAAATTTTGTTGAATGCACAGTCTTCTATTTTTCTGTTTATACATTTAAGGAGGTTAACCCTTTCTAACATTTGCTTAAGGTTCTCTATTAATATGCTTGGAAATAAAAGCTTTTGCATCAAAGACACTATTACATCTCCTATTGCAATTCTGCTATTTTGAAGATTTTCACCTAAATCAAATGAATTTTTGTTTCATGTCAAGCTTTGACATCTTTTAAAAGAGTTGAAATTGTCAATTAACTCTTTTGCTACTTGGTATGTGGATGAATTGATATTGTTAATTATTGGTCTCATGTTATCATTTTTATGGATTTTAGGAAGTGCATAAGGTCTAGGTAGTACTGGATTGCTCTGTCTGATTCTCTGTTTTTCAGCAGTGGATAGTATTTTAACTTCCTTCAGTGTTTTGGTTAAGTTTTTAATGCAGCAATTGAACATATATATGCAATGTTTTACAGCTTGGCACACAGAATAATTAACATCCCACTCACAAAAATGGTACATAATGGAATACCAATAAATAATTAATATGGCAATAATCAATGATTTCAACAAAGAAAGGTATAAATTCAAAAGTTTAGGTATAAATTCAAAAGTTTCACATACCATCCAACTTATCACAACAAATTCAAGAGGATATTCAAAGGACATGGTGTAAAGTAAGCCCCAAGAACAAATATAATATGAAACATATATTAGGTTGCACAGTTAAAGACACCATACCAACAGAATATAAATCAGGAATTTATGAAATCAAATGTGCAGATTGTGATCAGAGTTACATTGGGGGGGGGGGGGGAAGAAATTTGTTTTAAGCACACTGATAAATCAGCAGTAGCAGCTCACTTTTGGACAAAAATCATGAAATTAAACCAGAGGCTATGCTACTGAAAGAACTTCACAATCCAATTGAGCTATTCACTTGGGAAAAAAATTTTCATCCTAAAAATAGGAAAAACTTAATAAATTTTGATGTTCCACCCATGGATGAACTCAGTAAGTTCCTACTAGAACCATCAGAGAATGCCACAGAAGCACCTTGGGATCCAGCCTCCAAATCGAATAGTTGGTCAACAGCTAATGACGAGAGGGAGTGCTTCTGAAACATGTCCTTGTGTTGTGTAAGTGTATGGAGTTAGTGAACATGTTTAATACATGATTGTAGATATATTACCACTCCATTGTCTACAGCATCTAGGTACAATTTATTTAATTATAGAGTTTTATTAGTTGAAATGGGAAGATGCAAGTTATGAAAAATATAGTTGAACAAATATTGAAGTATGCTTTAGGATGAAGCAACTAAATTTAAAAGATTGCTTAATTGTACAAGAGAAAATAAAGAGAAGAGTAAGTTAAATTTTTCACATTCAAGAGATATTAAGGAAAATTGGGATGGAAGACATATGGGAGGGAAAGGGCAAATAATGTACAATTTGGAAGGAAGTACATTTAACAACTGAAGATATTCAGAAACAGAAATTTAAGTAGTTTAAAAGATAAAAGCTCCATGAAGTTACATAGAATATTGAAAATGGAATGGGTGGAGATAAGTACATATAGAAATTTGAGATAAATTAGAAAGGAAGGATACACACAGGGAAGAATGAGATAATGCTTAGAGAACTAAGAGGATAAATAAGTGAAGTCCTGTTCCTGTTATGTGGATGTGTGCATAAGGGATTACATTGTGTGATGGAATGTAAGAAATGGAGAGCTATGGAGAGATGAAATATGACACAAAAATGGAATGATTTGATAAAGTTTGGTAAGTAATATAGAATGTAGAGGAAAATGGTGAGAAAAATTTAGATGAGGAAAGGATATGATAACAGGATGAGTGATAAGTCTATATATAGTCATATTTAACAATGTTATGGCTATACTAAGAGATAATCTGGTCAGAAAGGATGGCCCTTATTACATTATCAGCCTGAATGTTCAGGTAGACATGGCCGAGATAATTCATGTAAGCAACTAAGTAGTAGACTTTTTAAAACAATTTACTTATTAGTGAAGGTACTATTAGAAAAATCTTAAACTGGCATATACAGAGAATTCCAAAAAATGTATACACACTTCAAGCAAAGAAAAAACTGTGTTTACATAACAATACTGAGTTCACACAAACAGAAAATAATGAGCACTAATCACCTTAGACTTTTACAGTTACAACAGTTGCTCAAAATGTCCACAATCAGCATGGATACACTTCTGAGTACGTTGAACTATTAATTGAGCAATGTTTGCAAAAGTGTCCTCAGCAATTGCAGCTAATGCCATTTCAATTTGTTCCGAAAGTGTAGATGGTTTTCTATGGTATACAATATCCTTAAGAATTCCCCATAGGTAGAAGTCCAGTGGAGTTAGATCTGGAGAACACATTGGAAACTCAAATCGAACCTCTTCATTCTATCCAGTGCCCTGGAAGATTGTTATCAAGGTATGCACGTACATTTGGGTGGTAATGTGGTGGGGCCGTTTTGTCGCATACAGTACCATGAGCCTCAAATTTGTCTGGAATGCATGCAATGGTTACTTATGTTGGCAGTTCTGTTCTGTACACACATCTCCATTGCCTTTGAACCTCAACAACATTCTTGGTTTTCCAATACCACCTCTAAATTGCTCTTTGCTGTTCAAATGATAATCTTGGCTCTATTTTGTTGTAGCAACACTAGCATAACATAATGTGAGTCACATCTGTTTACAGAACATCATACGATAATCTTGGCTTCATTTGTTCATTGTTGATTTACCTATCATGTAGCAACGCTATCTTAATGTATTTGAGTTACATCTGTTTACAGAATATAATACTACAAATTGCTATTGTTTTTCAGTCTAATTTTGAAATATATTAAATAGATATGTACTGTGAACGTGTGTATACATTTTTTTGGTACTCTCGATATTTGTGGGATACTTGTGTATGGTCAGAGGCAGAAAGCTTGAACAGATTTTACAAATGCCAATGTTTGGGAGCAAAGATTAGATATAACAATATCAAAATATTCAAATATACCTGGATTTAATTTCCTCTTTAATTGATTGTAGAAAATCTTAAATGCTATCATTTAAGCACTGGCCATGCCTGATGTTTCAGTCATCAATATTAAAAGAGAATTGTATGAATGAGGATTATATTGATAAATATAATAAATAAGAGAGGGAGAGTTTAGCATGGTTTAGATTAGAAATATGTAAACTAAATGAATTAGAAGAAATCTGGAACAGAGTGTATCTCCAATGTTTAAGAGTAATGAAAATGCCATTTACATCATATTTGAATGTCCAGAAACCAGAGAGTGGAGGAGTCAGTTGATCAAAGTAAAATGGGTTCATATAAAATCTGTGTTAGCAGTAAGGATAATTTTTGGGAACAAATTTCAATTAAAGAATTTCAGGAAATATTTGTATAGAGTTAAAAATAAATGGATATGGATGATTAATAAGTAAATGATCTTTGGTTTTAGTGATTTAGATTTATGGCATGGAGTGTTTGATTTGCATAATATCCAGGTATACAGTATAGTGTTGCAAATTTACTATTTTAAGGTGTTGTAGATATTTGAGAAATAAAGAAAGCATTAGTTTGTAGAGACTATAGCTAGCTGATAAAATAATGGTATAGGTAGATAATGGAAATATTTTATTTTAGTCCCCTGGGTTAGGTCGCAGCCTGGTCCCATGGAATTCCAGTAGACTACTGCTGATGAACCGGGGACTGGAGTCCAATGTAATCAAGGTGGAAATTTTGTACTTTGTTTAATTATTAGAATTTATATAAAGGGTTAGTAAAAATCATTGTATTAACATTTTTTGTAATTGTGAGATGTTATGCCGAAAATGGTCTGGGCTGGATAGGTGGAAACCCCTTTGTAGTTTGTATTTTTGTTACAATTTCAATATGCATCATGCATTGTCTCCAGAAGTTTTGTTAATATCATGTACACAATAGTGCTTTAGGATTTTTCAGAAATTGCATTTTTTATGTGTGTGATTGGTACATGATTAAATTTACTAACATAATTTGAAAAAAATTGAATTCTAGAAACAGCAAATATTTTATTAAGTTTGTACCATTCCATTTTTGTACATAAACTGATTTTTTTCAGTCTGATCTTCTGGAAATTAAAGAAGAACCATGGCAATTGGATATAAAAAAGGAGATTCGTCCCTTCATGGGCCTTTGCTGCAATAATTGTACCACCACCACTAGAGTAAGTCTCATTTATCTAACATCTAGAGCAGCTAGCACTTAGACTTTCAAATTGCAATTGTCTTTAACCTTAGGTGTAACAGTGCCATCTCTTAGAAGTTTCTGAATACTCTCAGCATTTGTCACAACTTCTCTTTCTGTACCTGGCAGATAGCCATAAAACAAATCAAGGACATTATGAGTTGTTTACTGAAGCAGAAGTATAGTTATAGGCAGTAAACTCTGTAGGATTATTGCTAAAAATGTGCACATTGGCTATAGTGAGTTATAAGAAGTTGGAGAATGAGAGAAAGAGAGATAGAGATAGAGATAGTGTGTCTGTGCAAGTGAAATAGAGTTTGCAAAGTTAACTGACCTCTGTCAGTAGATAGTATCTATTAATTATTTGATATAGTTAATGTGTGCATTAACAGTTCACTTTTCCTTCATTTCAATAAATACATTTCTTTGCATTTTGGGTTTTGCAGAGCTGCCATCTCAATTCACATTGACTTAAAAGTGCTACTGTTTTGATCCTGTAGTCTTTTAGACTTATTTTTAACTGGAAATAATTTTTTTATTGAGGTGAATAAAAAGCAGATCTTATGGACTGTGGAAAAGCAATGACTTGTATGTGGCGGGGTTTCATTGAGCGTCCTCAATGGTCGGTAAGATATTTAACACAGCTAATAGATGTGTGTTGTGTGTTCGTGCATGAGCATGTGTTTTATGTGGAGATAAATGTTCATCAAAAGCGTATGTACAGAGATGTTTAAAAATACTTTTTGAGAATTTCCACCTGTTATTTGGGTATTTCTGGGAACAACAACAATGATGACAATGATGATGATGACTAATGTGTCAAAAAATAACCTTCTATTTTTGTAATTAATAAGTTTTACATAGAATTAAAATTCAATGCATTTTTAAAAAAGAACATTAAAATATCGCATTTTTATATAATTGTTTAATTCAGGAGATAAAGTTAATTTTTGCATCAAATAAACAAAGATGACTTAGTTATATGAACATGAAGCTAGTTCTCATTAAATATTTCCTACAATCATGGCACAATGGTAAAGCAAGTAAATTCAGTTTATTCACTTCTTTCACTAATATTTTGTATTACTTTTAGATGCTTTTAGAATCATATTCCATTCTTATGCAAGAAAGAAACCCAGTAACGCAACAAACTCAGAACATGAATGTTGCAGATTTAAGCATATCTGAAATGAACTTTTTACAAGATTCATAGACATTCGGTTTCTCTCTTTAGTCCAAAAACAACCTATAAACTGCAAGTTCTCGTAGCAACCTTGCTTAAAACAAAACAAACTAATTTCAGCATTTCATTAAAGGACTTTCGGAAAATAAGACATTTTTAAAAATTCTGTTGGAACTCACACAGTGAAGCTTGTTAAATGTAAATTATATCTAATTTCCGTAGTTCATCAGCACTTTCAAGTTTGTGGAAAAATTCTGCCCAAATTTTTTCATCCGATAAATCTTAATTTAGAAGTGGATACACCATTTTGAAAATGCAGTTTTCATTGTATAGCTTTTCTGAATCTAGTATCAGTTTAAGCATTTCAGGAAATCTTTTAATGTCATCCCAAGTGAAAGACACTGTCAAATTTAACTACTAGTGACAAATAACTCATATATATGAAAAAGCTGTCTTTACTAAAATTATAGTTCTTCATATAAGCAAGCATCACAATGAAGTTGCATACACTTGCTTCAAAGCTCTCTTGGCATAATTTCTGAAATTATTTAAAATAGCATTAACTCTTGGTCCATGGAGCTTATCACAAAGACTGATTCGGTCCTAGTGGTGTAGTGGTAACCATACTTGCCTTCTAAACAGAAGATTGCGGGTTCAAACGTGACCAGGATTGATGAATTTTTTGGACGTAAAAATCCTACGTATGGCTTCCTTTGGAAGGGAAGGAAAGCCATGGGTCCTGTGTCATACATTTATGGCATGAAAAAGAACCTCAAACCTGAAAGAAGAGGCCTCTGAGCAAAATTTATTGGCCATTTCATGCCCTAAATTGAATGGGATGCTGATGACCTGAGATGTAAAAAGAGTGTCTGTAAATGAATAAATGAATAAATAAATAAATAAATAAAAAATCAACAAAGATTGATTTCTAGTTGTGATCAAAGTTTCCAAGTTCTAGGAACAACACAAAGTACTCTCCAATTTGAGTATAACCGCATCAAAGTGGGGAAGCATACTTTGCAGAAAGAACGAATAACACCATATAAATATATCCTAAACTTAGGTATTAATTTTTTTTACATTAAACTCCATTTACTTACATAAAAGACGCTCCCATCTTCAGTTGCTCACCGAACTGCCATTACTCGAAAAGATGGCTGTGGTGTTTCTGTGGTGGCCTCTGTTGGTTGAAGTAGGAAATTGCTGAGTTCATCCATAGGAGAAAACTCGAAATTCAATAGGTTTTTTCTATTTTTTAATATAAAATTTTTTCCCAAATGGATAACTCCAATGGGTTGTGAAGGTTTCAGCAGTTTAATTTCCAGTTTTAGGTCCAAAAGTGAGCTGCTATTGCTGATTTATCCACCTGCTTAAACCGAATATTCCTAAAATGTTCTTTCCCCCAAATTTCCAAACTGTCTATGTACTCTGCTCACAATCTGCACATTTTATTTCTTAAATTCCTGATTTCTGTTCTGTTGATATGTAGTCTTTTAGTGTGCAATCTAATAAATTCTTGATGTTGTATCTGTTCTTTGGGGGCTAACATTATCCCATGTTCTTTAAAAATTTTCTTGAACTTGTTGTGGTAAATTGGATGGTAGGCGAAACGTTTGAATTTGTATTCTTCTTTTGTGTTTTTCAGTGTGGAAACTTCCCTTATCCCTTTTTGTCTTTTAGATATATTGATAATTTTTATCACTGTGTCTTTGTTGAAACCATTGATTATAGCTGTCTTTATTATTTGTTTGTATTCTATTTTGTACTCTGCTTCTGTGAGTGGAATATTCATCAATCTGTGTGCCAAACTGTGAAAAATTGCACATTTATATGGAATGGGGTTATAACTCTCATTTTTATGTAGTTTTCCGTATGTGTTTCTTTTCTGTAAATTCCAAAATCAAACAATCTCCATTTCTTATAATTTTTAAATCTAGAAATGGTAGCCACCCATTTCTTTCTTCTTCTATAGTAAATTGTATAGACTCATGTTGCAAATTAAGAAGTTTCAGGGCATCTGTTGAGCGTTTCTTTGGTATTATTGCAAAAATGTCATCCCCATACCTATACCATGACTTGAAAATTAAAGGGAAGGCTTTTGTGATATGTGTTTCAAATGAACTCATGAATAACTCTGCTAGAAAAGGTGACAAAGGGTATCCCATGGTTAGGCCTGAAACTTGTTGGTAATATTTTTTGTTAAAGCTGAAGTAATTTTGTTTAATGCAAATATTGGTAAGTTTTAATAAATCTTCTATTTCTTCTGTTTTTAAATTTATTGATGTAAACCATTTTTTTAGCATTAGCATAAGTTTCTTTGTAGGTATATTCAGGAATAAGGCTTTTACATCAAATGAAACCATTATATCTCTAGCCGTAATTCTGCTATTTTTAAGTTTTTTGACTAGATCAACTGAATTTTGAATGCTCAAACTTTGGAATCTCTTAAAAGAATTGAAGACTTTGATCAATTTTTTTGCTACCTGGTATGTAGGAGAATTGATATTGTTTATTATTGGTCTCATGCTGTTATCATTTTTATGTATTTTAGGTAGTGCATAAAGCCTGGGTAGTATTTAAATATCTGTTCACTGAACGCACGATATTAAAACCAAGACTTCGTTGCAAAGCACTTAGCTTTTCATTCAATATGCCAATAATGCAAATAAATAAATAAATAAATACATAAATAAAAAATACACGATGAAAGTAACAGATGTATGGAAGGAAAGAAACTTTTGCAACAGTGCAGTTTCTTTTCACAGCCTGCTGGCATATTTCACAGACCTGGGACAGACACAACCTTTTTTCAGTCTATACCTTGTCTGCTGTTTCAAAAAATTCTGACCAAAGTAAATGTCATGCAGCAGTATCGTAAATATGTAAATTTATGTTTCTTAAAACTTTACAAATGTAAATAGAAAGATGTAAAAGGCATTTCAGTTGCAGATTCTATATTATAAACTAAATCTGCATTTAACTCTGATGTCTCTGATGTTACATGAAGTGAAATGATAAATAGAGAAAGAAATTTTTTGTTGGGAAGCTACATAGGCCTAAGTCTAAGAGATCTCCCCATCATTTGTCATTAATAAAGACTAAGGAAACCAGAAAAAACCTCATACCGCAAACCTTCCAGTTGCAAGTTATCCACCTTATTCTCTCGTGTTGGTTGCACTCTACCTTACTCTGTATTTTATTAATTTTTTAACACTCTTCCTTATCTTGAATATGCACTTTATTAATAAGACTGCTATCTTATAGAAGTGATGTTTATATGTTTACAGAATACTACATTGGTATCAAAGGCATGTCAGGAGCAATGGGCACGCAATATTTTGCAAGTAGATACACAGGGTTATGAAAATGGTTACCTGGCTCGCACCTTTTGTCACCTGAGCACAGTGCTCAGACTCAAGAAATACGATTATCCTCAGCTAGCCCCCACAGTAAGTTCTAACATTTTAAATAGTAGAGTATTATCATTAGATGGTTAAGCATGGTACATATATATTTTAAGTGTTTAATATAATATACGCCCAAGAAGAATATCTAGGCATATGCAGTAATCTGTAAATTTGCATCAGATGTGTATCTACCAGTTTCTTTCCTTGTTATTCATCATAGCCCATGACCAAGAAAATATTTACTATAAAGGTGGTCATTATATTCTGTGACGCTCATAACTTTGATGCATGGTCCTGACAAACCTAGCAGCAGTCTTGGACCTGGCAGCCCTCAGATTATTCCTTAGAGTTTGTGCCTGTAGCCAAGGCATTAAAAGTCAAAGGTTTTTTTGGTGCATCAGTTTGCACTAACAAAGCAAAATGGCTGGATTATATTTTGTAAAGAATTTTCAAATTTGCTTATCAAGATCGTGGGTTCAATCCCGGGCAGGATCGATGGATTTTTTCGAGTGTAAAAATCCTAAATATGGCTTCCTTCAGAAGGGAAGTAAAGCTGTGGGTCTCATGTCATAGATTTATGGCATGAAAAAGAACCTCAAGCCTGAAAGAAGAGGCTCTGAGCAAAATTTGTTAGTCATTTCACATTCTGAATTAAATGGGATACTAATGACATGAGATGTTAAAGAGCGTCCATAAATAAAACAAATAAAAAAAATATATGTTTATACGTGTTAAAACTTATATGTTGAACATAACAGAAAAAATGTAAAGTACAGTTTCCAGTATTTGGATTCCAAACTGTTCCAAAGTACATAACTTAGTGAATATTTCAGTATGCAGGGAGTTCACCACTGTGTAAATTTGTTATATATTAATTGTCCAGACTGTAGAATTGTAAGTTCTTACACAACCCTGTAGTTCATCCAGAGTTTAAGTCAAACATCCTTCTCAATGTATTTTTTCATTATATATTAAAAGGGTCATTTGGGATAATTTCTCTTCATTGTGAAATGCATTCCACATATTAAAAACAGAGTTTTGCCACAGAATTATTATTTGATATCCAAGAATATACAGGTCAGGTAACATAATTATGTTCTTTGGAATAATATTGGTTATTGGCTAAACATATTATTAAAGTAAAAATTATTCCTGGAAAACTTCTCCTGTAAGATTGACTGAGTTACAATGATGCATGCAAATAACAATGATGCTCAACAGCTGCTTATATGTCTTTCAAATACAATGAGTCAAAATTAGCCATTAAGTCATAAGCTAGAGCAGTGGTTCAAACCAGTGAGCTGGGACACATTGGTGTGTCACACAGCCCCATAGAATATGTTGCAAAATTTTGGAATTAAAAAATAAATTTTATGCTATGCACAAAGTCTCTTTATGATGCATTTTTTTTATTTACAACAAAGTCTTTCATATGGTACATTTTATTTTGAGAGAGGCTTTACCAATGAAATATTACACCTGCAACAATGCTCAGTTTAATTTTTATGCCCGGCAATAATTCGGATGAAAGTGAACACCTGCAACAATGCTTCATGTTTACTCTTTCCACTTAGTAATAAACAGAGTTTAAAATCATCAGAACATATTGGTCAGTTGCAGTATATATGTGTGAACAGATGATTGTGTAACTATCTTATCAAAAGTGCTTTATTTCATTTTATTATTGACAAATTTTTAATTTTAAAAATACTATTTTTTCTGGATTAGTTGACAGAGATGCTAATTCAAATAATGTGAACAAAAATTCCCTTCAAGGTTCACAAAAATGTACTGCATTTCATAAATATAGTGATTAATACTTACAATAAGGTTTTACATGCAGTGGAGATAATATAAACAAAATCCTGAGTGTCTTATATGCAGAAATGCTTTGTCAATCATTTGCTGGTGTTGAATAAACTAAAAAGATATTTAGAAAGTAATAATTTTCATGTAGCTTCAAAACCAAGAGAATATTTTGAATGTCTTTTGAAGTCACAGGAAAAGTCCTCTTGTGTGTTAATAAAATGCATTCTGTTTCTGACAAAGCATTGCATGCTTCATAGTTTCTGAATTAATAGCCAAACAGAAAAAACTTAAGGAACTAATATTACCAGCCTTAAAAAAATTATGAAAATGATTATAATGCTGCAGAAGGAGAAATATCCAAAGTTCTGACAATGTTCAATTGCAGAATAAAAGAAATGTCTCATGACATTGAAATTAATGCTAACATTAAATTGTGTTTGCTCTATAATTGTCATGACACAAGTGGTAAATGCCAGTTAATTACCTTTATTATGTTCAAATACAATTTAGATATTATTGAACAATTTTTTTTTTGCCAAAAACTCAAAACTACTACTACTACAGTCAAATATATTTATGATTGTGATAATAATTATTTTGTTTAATGTAATATTTCCTGGGAAAATTGCATCTCTTTTTGCACAGATGAAGAAGCATCATTAACGTGGAAAACTTAAGGTTTTATTAGTTTTGTAAGAGTAGTGAACCTGACTATAATGACAACATTTTTCTTGCATAGGGAGGGTTAATTATGAGAACTGTTGAAGGGGTCTTAGGGTCTGTGTTAAGTATGATTATTAAAATGATAAATTATGTAAAAATAAGCCCATTTAAATCTAGAGTATTTGAAAGCTCTGCAAGTCTTTGGGGGCTGAGCATACCAATTGATTGTTGCACACTGAAATCTGTTGGCTTCCTAGGGATTAATCAATAGTGTGAATGGTAGAGTTTTAAGACAAGCTTAATATTTTTTTTTTGAGGAAGAAAAGCCAGATAATGCTTAATTTTTGAGAGAGAGTTTTTGATATGACAAACTATCATATCCTGCCAAAATTTTTGAGAGACTGAACTCTTTAAATGTAAGCATGCGATATAAAACAGAAACAATTATTTCAGACACAAGCAATGTTCAAGGATTTTATCAAAAAAACAGCAGTTTTGGGAGCCTTCGGTTTTAGCAGATAAATTATTGCCCTTTCTTTTATTGACAGTTTTGAAAATCAACTCGCTGAAAATGGTGAAGAATGTCTGAAGAAGTTAATAGTTGAAAACCTAAAAGCATTACAATTTTCAGTAATAAAGTGCCTCGCTTGTCCATTTCAAAGTTAGATTTGTCATATTATTCTGCTATGAATCACATTATGTGCGATGTCAGTATCCCACAATTGTATTATTTGCTTGTCAACCATAATGCCACATATAGAGAAATTCTATGCAACTCACCAAGCATATTAATTAAAATAGATAAATTTTCAAAAACGGTAATATCTTTTATTGGACATCTAGCATAGATAGGTAGGAATTTTTGACACATGTGAGGAGGGTAGGTTCATAAGTTTCCAGCCTAATCATTTTCTAGGTATGATAAAGACAAAACTATATTCCAATTTTCAATATAGTTACTCTTTATTGAAATATGCTTCTCACATCTTTGAATTAGCATTTCAACCCCCAAGTAGTCAGAAGTCTAGCCTGCAAAATGGGCGCAAACAGCACCCATCACTTCTTCGTCACACTTAAATTTTCTTCCTCGAAGAAAACTTCTTGAGTTTTGAAAAGAGGAAATAGTCACTGGGAGCTAGATCTGGACTATAGGGTGGATAGTCGATCTTCTTGAAGCCACATTTCTTCATAGCTTCCTTTACAACAAGAGCTGTGTTCACAGATGTGTTGTCGTGAAGAAGACGCACACCACCTGCCTTTTCTCTTTGATGGAAGCACGTAGTCTGTGCAGTAGGCCAGCATAGTACTTCCCATTTACTGTGATGTTCCTCTCCTTGGAGTTAATGAAGAGTATTCCTTCACAGTCCCAAAAGATTGACTTGAGACTTCTTGGTTGACTGAATGACTGTGGCCTTTAGAGGCAATGCTTTGCCAGGTTTAAGCCACTCCAATGATTCTCTTTTGGACAAGGGATCATAGTAGAGGACCATAGTTTCATCTCCTGTAACAGTGGTTTGCAGAACTTTCTCTCATTGCCATGGCAGAACTTCAAAAATGCCTGACAACAAATGACTCGTTGATGCTTTTGGACTGAGGAAAGAGTTTATGCATCCTTTTTGTGCTAACCTTATTGTTGATGAGTAATTTGAGCTGTCAGTCTTCCGTAATTTCTCCTTCCATAAGAATGATGCTTTCAGGATTGAGTACCTCCAAGGGTTGATCTGCATGCTCTTCGTGTTCAATGCTTTCTCGACCCATTCAAAAAATTTTGGCCCATTTTTTTTATGGTAGAATATCTGGGAAATGGCCATATACACTGTCTAATCGCTGTTTAATTTCATTTGGAGTAAGGCTTTCTTTTGAGAAGATCTTAATAAGAGCTCGATACTCCATTTTGAACCTATCACAATCTTCTACACATAGCCTTCTTTATGCAACTATATCTGAATAACTGAACCAAGTGGAGTGGGAGTTACAGCTGCTATTATTTACTTAAGAGATAAGGTATGACACCAGATAAGGTGAAGGTGATAATCCTTATTTGCAAGGTCGGAAGCTTATGAATCTACCCTCATACTTTTGTTTTGTTCTAGTGCCACTGAAGTTGCTGCTTGATTATTACAATTTTCAATTACATTTTAACATTGGTTCATCTACAACACTGGATGTCCAACACTACATAGAAGTTATTATATTATTAATAATAATAAAAATAAAAAGTGCGTCATGATATTGTGGGCATTCAATAAAGTGTGTCGTAAATCAAAAACATTTGAGAATCACTGAGCTACAGACATCAGTTTCACTGCTACTGCTACTACCACTACCATTTTAACTCACTTGACAACTAAATATAGATTTGTTGCCCTGTTCTTCCATTTATTCCCTGTACTACAGATAACTGAAATCAGTTTACATACTTATGACCTAGACTTTACTATTCTTATTTTAGATGGCATATCTTACAATAACTTCTTTTAATGTAAAAGAAAAATTTTTAAATTGCTATTGTGTTTCAGGTTTTGCATGATGAGCGTTTGCATCAAGCAGTAGAGGCTGCTGCTCAACAAGATTTTGAGTGTGTTCAGGAGAAAAGTCAGAAACAGTATACAATGCTTCTTAAGAGACATGAAACAAGGGCAAGAAAAATGTTGTATGATATGCATTCAACTTTATCCGACTTTCTATTAAGGTTAGTAAATGGCCAATATCTACTCATGCTTTTATTTCCCTTAAACCTTAATAAAAACATTGGAGGGCAAGGGAGCTAATGGTTTCATTCCAAACAAATCTACTGGCCAATAACAACACATTCTTTAAAGGAAACTTAGTGTTAAATGCATACATATTCAGTAATATTAATTTTTCAGATGCTGAGTATCTGTAAATCAACAGGTGAAAATGGCTTCGATTGTAAATGAGACAAGTTGCTTGAGTGTTCTTTTTCCTTGTTACTTTAAAAGATAAAATCCAATTTAACATTTTGAATATAGTGATTCTGAATTCATTGTACATTTCCCTCCCAAGCAAAAATATTGTAACTTGTAGTGACATACAGAAGCATAAATAGGGTAGAAGCTATGGGCTTTATATATGTTTGTAAGATGGAATTGATACTGTAAGATCTGAAAGCCAAAATAATTGTTAAAATATGAAATCTAACTTAAAGCTTATAGATATTCTTACATTTTTCCCCACTGTATTAAAAATCATATGAAGTGAAATATAATATTTCTCCTTGTGGGGAAGGTTTGAGAGAGATGGAGTTTTTTCTGTAATAATTTCTTTACATCAAGACAAGTGACAGTTTGTATTGTAAAGAAAAAAATTGCAAATTGTTTCACATATGTGCAGTGGAGATGGAATCCTAGAACTATTTAAGGACAACAGGATAAAGTAAATTATAAATAGAGAAATGCTGAATAAATAAACCATAAATATAGAAATAGAAACAAACAAAAATAAAATCAATTTCCATTAAGATACAAAAGTTCATTTTTTTAATTTAGAATTATGGGGAAAATGACTACCAGGGTTCCTGAGGCTATTAAGGCACAGACTTGTGAATGGGAATCTGTGATTTGATTCCAGCCAGTACCATCCTCCCTGATATCAGAGTTTTTCAAGGTTTTTCTAAGTTCTCATTAGTGGTAAATGCCAGGAAGGAACCCTAATCTTTGGGCCATAATACTTTTATGTATCTGTCTTGGTAGCGAAAATGGGTGTTAAACACAATTGTAAAAAATTTGAAATTGTATCTTGATGACAGATTGCAAATGAAGATAAATGCATATATTTAGTTTTTCACGAAAGTAAAATCCTAAAATCAGCTCTTGTATGGGCAATAAGGTATAAATGCAATTGTGTATATGTTATTTGATTTCCTTTCCATTATTCTTTGTGTTTTACTTCTATATCACTGTTTTGTGAAACAATCCTCATCTCTCTTCATTATTTGTGAAATCTTTATGTACAAAGGCCTAATGAATAATTTTGTAATGTTTTTATGAGGAAATCACTCAAATTTCACTAATTTTGTTCCACTTACTTGGACATGTTTCAGAGCCTATTGCCTTCATTAGCATGGTTCTCAGTTTCCCAGCACAATATTAAGATATTGCTCTGTAGATTACAAATTTAATGATCAGGTTACTGTTACTTGGTAACAGATCAGGTTACTTGGAAGATCAAAATTAACTACATTTTATTTAACTAAAATTGTTAATTGGAACATTGCACAGTGAAGCTAATCATATATTAGGATAATTATGTGATTGAGTCAAACAAACACTCTTTTGCTTCACTTACTTATTTAAATATGTACAACTGGTTTTATGAACCCTTCGTTTGCAACATCAGCCCATTGTTGATACTGTGGGGATGTGTAATCTGCTCTGGTGGAGGTGTGATGAACTTGAAATTTATATTTTCATCACCGAAAGTGTCAAAGTTCATTAAACTGTCTTTGTACTTGTGAATGTAGATTTTCTCCCATGTTGCTAACTCTGTAGGTTCTTGCACCACTGATTTTAATAATTTTTTTATTCAATAAGTTGTGGTTTTCTGTCCAAAAATGAGATGCTACTGCTGATTTCTCCAACTGCTTGTGTTTTATGTTTCTGAAATGTTCTTTTAACTGTGTGCCTATGTTTCTTTTTCTCTTTCTTTTACTCCTCTTTCTTCTTATCCTCCCCCTTTTTTAGGCACACATGGTAATAGTTTAAACCATATTTGAGCTATGCTATAGGTCTACTGTAACACTGCATAGGCATCAGCTCAAGATCTGTTGAAACAAAAGCAGAATTTCAGAGTAGTATATTGTTCGTCACGTCTTGCTTCCATTTTACTATAGGTGGAACTCAACAATTCTCAACTCACAGGCTGAAAATGGAGTGACAACAATGCAATCTGTACCACGTGTACATTATGTATTAAGCTAACAAAATATTGTAAAGCTAAATTTATCACAAGAAATTATACATGTACAAAATTATGGTTATTCATTATTGAACAGCCCTTGTCCATCTGAAATTTAGGCATGTCAGAATCACTTATGATATGTTGATTAAGTAAAACAAAGGTAGCAGACAGTAAGTGATATTGGTGCTCTTATGTTGCAGGGTCACATCATGGCTGTTGTACAAACTGTTTCCTTGTTTCTTAACTTCTATTGTGGTACATCCAGGCCAAGTACAGATGTTGCACAAAGCAAGTGCAACAGGTCTGCCACTTATATTCATGCCCCTGCACCGTAGTCATCTTGACTATATTCTCATCTCATTCATTCTTCTGAATAACAACATTCGATCACCTTTAGTTGCTGCAGGAGACAATCTTAGGATACCAGTTTTTGGGTAAGTGAAATATAATTACAGCATTTAGATATAGGTATATAGTATAAAATATAGTGAACTTTTGTAACAGTGGTGTCAAATATTAACATTTTAAAAAAATTGAGTCGAAATTGTAACATATACACCACTAAAATTCAATAAAATAGAAGACTAGTTTCGGGAGCCATCGCTCCTATCATCAGTTCCTGGTACACAGCACTAAAATTCAATAAAATGGAAGACTAGTTTCGGGAGCCATCGCTCCTATCATCAGTTCCTGGTCGACTGAGCGGTGGCTCCCGAAACTAGTCTTCCATTTTATTGAATTTTAGTGGTGTGTATGTTACAATTTCGACTCAATTTTTTTTAAAATGTAATAGGTATATAGTGTCTTAGTACATGCTTAGCAGTGAAATATGAAAATAAATGTATCTGCTGCAGCATTATAAAGACAATAAAATATAGCTGGCCTCTCCTCTATTTTGATATAAGTTTGCAAGGGTATAGAGCAATGTAGTAATATTTTTGCCCAAATTTTTGTCCTGAATCCGTGAAATTATTCCTCTATATGATAAACTAAATTATGCACATTTGTGTAAAATTACAGTGTCAGTTTATAATGTTAAGGAAAAGAGTCTAAAGTTGTATACAAATGAACTATTTAGCAGATTTACAATCTACATTTTCTTTGATATATTTTAACCTCTAAGTAATATTTTATTTTATATATTTTTCTTTGATAGTTTAAGTACAGGTTACAAGAACTTTTACAGATTTCATGGGTAATAATACATCTTTATTACAAATATTTAAAATCAAATGCACGTATTTCTAAATGGAGAGCAAGTTTAGGTGGTGAAAGATTTTGCCTATTTAGCAGTAAGTATATAAACAGTTGTGGAAGCGAGGAAGTGTATAATAAGTGTATGATGATAAATGAAAAAGCATATGCTTATACAAACTTCCAGAAATGTCAGTTAAATGGTTGGAAGGGATATACGAAGAAATTTTAGAATCTGAAAGGCTCAACAGGACTGAGTCAAAGATAGATTTAATCCATTGGATGTTTTGTAGATTGCTTATAGCTTCAATAAATAATGTGGTCTTGACTGAATTGGGGAGATTTGGGAGAAAAAGAATGAATATGGAGAATTATGAGGTATTGGTTAAGGAATGTGAGGTTAGAGGATAATAATATAGGTAAGAATGTATGAATTATCAGAGAGAAGTGAGGACAGTAAATAACCCCTATTCAAGAATCTCAAAATCTGGGGGGGGGGGGGGGGGGGAGCGGCCCTACAAGAATCTCAAAGTCTTACTCACAGGTGAATACTTCACTTATGTGCTATTTAGCCAATAATTTCAACAGTAATTTCCTAAGAACAATATTTAAATTTCAACAGTGTTAAACACAGTTTTGAAATTCATAATTTCAACTCGTTAATTGTTCAGAAAAGCATCCAGTACTTTGCTGTTCAAATATACAATAGACTTTCTAGTACTTGAAAAACCTTGGGCAATCATGCTAAGTGCAAAGGCTTTAAGAAAAACCTTTTTTTAATTACTAAAGCTTTTTGTAACATATAAGAATATTTCAGCAGGTAAACAGCTGAGTTGCATACTATGTAGTATTTCTGTGTTTGTTATATTATAGTTCTGTTTTTATAGCATTGTTCATCTATCTTGCATTATTATATTTAATTGCAGCATAAACAATGTGACTTATTTTATTTATTATATTTATGAATTCATGTTTCCATTATCAATAGCAATGCATATATTGTGTTTGACATGCTCCAAATCCTACAGCTTATGCTTACTATGGGATCTATGGAGCAGTAACTCACTAACTACCTAATCCTTTTGTGTGAAGTTGTAAGTTTCACTTTCTACGAGGGTAGGTCCATAAGTTTCCGGCCTAACCATTTTCTAGGTATGATAAAGACAAAAACTATATTTTTACTTTTCAATATAGTTACTCTTTATTGCAATACACTTCCCACATCTTTGAATTAACTTTTCAATCACCCCTCCCTCAATAGTCAGAAGCCTTGTCTGCAAAATGGGCATAAACAGCATCTCACTTCTTCGTCACACTTAAATTTCCTTCCTTGAAGGTCCCTCTTCAGTTTTGAGAAGAAAAAATAAGTCACTGGAGCTAGATTTGGATTGTATGGTGGATGGTCAATTTCCTTTCTTCACAGTTTCCTTTACAACAAGAGCTGTGTGCACAGGCACACACCACCACTCAGCTTTCCTCGCCTTTTCTCTTTGATAGAAGCATGTAGTCTGTGCAGTAGGCCAGCATAGCACTCCTCATTTACTGTGGTGTTCCTCTTCTTGAAGTCAATGAAGAGTGTTCCATCACAGTCACAAAAGATTGTGTCTATGATCTTGGTTGACTAAGTGACCTTAGCCTTTAGAAGCGATGCTTCTCCAGGTTTACACCACTCCATTGATTCTCTTTTAGACAAGGAATCGTAGTACAGGACCATAGTTTCATCTCCTGTAACAATGGTTTGCAGAACTTCTCTCTCGTTGGCATGGCAGTGCTCCAAAATAGCCTGACAACAGATGACTCCTTGCTGCTTTTTCACTGAGGAAAGAAGTCTAGGCACCCATCTTGCACTAACCTTATTCATGTTTAAATGGTCATGAATTATTCGAAGGACTATTATTTTAGAAAGACCCAACATTGCTGCTATTTCTGTAACTTTGAGCCTCCAGTCTTCCATAATGTCTCCTTCCACAAGAGCAATGTTTTCAGAGTGAGCACATCCAAGCTGATCTGCACGCTCTGTGTCTTCAATGCTTTCTCGACCCATTTGGAAAAGTTTGGTCCATTCTTTTACGGTAGAATATGAGGGGAATGGTTCAATCACGGTTTAATTTCATGTGGAGTAAGTCCTTCTTTTGTGAAGAACTTAATAACAATTCAAAACTCCATTTTGAACATTTCACACTCTACATATAGCCTTTTTTATGCAACTATATCTGAATAACTGAATACAGTGGAGCGGAGGTTACAGCTGCAATTATTTACTTAACAGATATGGTATGACACCAAATAAGGTTTTTGTGAAGATGGTAATCCTTATCAGCGATGCCAGAAACTTATGGACCTACCCTCATATGTTAAGAATTATTTATTCTGTTGATGCCCTTGGCTTGATATAACCACACACCATTGCACTGTCCAGGTTATGAGCTTAACATCGCCCCTGACTGTCTGCAAATATCACAACTTTCCCTTTGTCTCTGGAGTTGTTTTCTGGCTGACTATTTCTATATTGCCTCAGTGGCAGAGCACTGGGAGAATGCTTCTTCTAGGGATGCTGTATTTGGAATTTGACAATCATTTACCTTCTGCAGTGCTAAAAATCTATTTTTAAGTCATATATATATATATATATACATGCACATCAACTTTTGTAGGCAATATTATATGGATATTTATTATTCACCATGTTTTCCTTGGTTTTCTGCATTAATGGTTTCTTGATTCATTGAGATTAATGCAACTTTTATATCTCCTTATTTTGTGAACTTGCTTGTTGGGAGATTAAATTCTGCTTTTCATTTCCAACCTACTGATCTCTATTTGAGCAGCTTTAATATCAAGTTGCAGAAATGCCACTTGATTTTGTAACTAAATGCAGCATTTTTTTGCATGCACTTTTAGTGTACAGTTCTTAATCAATTCTGTTATAAATTTCCTGAATAAAATTATACTTTTTGGTCATACCTTTCCAGCCTTTTATTATTTATGCATATAGTTTCTTCTGGCTCATTATTTTACACTGAATATTTGCAATAGCAAATGAAAGATTGACTACTGATGCGATTGGTCATGTGCATTTTGCTGCAGTTATATGCATAAAAGTATATATCTCCTTTTCACCTATATTCCTGCCCTTTATGGGTTACAATGTGTACTTTTGTTGATTTTGGAACTAGAATTCTTCACTTCACTGCAATTATTTCCATTTTATTGCTATTGATTACTGGTCGTGAAGGCTTTTTTTTGTGTGTGTATGTGTGTGTGTACAATAAGATGAAATGCTAATTAAAACTTATGCAGTGAAGCTAATCATATAATTAAGATCATTGAATGATTGAGTCAAACTACACACTCTTATTGGCTCCACTACATGTTTATATGTAGTACATGTTTCGCAGACCATTGTCTGCATTATCATCTAACTGTCGACTGCTGAATAATTTGTTATGCTTTGGGTATGTATATTCTGCTCTGGTGGAGGTGTAATGAACTTAATTTTGCTTTTTTCACTATGTTGTAGTTTTCTGTCCAGAAATGAGATGCTACTGGTGATTTATCCATTTGTTTGTATTTTATGTTCCTAAATTGTTCTTTTAACCGTATGTCTATGTTTCTCTTTGCTTATCTAATATAGACTTTTTTCTCATTCTGTACATCTTATTTAATAAATACCTGCATTTTTCTCTGGTGGAATATTGTCATTAATATTATCATTCATAATACAATATGTCGGTACTGGTGGTGTAGTGGTTACCATACTTGCCTCCTAAACCCAAGATCGCGGGTTCGAACCCGGCCAGGACCGATGGGTTTTTTCGGGCGTAAAAATCCTAAGTATGGCTTCCTTCGGAAGGGAAGTAAAGCCGTGGGTCCCGTGTCGTACATTTACGGCACGTAAAAGAACCTCAAGCCTGAAAGAGAGGCCTCTGAGCAAAATTTGTCGGCCGTTTCACGCCCTGAGTTGAATGGGACGCTGATGACCTGAGCTGTTAAAGAGCGTCCATAAATAAATTAATCAATAATAATAATAATAATAATAATAATAATAATAATACAACATAGTGAAAAAAGCAAAATTATTAAAATCAATACAAGGATCCAGAGAGTTATAAATGCAAGAATATATACATTTATAAATACAGAGATAGATTAATGAACTTTGACACTTCCAGGGATGAAAACATAAATTTAAAGATCATTACTTCTTCATCAGAGTAGAATATACATACCCAAAGTATTACAAATTATCCAGCAGTTGATGGTTAGCTGATGATGCAGACAATGGTCTGCGAAACATGTACTACATTTAAACAATTAAGTGGAGCCAATAAGAGTGTCAGGTCCACTCAATCATTCAATGATCTTATTTATAGGATGTTAAGAGTTGGTTCAGGTGCTTCTTTTTGCTTAATTCTTTTTGCAATATTTTCTGCAAACCCAAAGAAACTTTGTGTGATCTTTCATCACAGAAGCTCTATTCTAGGATATAATTTATATTTGCAAGTATGTTAATTTCCATAAATATGTATCTAAAATACATTTGTAGTTAATCAAAAACAAAGAAAACTAGTATCAGTAGCTAATGTTTCCTTTGGCTAGAACAGGATGATGTACCTTCATCTATAAGAATTTTGCCTTAGCAGGGCTGATATATTCTGATGCACAAATAACAGCAAGTGACTTAAGGCTATACTGTTGCATAAATTTTCGTTATACTCTGCTTCTTTGAGTGAAGCACATGAAGCCATTCAGCAAGCTATACTCCCTGGGGAGTGAAACCTAGGCTGGCAGGATTTGAAGGAAAGTTTTGATAGTAATAGTAGTGACCCAGTTGATCACTATAGTGCAAAGTACAATTGATGTTGGACACATCGTAATAAAATACTGAATTATAACAATAATATCAAAAGTAAAAAAAAAATTCAATTAATACATAGATGTAAATAAATGAAATACATGGTATTCTCATACTACTAGGACATAGTGCAGTTACAAAATAATTATTTATCATTATTTACAAGGAAATCTTGAATTGAGTAGAAGTAATGGTTAATTATATGTGCCTTTAGAGATAGTTTGAAAAGTTTATCTTGTTGTATTTCCTTTAAATAGTTCCTAAGGTTATTGAACTATTTAAAGGAAATGCAACAATGTAAGCTTTTTAAACTATCCTTAAAGGCACATCTAATTAACCACTGCTTCTACTCAATTCAAGAAGCTTTAGAAGAGATTGTATAAATTACCTTATACTTCTACTGTGTGGCTCAGCTGGATAGGACATTGAAGTGCAATGAGCAGCAAAAATAGAGAACATTATATAGAATCCTGCGTAGGATCAGTTGCCTTGTTGAGGTTTTGTCCCATTGTTAATTTCACTCTGAGAAGGCAAATGTCATACCTTGAGGTACTTTCTGGGAGGGATTGTTTGGGTTATTATGATATCACTATAATTTCATGATAAATCATATAGTTATCCTCTAGTGAAGCTGTTTTATTAAATATTAATTCAATTTGGAATCACAGTGAAATGCCCATTAATAATCTCTTCTGAGTAGAATATTTAGAATACTCTTTATAGTTTCACTTACATAAGATTTATTTAAAACATATACTTTGTGGAACTTTTTCCACATTATGTTAAATGACTGTTGGATCATTTATAGAGGCTGGGTAGGTTGGTATCCGCGTAGGTCGGTATCCGCATTGACTCTGGTGGTCTAGTGATAAACTTAAGTACTATTTGCTTCCGGGATGTCAAAATTCATTAGGTTATGCACATGTTTTTTTATAAAAATCCTGGAAAAAGTTCTACAAGCAATGTCCTGAGTAAATCTAATGTACGTAAAGCCATAAAGAGTGCTATAAATATCCTACTCAGAAGAGATTACTGCTTTACTAATATTACATGTTGATTTTAGGTGGCTGCTGAGAGGTTTAGGTGCTTTCTTCATCAAACGACGTATTGATCCTGTACAAGGAAAACGAGACATTGTTTATCGTGCTGTGCTTCATACCTACATGATGGAGTGTCTTCGTGCAGGGCATAATTTGGAGTTCTTTATTGAGGGTGGTCGTACAAGAACTGGAAAAGCCTGCATGCCCAAAGGTACACATTATGCTTTTAAAACAGAAAATCTTTATACCAGATAAGGATGAATAAGATATATTGAGCAGGTAGAGAATTCCAGTTAACACTTTGTGTTTTGAATTGACTGAAATTATTGATGTGCTAAGAAACATTACAAAATGGCAACCACCTAATTTGGTACAGCCCTATTGCTAGTTATTTTGTACTTAAATCTGCCTTATTGCTTATTTAACTCCAGAAATAATTTATGTTTTATTGCTTTTTAAAACATGCAACAAAATTAACTACAATGTTGGATTTCCCTAAATTCCCATTTGAGATTTTTCCTTCTTCACTTGACCTAGGGTAGCGATCCACAAGATTCTTATCATCACACTTTCCCTAGCTGAAGAGGCAAACAGAAGCAGAAATGGAGATAACACAAAGATAACAAATGGAGTTGAAACACCATCAAATGCAAGTTTGTATTTTCACCAAGTCCTTTGCTAAAGGTTTGATCTTTAGTTGCATTTTGGATTTTATCCTTTGCATTCTTTGATCATCCTAAGGCTTTGCTTGGTGGAATACAAAATGGGATGATATTCTTAGGCAGTATTTGAATCCATGATTTTGAACTATTCGGCTCTTATCAGCACAACAGAGAAGTCTTGAAACAGTAATTTTATCAAAATTGCAAAGTCAAAAGTTGTAAGCCAAACAACAGCAATAGATAATATTGCAAAGTCAATTGGCAGTAGCCAAATGACAGCAATTGATAATTTTGTTAAGTAGATGTGCTACTTCAAAACATTTGCATGTCTACCTCTTCAGCTAGGAAAAGTGTGATGACAAGTTGATCACTACCCTAGCATAGAGTGGGGAAGGAAAAACCTTGAGTGGAAATTCAGGAAAATTCAACATTGTAGTTATTTGATACACCTTCACAAATGCTGTTTGCTTTGTCTTTTGACTTAGCTTTTGCAAATTATCATAATTGTTTACTCTTTATCTTTAAAATTCTTTCTGCTATTGAAAAATATATTTACCTACTTCTTTTTATTAGAATGTACTAATTTAACTTAAATGTTTCATATCCTTCAAGGTAGGTTCTGGAATTAAAAATGTTGAGGACCAGTGCTCTAAGGTGCTTCTTTATATACAATTCGTGATGAGTGTAACACATTATTTTCTCATCTTTATGTGACTATAATTAATAAGTTTGAATTACAGGTGGTTTGCTAAGTGTTATTGTGGATGCATACATGGATGGTACCATTGAGGATGCATTGTTGGTGCCTGTGAGTGTTAACTATGAGAAACTGGTAGATGGCAACTTTGTTCGAGAACAGCTAGGACAGCCAAAGCAAATGGAAACATTTGGAAAAGCCATAAAAAGTATCTGGTCTGTTCTTAACTCAAATTATGGCATGATGAGAATAGACTTTAATCAGCCCTTCTCATTAAAGGTATCTTACTTTAGAAATTTACTTCATTATGTGGTGATGGAAAGTAGCATTGTTTGCTTTGCATTTCAAATGCTATTCTGGATAGTTAAGTATTTTCTTCTGAGGTGCACAATCAGCTCATGTTGTGAATTAGTCACTAAGTATTACAGTTTAGATATTAGATATCCAGCTTAGCTCTCCAAAATTATGTGAATTATATATTTTCATTGTTTATGTTTCATTTATGCATAATGTCTTGTTTATAAGCTTTATATGTAGTGCTCTTAAGAATATTTTCATTATTTTCTTATACAGAGTGTTAATAAATAGCACTGCACAAATATTACATGTAATAGATGGGCCCTAGGCAACCCACTGGAGATAGCAAACCAGTGGTCTACAAAGCGAAATTTCTTTATGTAAATCCAAAATAATGGAAATTTGGTACCAACAAGTCAATTTTGAAGCATGAATGGGTAATAGTTTATACTGGAATGATAGCACATCTTGTTATGGACTTAGGAAAACCTGAGAGCTAACAGCTCATGAGCAGTGTTTTCAAATTGTATCAACATAGATAAAAATTAGGACAAATGTTCAGTCATATGACTGAATGCCACTGAACATGCTAACAAGCTTATTGGATAATTAAAAATTATGGATGACATATTCCGTCTATACTCTAACCAATGAAAAAGGTGCCTAACTTGCTTGAAAAGAATGGATATAATACAGGTTCAAGTCCTAATATGGAATTCCTTTTTTGTTTTACCTTTTGCTTCCTTTTATTAAGGCCAATTCTCTCCTTAAATACATACCATCCTAATACACACACATGCATAGAGGTGCCAAAAAATGTATACATACTTTCACAGTAGATATCTATTTAATATATTTTAAAGTTGGACCAAAAAACAACAGTAATGTGTAGTATGATGTTCTGTAAACAGATGTGACTCACATGCATTATGATAGTGTTACTGCGTGACAGGTAAATCAACAATGAACAAATGAACCCAAGATTATCATATGATGTTCTGTAAATAGATGTGACTCCATTATGTTATTCTAGCATTTCTATATCAAAATGGGGCCTAGATTATCATTTGAATGCAGAAAGCAATTTTGAAGTGGTATCAGAAAACCGAGAATGTTGTTGAAGTTCAAAGGCAATGGAGACATGTGTACAGAACAGAACTGCTGTTGGACTCTTAGAACAACAACTACAACAGCTACACTGGCAGCACTTAGAGAAGAAATTGAAATGTATTGATGTATTGATCGGAAGTGTATTGATGCTGATGGTGGCATTTTGAGTAACTGTTGTAACTGTAAAAGTCTAAGATGATTAGTGCTCATCATTTTCTGTTTGTGTGAATTCAGTTTTGTTATGTTAACAAAGTTTTTTCTTTGCTTGAAGTGTGTATACATTGTTTTGGCATCTTATATATATGCAGATCATTTCTTTATTTTATTGGTCCTTTCATTAACATTTGATGATTTGTTGCCTGTAGGCTATAGAGCACAAGGAAAACTACAAGACAGTGAAGTGAAATGGAGTACAGATATACATTTGCTTAACTTAACTTTGCATAAGAAGAAGCATCAGACATAGAAATGCAAGGAGTTTGTGAACTTGCTAAAACAAAAATTCAACATTGTGGAACAAATGTCACAGCAGTGTATTATTTTGACCTCATGCAAAAAATACACAAAAAGCAACCCCAATTTGTTGATGCTACACCACTCATCCTCCATTATAATGCTCACCTGTACACTAGGAATGTTGTGACCATTATGGTGGGAAGTGTTATTTCATGTATCATACAGTTCAGACATGAATCTACCAGACTTCAACTTATTCCCAAAGTTGAAAAATGCCATTTATGGATGTTGTTTCCTGCTTTGGAATAGTCCGCCACTAATACCTAAGCCACATGACAAACAGAATGAAATAGTGCAACTTACCAAACTATGAGAAGCAGTGAGACACTATTGAAGGATAAAGAAATACTGCTAAAAAATACTCGTATATGCAAAAAAAATGAATGCATTATTTAGGAAATGGCCTTCATATGTACCATGTGCTCAATTTTAAATGGGATTTCCTTTATTTAGATTATTTCAGAGCAAATTTAACCCTCAAGACATAAATAACAACATGCCTTTTTTGACATTAGATACTGTTCCCTTGTTTTGCTATCTTCATCTTAACCAATAAATAAATGCCATCCATGTTTTTAATATGACAAAAGTTATTAGTTTTGAAAATATTTCATAAGGTATCATGCATTTTACAAAAGAAGATTATAAATTTATTCTTGAAAGTTACTTCTATGTTTGAGTGAATTCTGGCCAATTTGTCAGTTTGAATGACATGTATGATACTTTTATTTACTAATTTGCACAAGAATTCTTATAAACAGTAGTTAACAAAATATATTAAAATTATCTCATATTTATAATTAAGCAACTGGTGTGGTTGATGATGTACATTTTGTCACATTCCTGTTGGTTTATGTAATGCCTGTGCGTATCAATATGTCATGTCAGTAATTTAAATTGCCAATTTATATGCCCAATTTTTAATGGATATGAGTTAATAATAAAAGCACAAAATTCTTGCAGAAATAATTTTTGTTGCATTATCAAGTAAAAGAATTTATTGGCTTCGGGCAAAAGGGAATGAAAAAGCAGGGTAATTGGTTAAATTGTCTGTAGCTCTTTTAAGAAATATAAATGTATGCTGATGAGGAGGAGGAGGGGATGACTTTTGCTTTTTCCACAACAATGTATAATCTACTTATTTTAATTTATATAATTCATAATTTATGTTAGTACAGTTTTTGAAAGGTTATGGGAAATTTGAACAATATCTATTTTACATACATTTAAGAGCATGCTTATTGCAAGTGGAGGTATGAAAATTAAACTGTTTTAACTTTTACATTTGGTTCTCTATTATAATGACTGTAAAGATATCAGCAATCTTGTTATGAAGTAAAATAATTATGAATGTGTCAGGTATTGAAACATATATCCTTTTGTCAAGAGTAATTGGTGCTAGTATTAGTGTTAGTAAAGGGGAGTGATGTATATGCTCCAAGTATGAAAACTATAATAGGTTCTGTGTTATTTATAGTCATCTTTTGTAAAATGGTGTTTGCATGCTGAGAGTATAGCCTGTTTTATTGAAAACCATGCAACGTTTACATATAACCATAAACTTATGGAGAACAAAGAATATATAAATCATAACATTTTTATTGGGATATATAGTAAATAATATACAGTTTAACACTGTTTTAACATCAGCCACTTCTTTCTTGACTAATGTAATAGAAGGAGGAAAAAAGATGCGATCTACAAGAATTAATTGTATCCAAACGACAATGGTACGATAAATTCTTAACCGGGTTGTACTATAGAACCAATAGTAATAAAAGTATATATATATTAAAAAATGTAATAAAGACATATACAATAACAAAGATATAGCTAATGAATTTAACCAACTTTATAAGAAAGTTAATATACTAGGAAAACACCTGACAAAAGATAATAGAACATTAAAAAAATCCAACACAATAGAAATAGAAAAAATGGAAACAGTATCTCTGGATTCGAAGTTCCAATTGGAAGAATTAGAACAGGCAGTGAAAACACTAAAAAATAAAAAGCAACCAGGACCAGACTTTATACATCCGGAGTACATTAAGAATCTTGGAATAAGAGCAAAAAAGATATTATTGGAAATTGTTAATAAAATATGGTTTGAATAAGAGAATATGCCATCAAGCTGGTGCAAAGCATTAGTAATTCCGATTTTAAAACCAGGAAAAACTACAAATGAAACAAAAAGTTATAGACCTATATCATTGACCTCAATTTTGGCAAAAATAGCAGATAAAATGGTAGTTAATAGATTACTGTATTACCTTGAAACAAACAACTTAACAGACGAATAGGCTGGATTTAGAAGACAATATTCAACAGTTCACCAAACGTCAAGATTAATAGAGGATGTGAAAAGTAAACTAGCTAACAATATGTTAGTAGCTGCAGTATTCACAGACTTTCAAACAGCATTTGATCTAGTATGGAAAGAGATGTTAATTAAAAAATTAATACAAATGAATTGCCCAAAAAATATAATTAGATGGTATAGAAGATTCCTACAGCAAAGATGGATTGCAGTTAAATGGAAGAATACATTATCCAAATACACCCAACTCAAAACCGGGTGCAGTATCCAGTCCATTATTATTTAATATATGTATTAACAATATGCCAAAGACTATAAAACAAACCGGAATAAACAGTGCAATGTATGCAGATGATGTAGTTATATGGTCAGCTGAAAAAAGTGATAAGAATGTATATATCAGACTAGAAGAAAAAATAAAAAATGTCTTGGATAAACTAGCAAATTGGGCAAAATTAAATAATATGACGATTAATGCAGCCAAAACTAAATATCAAGTCTACACTATGAAACACTTTGATTAAAGGGAAAAAAAATTAAAACTTGAAATTAACAGAAGTCAAATAGAATATGCAGAAGAAATTAAATATTTGGGAATAGCACTGGACAGGAAATTAAAAATGAAAGACCATGTACAAAATATGACACAAAAGGCCATAAAACGAAGTGACATATTGAAAAGATTAGCTGGATCTAAATGGGGCAGCTCAATGGAAGTTTTAAATAAAACATATAATAGATGTATAAAACCAGTGCTCATGGATGTGAGCTACTATTAACAGCAACAGAAAAAAAAATTAATAAGATTAAGAAATGCCAAAATCAATGTTTAAGACTGATAACAGGTGCCGTAAAAACAACACCAATAAATGCACTTCTGGCCGGAACGAATAATAATCCAATGAAAACCAGCATTGAAACACAAGCGGCACAATTATACATAAAATTAAAAACAAACCCAAGTAAATATCAATGGTTTCATCAACTACCCAAAGAACACAAACTAAAATCACAGATCACAAATAAAGCTTACTAAGAAAAATTACAATTATTTAAACCTGACAGAGAAGAACATCCCATATCCCTCAAGAACTAATCCAATGGATTATATTAAGATAGTAACAGATAAAAAAACTGACAGAACTATAGCACTTGAACATTTACATAACCAATTCCCTGAAACAGACTGGCTTGGAATTTACACAAATGGATCTGCACACAAACAGAAATAATGTTGGAGGTGGTATATATTGTAAATATTTCTCGCATTATTTCACACTGCCTAGACAATCCACAAGTTATGAGGGTGAAATGGTGGCAATACAACGAGTGTTGGAACAGATATACCATAGGACTGATATAAAAGAAAATAAAGTAGTGATTCTTACAGATTCAGCTTCAGCTATACAAGCTATAGAATGATATGATAGTTCATATGAATCTTACAATGTAAGGGACGTGAGATCTTATTATAGATTACTCCAAACAAAATTTCAAGAAATAATACTACTGTGGATATCAGCACATGTGGGAGTGATAGGTAACGAGAATGCAGACTTTCTGGCCAAAAAGGGGGCAGTGCTATATTCAAAACCAATAAAACCCTGTGGATTAAATGTAAAATTAAAAAATATCAAAACAACCACAGAACAAAAATATCAACATAATATTCAAGTGGAAATATCTAATAAAAATTATTCTAATATAAAAGAAACAGTACAAAAAATAAAAAATCTATCAAGGAAGGAAGCAGTTGATCATTTTAGACTGGCCACTGGACATGATTGTCTGGCGGAACATTTACACAAATTTGGTTTTATGAATGATAACACATGTAATATCTGCAATATTGACAAGATTCTAAATGGAAAACATCTATTGGAATGCACAGAACTGAGGAAAGCTGCACCTGACAGGAAAATACACAAATTATATTGGCTAGCCAGGGAAAAATTGATGGATCAAAATCCTGCACATTAGAACAACAACACTTCTTTCTTGATCAAGCTCTTTAAGAATATTAAGAATTTAGCACCTTAGAAAGAGTTTAGTGATGAAATATGAATACTAAATATGGAGCAAAATTTTGCTCTGATAGAGAAATGGGGTAGCTAGAATAACTCTCAGGCATAATTAAATACTCGCATTTTTTGATGGATTTGATAATATGTGATACCTACTGTATAATCTTCTTTGCAGGAATTGGTGCGATCATTCCATGTATGTAACAAACCTAAAATAAGTTCAACGGTATCTGACTATGGTGGAGGTGGAGATACTAGAGATTCACCTCCTCTTTCACCTCTGCATAGTTCATTAGAAAATAGTGATAGACCAAGAAAACCCCTTCATACTGTCCCGTCAAGTGCATCCTTGTATGGTACAGACATTGTTGAGGAAGAACACAGGCATCTTGTGGAAAGTATAGCAAGGCATATTGTTTATGGTAAGCAACATATTTTCAGTATTTAATTTGTTTCTTGCTTACTTTTTTACTTGTTCATTACTTTTTTTGTTGTTTTGTTTAGCTTTATATTTTATTTTTGGATGTATAACGCACACATGAATGAGAAACAGCAGGTCGTGGTCATTGTAGTAATATATATTTGAGCATGCATTTTTGTATATAATGATAATGAAATACATTAATAAATAGTTTTTCTACTTATTCCAATAAATAAAACCAAACTAAGAATGATATGTGTACATTTGATATGTTGTTTCACAAGAATATTAGAATTATACAAACCTCCAAAGTGGTTTTGAATAACTGGCATTTTCACTGTGAAATATAGTATATTATAACAAATTATTGAACTGAAAGAGGATTCAATAAAACTACACAACCTACAAAACAGTACTGTTAAATTCACAATGGAAATAGAAAACAACAAGGTTCTTCCCTTCTTGGACATAAAAATTATAAAAAAAATGGCAATAATCTGGAACTTGGCATATTTAGAAAAGATACTCACACAGATAAGTATATAAGAAAACAATAGCCACAATCCAAAGCAACATAAACTTGCCATAATTAATAGTCTCACATTCAGATTAACAAACCTACGAATAAGCAAGACAGAATACAATATGGAGCACCATAAAGTCATAGATATAGCAAGGAAAAATGGCTACACATCAACAAGAATATAAAAATATTAAAAAAACAAATAAAAGATATCACCATTAAAAAGCTAATATATAATAAATACACATTCCACCCATGGGTACACCAAAATTTCCAGAAGATTTTTAAAGAGGTAAACATCATTTTGGCTCCAATAAACAAATATAGTTTAAAAACCCTCCTAAAAACGAACACAAAAGACTACATTCTGCCAAGAAAATAATCAGGCATATACAATTTTTGTTGTGATTTGTTTTATTTAAGGATGCTCTTTAACATCTCAGGTCATCAGTGTCCCATTCTATTTCGGGCGTGAAACGGCCAACAAAGTTTGCTCAGAAGCCTCTTCTTTTAGGCTTGAGGTTCTTTTTCGTGCCGTAAATGTACGGCACAGGACCCACGACTTTACTTCCTACGACCTTGGGTTTATAAGGCAAGTAAGGTTACCACTACACCACCAGGACCGACAGGCATATACGAAATCAGTTGTATAGACTGCAATATGAAACACATCGGCAAAACAAAAAGAAATATTACCATATGATTTAAGGAACACATGAGAAATGTAAAATATAAACACATGGAAAAATCAGCTATAGCATACCATTTCTGGCAAAAGAACCATGAATTCCAAAAGGAACCAAAACTCTTAAAAGTTCTTCAAAAACCCATAGAATTAACAGTGTGGGAAAGTGTATTCATAAACAAAAACAAGGAAAATTTGGTTAATTTTGATCTCCAGAACAATAGTAACCTCATCACTAAGTTCCTAAAATTTACAGAATGACATCTTAATACCATGCCGGGAAGCAGACACTGGAATCATGCCGAACAGGCAACAGCCTTTGAAACATGTCCAAGTAAGTGGAGCAAAATTTGTGAAATTTGTGCGATTCCCTCAATTGGGTATGTCTTGGGAACATTGGCCCCCATCACACCATGAATATCATACGCCACAATAATCATCACCTTCACACTATGTTCAAAATGTACTACCTTTGGACAAGGAAAGCTGGTTTCAAGCTTGGTGCATAGGAATGCCCATGTTAAGGTGAGGGTCGTTAAGGTGCAGACTTGTGAGCAGATGACATTAATATCTAGAGATTCCATGTTTTATTTAATCATATTTGTGGATATATTTTTTTGCTCAAATAGTTCTGTACTAATTCACAACATAGAATCCGATCATATCCTTATTAACCTGTCATATGAAGCAATTAAGGATAAGCTAACTTAATGTGTAACAAGAAAGAATACCAGTTACATTCATAATTACATGTAAAGCATTTAACATATTGTAAGATTAATAAAACTTGAGTAATGGAATTAATGGTATAATGAGCATCAAGATCATTCTGCAGGTCTGTTAGCATTTCTCTTTAGATGGTAAGGGAGTATGCTGGAAAAACTTCTGGGTAGAGTGGTCTCATATCTGCTTGTACTTAAATTTTGAAATATTAATGTAAACATTAATCTCTTTGCAGATTGTGTGGAATCCACAGCAATCATGTCAACTAATGCTTTGGCTTTCCTTCTACTCAGTAAATTTCGTAATGGTGTGAGCATGGAAAAACTTGTCGGAGCCATGGAAAAATTGAAGAAAGATCTGATATACAGTGGTAGAGATGTAGGGTTCTCAGGGGAAATGGTGGATGTCATCAACCATGCTGTGAGTTCCGTATTTTGTCCCTCCATATCATATTCAGAACTGATCATTTTTAAAATAAAATAAAGCAGTTCATTTAATTTATCCATTGCAAATAAACCTATCAAACTGTTATCAAAGATAATAGAGAATGTTAGATAAAAAGAAAAATTGATTAGTAGATTGTAGAAGGCATATTTTTGTAGTGTCCATCTAGAATAATAATTAAAGCACTCTTTTCTTTTTCTAGTGCTGACCATTAACTATGTTTTGGCTATTAATAAGGCCAAAATTCTTAGGTTTTAACCTACATTATCTCTTATCTATTTCATGCATAGTTTTATTGCATTGTTTCATTTTAGATATTTAATATGTTTTGAGTGTTTTGGTCATATTGGTTCTAAAAGAACTAAATGGAGATAAGAATCTAAAACCATTGTTAATAGCATAGAAAAAGTAGTAAATATATAGATTAAAAAAAATATTTCAGGCAAAGGTGTACTTTTTTTTTTTTTAAAAAAAAGTGTTAACATTCTCAAAATTGAATATATTTCAATATACAGATTAAAACAATGTGTATGTGTGTGTGTGCGTGCGTGTGCGTGTGCACCAAAAAATGTATGCACACTTCAAGCAAAGAAAAAAGTGTGTTAACATAACAAAACTGAATTCACACAAACAGAAAATAACGAGCAATAACTACCTTAGGCTGCTACAGTTAGAACAGTTGCTCAAAATGCCCACTGTCATCGTCGATACACTTCTGAGTAAGTTGAACTACTTATTGAGTAACGTTTGCGAAAGTATCCTCAGTGATTGTACCACATGCTGTTTCAATTTCTTCCAGAAGTACTGCCAGTGTAGCTGGTTTTCTATGGCATATGGTACCATGAGTCTCAAGTTTGTCTCGAATGCATGCAATTGTTACTTTCATTGGCAGTTCTGTTTTATACACACATCTCCATTGTCTTTGAGCTTCAACAACATTCTCGGTTTTGCAATACCACTTCAAAATTGCTTTCCACTGTTCAAACGATAATCTTGGCTGCATTTGTTCATTGTTGATCTACCTGTCACGTAGCAACGCTATCATAATGTATGTGAGTCACATCTGTTTACAGAACATCATAATGCATATTACTGTTGTTTTTCGGGACAACTTTGAAATATATTAAATAGAAATCTACTGTGAAAGTGTGTATACATTTTTTGGCATATATATTTAAAGCAAATATATACATTTATTTTTTTTAAATTGTTTACATTCCCAAAATTGAATGCTCTTATAGATTATTTGAACACACTTGAGTTGCAGAATTAATGGAATTCATACATTTAAAACTTGCAAAATTGATATAATTCAACAACTGAGTGATAATGGTCCTGATGGCAAAATTATCTCATGCCAGGATAGCTCCCCTCCCTCAAGTAAAAAGTTGTGACAAAAAATTGTATTTTTAGTATATACTGGGTGAGCAATGCTTGAGGCAACTGCGGGACTGGCCATCAGTGCTATGTCAGCAGAAGTGGGGAGTATATACTGATAGAGTCATAGGTGTATGGACTGTAGCATTTGTGTAAGAGGTTATAAATGCTTTTCTACAGCTCTTTTTGCAATAATTATATAGCGAACCGTGGCTACCATTTTATTAAGTTTATTAGTGCAAAACAGACTTTTTATCACAGAATTTGCTATTTGTTCTTGAAAAAAGAAGAATGCACTGAAATCTCATGTATTGCAAACTGGCAGTTTCCTTCCATTTTTTTATTTAGCCATTGTTTGTTTATTATTGTTTCTTATTACAAAGTGGATGTTGCTCTTTCATTAAAAAAACTCCAGAGATTAATGTCCAAAAATGGATCAATACAGCCTGTAGAATACTTTAGAGTGACTTATATGATTGGTGCATATTTGTTCTTTGGTTTTAGGAATAACATAAAATAAAGCTTCATTCAGCATTTGTGTTCAAAGAGAATAAGTTGAAGCATATGGATAATGCTATGCATATAAGTGCTATACAAATTATTGCTAATTATTTTATGCTATTTATGGTGAATGAATCACAATAAGGGCCAGTTGTATAAACACTAGTCTTAAGATTATTTTGTCATAATCTCAAATTAAATCTTACTCGCAAAATTTTTCAAGCAAAAGCACTAACTAGAGCTTAATAATTGTTAGATAAAACATTTTTCAGAGTACAGAAACATAACTGCATTTATAAATAAAATGATTAGGTATGTTTATTAAATTTTGTGTAAATAAAGTTTCTTCAGTGTTTCACTTTTCATTTCTGTGCAATAACAACAGGCAAAGTTATGTTCAATTGTAGATTATGTTAGATTAATCTTCAAGCAGTATATTGTACAGATTTCTGATTTCCAACATCACATCCGAAGATGAATTTCACCGTGCTCCTTGTGTATTTTATGAAAGAAATATTCCATTCCTAGAACTGAATGACAAAAATTCAAAATGTGATTTCACTTAGCAAAAGATGATGAAGAAATGGTACAGATGTTACTTCCCTAATTATAATCACAAACTAAATGAAATCATGCTTTGAATCCATGTTCATGATATTATTAACTTTAAGGTTCTATGCAAGAAGCAGCTTTCAAATAGTTATTGGAGGTATATTCTAAGTTGGAAAAGGAACAGCCAATAGAAACATCCATAAAAGTACTAGAGCAAAAGCAGCTCTGAGACCTCAGTTCATTAAAATGCCAACTGAAGGGGGTGATGTAAAGAAATTGATGTAAGGCTTATATAACATTTGTAACTTTCCTGGAGTTATAGGTGCTATAGAGTGCATACATATACATACTCATTATATCACCTTGGAATTATAATGCAGAAGTCTTCAGAATTACATTATTATATTCTTTGGCAATTTCCCCTCCATGTACGTTCTTTATCCTTATTTGAGATTGAATCTATTTTCTCTCTCTCTCTCAATTATTCCCTGATATTTTAGTACTAGAACAATAATAGTAACCTTCTTATATTTGCTAAAATTTGTCACTCACATTCGCTTTGACTTTTCCTTATCCATGTGTTTGAAGACATATTAAGGGGGGAAAAAAAATTTGAATAATTTGGGATTTTCATAGTGAAATATAGTATTATATAACAAATTATTTATGAGGAAGTCACTCAAATTTCACTATTTTATTCTACTTACTTGGACAGGTTTCAAAGGCAAATTTCCTTCATCATCAGCACGGTTCAATTCAGTGCTGACGATGAAGGAAATTTGCCTTTGAAAGAAGTTCAAGTAAGTGGAATAAAACTAGTGAAATTTGAGTGACTTCCTCATAAATAATTTGTTATAGAAAGAAACATGTCTAGGAGATGGAAAAACTGAATAATTATTGCTTTTCTTAGGTTGAACAGTTGAATATCAACTCACTCTAAACATGAATTTCCCTATTATTTTGCAATGTTGCCATGAGTTTAACGATTATTGCAAACTTGAGGTTATGAGGTCTAAGGTTAATTTTAGGCTACAGAATTGACAACTAGCCTCTAGTTACTTTTTGAATTACAGTTTAAATTAATCTCCAGTAGCAAATTTTATACAACTGGCCCTAAGATTACTAAAAAAATAAAAACTTGAGCTACTGTTAGATACTTAGTTTTTATGCTGATTGTAAGCAGGACATATTTAATCTTGTGCAATATTTACAGTGTGAACTACTGGGTCCAGGCTTGGTGAAACGAGAGAGAGTAAAGCGAGAAGGTGAAACTACTATCATGGTGAAACCGTTCACCATGGTACCCAATGTGATAGAGCTCTCATACTATAGTAGTGCCCTTCTGTCACAGTTTGTCATGGAGAGTGTTGTAGGTAAGCCATAGTTATTTCAAAATGTACTAAGTTTATTTTCACATTTACAAGTGTTTCCAAAACTTCTTCAAAGATGGTTGATTCTTGAATAATTAAGCTTGGAGGGAAAAATATTTTTTTAAATTAATCAATTAAAAAAAATAAATAAAAATAAATAATAATTTTTAGAACTTCATCAGTTTAGAAACTTTTAACTTGTAAAGTATAAGATTGCAGAGTCTCATATGAGGACAGTTCCATTAGTAAGGTAATTGCAATTGTAATTTATTTTATCCTCAATTAATATAAATATGATATAGAAAGTATCAAGATATAAATAATGTAAAGAACTGTACTAATGTAAGGAAAAATTAACAAATTATCATACATACTAAATGCAACCCAACAATAATGGCAATTAAAAAAAATAATAAACTTGCTACATTTAAAGAATTACAACTCGTTAAAGACATTAATAATTAATATTATTCTTTTATTTTCTCTTTAATGGCTGAGTTAAGGTGCGAGCTTGTGAATGGAAAGCCTGGGGTTTCCAGGACCATCCTCCATGATTGAGGTATTTTCCCAGTTTTCTTAAGTCCTCATAAATGGCAATTACTGGGGAGGTATCCTAAATTCTTCCTTTAAAAAAAAATTCTTTATCATTTCATCTCATGCATTATTGCTCGCAATGTCTCAGGGAGGGGGGAGAGTGAAATGTCAACAAATACATCTGTTATTGATTTATTTAAGGACGCTCTTTAACAGCTCAGGTCATCAGCGTATACATGTGTTAGTTGATCATAGCATAAATGTTTGTATTTATCCTCCTTTTTAAATTTCATAAAATATACACTCAGTTCAGTTTGTTATTTAGGTTATTAATCAATAAATTTATCAAGAAATAACTGTAAGAGTGTTTTACAAGCTATAATGTAACTGTGTATGCAACTACTGTACTGATGATAATATATTATGACCATTGTGGACTAGAGAGGTGTTTGTTTCAATGCATCGCTCCCTCCACCTCTGTCTATGTCTAATCATAGTAGCTTTCTGTTCCTCCCCCCTGCTGTACTGCCCCTGTATATGTGCTGAAGGGTAAAATGTTTGTTAACAGGGCATATCAGCTTTTGGTAGACAGGTTTACAGCAATATTCATGCCCTCCCTCTATGGATCAGTTCTTGGGAAAATGTGAAACAAGCGAAACAGAAAAAAGACATTACTATTGATGAAATAAATAAGCTTATTTTACCATACATTTAGAAGTCATTTAAAAGCTTCTCAGTGTTAGTTGAAGTATTCTTCAGTTGAATGAAATTGGTTTTATAAGTTTAAGTATTTCCCTGTACATTTTTTTTTAAACCTTTGAGTAATTAGTTGATTAATGTTTTATGAGAATCATTGCAAGATATTCTTGTTCCAAGTTTATAGAAATATATTTCAGCATTTTTACAAGATTTCTAATATTGGTTATTTTAAGAACTAATAATTTCTTTATATATAAAACAGGTAGTGGCAATATGCTAAATTTTTAAAATTTTTTCCTGCAACTTTCTCTGTGTGAAATCCCAATTATAATTCATAGGGCCCTATTCCATAGCTTAAATGTTTGTAAAATGATACACCTTAATCCTGCTGACTAAAAGCTATTTCCTAGTCAAGTAATATTACACTGTTATATTTGTTTGCAGTAACAGCAATTTATTCACTGTTATCTTTGGATGACAGTAAACCTGAGATGGAGGGCAGCTACCGAACATTAGGCTTCTCCGAGGAGCAAATTATACATTATGCACATGATCTCTGTGAGATCTTACAGTTTGAGTTTATCTTTTCCAAGCCTTGTCAACAGTTGGATACTATGATAACTGAAGCAATAGCACAACTGAAGTACAAAGAAATCCTTATATCTAATGAGGTAAGTTGTACATTAGTCACTTTCTCTTTTCTTTCCAATAAGATGATTTCATTTTATTGCTATAATATATCTATGCTTTTGTCAGATAGGACACACGGAACAGGAACAATGGAGTTTAAAGTTTGCAAAAACTTTAGATGAACTTGATGAGGATGACTATGGTAGAAAAGCACATAACAGCAAATCCAAAGAACAGCTCTTGGTAAGCACTTGATATATTTATTTTTCACCTCTATACATGATCAATGAAGTAACACATTACTTTAGCCTTGCTTTTGGCTTAGATTTTTTTTTGAATAGTGTTTAATGCCTGTTTTTACTAGTGAGGTACCACAGGCGGTGAACACTGATGATACATGAAATGAAATGATATATTGGGAATGGATTTTTTTTAAGGAAGGAAACATTTCAGACCTAAGTTCCCGGCATTTTCCAGTTATGAGGACTGAGGAAAACCTGGAAAAAACTCAGTCAGAGAGGACGGTCTGGTGGGATTCGAACCCCAGACCTTCTGCTCATGAGTTCGCACCTTAACGACCTCAGCCACCCGTGGCAGTTTTTTTGCTTAGTGCTCAGCCTATTTGGGGTCTATTGCTAGAGTTTTGATTTATATGTTTTTAAATATGCATAATTTTGATCATAATAACAACAGTACCAACTAATAAATCACTTAAAAATATGTATTATTGACATATATATTGAAGAAAACTGATATAGTAAAAACTATTTTAAAATAATTTTTTGCATTTTTTACTAAACAACCTTAATTACTAATTTAACACAAAAAAAAGTAGTAGGTAGTTTAAATAGGCAAAAAGCTCTTACATAAAATAAGTTTAAGAGGTTGATGAATCTCAAAAGCTTTTGGTGAGTCCATTGTATTCAGTTTAACTGATTACCCACTTATTATCATTGATAACCGTCAATAACTGTGAATTGCTGCAATCTTATGAAAATATAGTTTTTCATAAATACATGCATAACAACTATCTATGATTATTATATTTAAGTGGGTTAATATATGTTTTTTGCAGTTGTCTTGTTATTCTGTTGCTAGACTGAAATATTTTACTGATAAATGTATTAATAATTATATCATGTAATTAACATGCAGATATAGGCAGAAGTGTTACGACAAAGCTTAGATCAGGTTTAAACCAGTGGCAAGATCTAGTTCTAGATTTTAGTGCAAAATAATTAAGTGTCTGAGATTTTAGAATTGGGTGACATAGCAATGGCCGAAATGTGGAGTGATGAAGAGGAATGTGAGGAAATGGAGATTGTTTTATATAAGGAGAAGAACTAGAAGAAGAAGTGTCAAGGAAAGAGTTTCAGGGGAGTTAGGCATGTTTATTAAGAAGAGTAGTAAAATATGTGTGAGCCAGGAAATAGATGTAGAAAGGCAAGTTTTATGGTTATTAATCAATAAAATAAAAGATATGAAAGTGAAATTCGCAGTTGGTATTGCATACAACTTTCCAGTGGTATTAGCTTTCTATGATGATAAGTAGTTTAAAAATCTAGGAAGATATTGAGGAATTAAAGATGAAAAATGCAAGTGTGAATTTATATTAATAGGGGGAATGGAAATGGAGAATGAGAATAGATGGGAGAAAGATGTATTAATCACAAGGAATAGCAGGGATAAACTTTGTTATAAGGAGTGCATAAAAAGGTATTAGTAATCTGCGAAGTTAATACTTTATTAGTGTGTGACAGCGCAAGAGGAGAAAGTTTGGAAGGCAAAGGCAAAGGCAAATGGGCAAAGTGTCATAGATTATATATTATATGGTGAAGGGATTGAGATTATATTTTAATATGTTGAGAGTTAAAGTTTTTTTTATTAATCTTTTTCATTTACTGTATGCTCCATTACTGTAATTAGTAATACTACATGAATTGCTATCATTTCATTGTTACATGTTATCCTTAATATTATTTTTGAACACTGTTTCATTCTTAATCTAACCTAATCATATTTTGAAGATTGTCCAAATTGGTTCTATACATGCTTTTATATTATTTACATTATCATTCTCAGTCACCACATTTTCTATCCTATTAGTCAATTTGTGTTAATTTGAAAACTGTCAAAATTGATACTGTTTACAAAATTTTTAAACTATTTATTATATTTTAAAACAAGTTCACTGTTAACATTTTAAAAAAAATTGAGTGGAGATTGTAACATACACACCACTAAAATTCAATAAAATGAAAATTCCATCTCGACTCAAAAAAAAAAAAATTTTTTTTGAAATGTTAATATTTGACATTACTGTTACAAAAGTTCTCTACATTTTATATAAGTTCACTGTTGTCTGTTGATCATCACCTAGCTAGTTTTGCTACATCTATCCGGAATTTTTCTCGCTCTTCAAGATTTTGCAGTCACACAAGATGTGTTCAGCTGTTTGTATATCCTCCTGACATATACTTAATGGGTTCTCTGCTATTTTGAAGCGATGAAAGTAGGTCCCAAATTTCCCATGTCCTGAGCGGATCACTATAATATTGGGGCTTAGAAGGATGTTGGTTTTTAGCCTTATATACAGTTGGAAAATATGATTTTGTAATTGCTCCGTTCGTTGTCATTTGCCACTCTGTTTCCCATAGTCTCTGACTTGCTTCTCTTAATTCATTTTTCACTTCACATTTTGGGATGAGTTGATAATCCACTGGCAGGACCTTACTTTTCGCTGCTTCTTTCGCGAGTTGGTCTGCTATTTCATTTCCTTCATTGCTGATTGTGCTTTAACCCAAAGTAAAATGTATTTCCCAGTGTTTTTGTTGGAGTGATTTTAACTTCTTCCTTATTCTTTCACAGAGGATGCAATGTTTTGTATGGTTAATTAAATCGTATGTAATTTAACTATCCGTGTGGATTGCTGCTGTTCATTTGTTAAAGATTACATTGTCTATATTTTCCAACTGTTCCATGGCTCTCAATATAGTGAACTGCTTGGCTTGATTATTTGAGCATTTTTGGTGCAGCTTATACTGTAGTTGATTAACTGGCATATTACTACTATACATTATTATTCCTGCCCACATCTGCCTTGCTTTTGCTGCCATCAGTGTATATCTTCAATGTATACTCTTTGTCATTTCGTTTCTCCTCTATTTTAGGTATATCAGCAGGATGAGGCCATTCCCTGTACAGTGTTTCACTGTCTCCATTTATGATTTATCTTCTCTCAATTCCTCTTGTGAAGTTGTATAAGTTGGCAATTTCTTTAAGTTCTATCTTTACACCTGTAATAATTAAAGTTAAAGGCTGGGAAAGAAGTTGGAGTATGGGTGAATGTTTAGGAAGAGTAAGGGACAAATGGATTAGGAAAGTGAGGAGAGAAAAAGTAGGTGAAACAAGGGCTCTAACACATGTCAAAGACCAGCGAGATTGTTATACTTTGTGTAATGAAAGATTGAAATAAATATTCTATTCTATACCATGTAATTATTGGATTGAACTGAACAGAAGCATAAAACTGGGTTTACACTTACATTTTTATCACAGTAAATGACAAGGCAAAAATTTTCAGAATAGCAGATAAATAGACAAATTAAACAAAAGTAAGTTAAATGGCATTGCTGTTATTCTATTCCTTTTAACGAGTAAAACATGGGGCTAATAATAAAGTTGAAGGACCATGAAATATTTAGATTGTAACATGAGTGATGCAAAACATTAATGTAGAGATGCTTTGTCTAGGTAAGAGAAGCTTAGTTTGCACTGTACCTGAGATAGGAACTGGATAAGCATAGAATTTGATTTCGTTTATAGTTGGACACGAGAGAGGAAGCTGTGCAAACTCTAGAATTCTATCACAGCTTGTTAAGAGCTTTAATTGATGTGTATGCTGTGAGTGCCTTGGGTCTGCAGCGACTTGTCAGCAGGCAGCTTTCAGAACAGGAATACATCCAGGAACTGTTGCTGGAGATGAAGATTCAGCTGAACATGGGATTTACTCAGTATGGTAGGTGATTAAATAATATCCAAACATTAGTAAATTTTTAAGTCCCTTAATTCCACCTAGTGTCAGTTTTATCAATGGATGTTAACAAAGTGTTATGTTGGTTTAACATTCAAATTAACTAAACTTCTGTTTCATAAACTAATGTTAACTTTGACAATGTGTTAAACTTAGTCTTAAGTTAACATCACCTTTCCCTTGTGTTAAAAGTTTAACTACTAATAACAATTCAAAAATGGTAGCCATAAAACCCAGCTGTAGATGTCAACATTTTATAATTGGATATATTAAGTCAATCATAACAGAGAAAGGGCTGTCAGATATAGTGACTTTGAAATCTTTGCTCAAAAGAGCAATTTTACAAAGAATGTGAAAAACAGTCATTATAGGATTGTAGATGAAATACAAGAGAGGTTAGAACACTTTTGTGCTTCTGCTTCTTTTAGTATTCCTTGCAAGAGCTGTATGTTTTAATTACTGTATGCAAACAAAAGTATATCGGAGTAGGTTCAAAAATCTTTCTATTATGACACTACCTTCTCGGCCCGTGTTATTTGCAGTACTTGGGAATCTTAACAACTTATAAATGATTATCCAATACTATCGTCTCACACACTCTAGTGCTTCACTTATTTTTAAAAGTTTCATAGTTTCAAAGAGAATCCTCTTTGAGTCGTAAAGTTGGTTGAGAATGGAGAGGATTCTCTTCAAAACCAGTTCTACTATATTTTAAAAGTAAGTGAAGCACTAGAGTGTATGAGATGACAATATTGGATAATCATTTATATTTTATCTGGCTTCACTGCATTGGTTCCAACAGAATGTTAAAAAAAAAACCTTAACAACTAACATTATGCTGGAAATGCTTGGTAGAATGCAGGAGTCTTAACATATTATTAAAATATTAATGCAATGTTAATAAACAACTAACATGTTGTTTGTTAACATCTGTTGATGAAACTGGCCCTTAGTGAGCAGATTGACTCTGTTTTGAACATTACTGTTTATCCCAAGTAACAAATCATTTCTAAATTTAAAATTAATTTCTTTGGGGAACTAATATAGTGAAGCAATTAATAATTAGCTAATCAATTTTATACTCTTATGCTCCATCCAACAATGAATACTGCAGTCTACTCATAGCTGATAATGTGGGCAAAAGCCTGTGAAATATGTTCTGTATAATTCAATGGTAAGAGGAGCATAAGAGTATTAAATTGACTCACTAGCTAATTAAGAATAAATCAGTTTCTATTTTTAAAGGTAAAGGGGCCACTAATGAGGTAATAACTTCATAGAATTTTGACTTATAGACAACAGGAATGGTTGAAAGAGAAAACAAATCATTAGAATTTCAAGCAGGGCTTAGAAAAGGAAAGAAAATGGTAGATAGCATTCAAGTGGTAAAAACAGTTGTGGAGAAATATTTATGACAAAAAAGTTGTATGGTATGTAGGCTCTTTGTAGAAAAAGCATTTTCTACCATTAATAGAGGCATGTAGGGTGTAAGTATAAGATTTTATAAGCATTTTACATTTATATGAGGGGCATTCAAGCCAAACCTAAGAATGTTAGTTTACAGGTACAGGAAGGGATGCTACTAGTGTGATGGTATTACCCACTTTAGTAAGTAGGACCTATTTCTGATAGGCAGCATAAATGTCTCATGCCAATATATACAGAAAATCAAAATTGCAGACAACAGTATGAGTATATGCTTGGTACAGGGTTGTGATGAAGTTTCTTATAAAAGAAATCTATATCTTATAGACTAAAGTCATGTAAAGCAACCCAGATCTCTTACCCTATAAATTCTAGATGTGATGGGCTAAAAATCTGTTCTCTATTCTGCAGTCATCTTTCAATTGAAGGTAATAAACAGCTTATTCTTTATGAACATTTGAATTTACATGTTTGTATAATTTCAGATTTTAAAATAACCTATACGAGGTGGTATCCACAATATTCGGGATTGGTCCTGCCATCTCGACAGTAGTTGCAGTAGAGTTTTGTACTACTAGGTGACAACACTAGCATATCTGATGAATGAGTGTTTAAAGTTTCATGCAGCTGGGTAGATGTGTTGAAATTCTATAGCACTTTTCATGATACTGTGTGTGTAGTGTGTGGCAATTTTACGATGGATCCAAGAGTAGAACACAGAGTGTGCATCAAATTCTGTGCAAATCTAGGGAAAAGTTCTACGGAGACACTCTCAATGATTCAACAAGTATTTGGGGGACAAAGCATGACCCCTACATGTTTGAGTGGCATGCTGGTTCAGGGCCAGCCATACAGCTATTGAAGACGATGCTCACACTGGTAGGCCTGTCAGCTGCACAACACCTGACATTGTTGCCAAAGTTCAACACCTCGTTCCTGAGGATCAAAGACTTTGAAGACCTTGATCATGAAGTGGGAATTGGTTATGTGATATGCCAACGAATTGGGCATGCATCATGTCGCCGCAAAATTTTGCCAAGGATCCTGACTGCTGATCAGAAGGCACAGCGTGTTGAAGTTTGCACGGAGCTTCATCAGGCCTCATCCGATGACCCAACCTTCTTGTCCAGGGTCATCACTGGCAACGAGAGCTGGATGTATGCTTATGACAAAACAACAATTCTCCCAGTGGAAGAGCCCGAACTCACCAAGACCAAAAAAAAGCGAGACAAGTGAAGAGCAAAGTCAGGAGCATGCGCCTCGTTTTCTTTGGTACCAAGGGAATTGTGCACAAAGAATTCCTCCCATCAAATCAAACAGTGAATTCCACATACTACTGTGACGTTTTGCGAAAGTCTGAACTTTGATGACAAGGGAACTGGCTGTTGCATCACAATGATGTGCCCTTTCACAATTCCTTGTTCACCAGGAGTTTTTGACGAAAAACAACACAATGGTTGCCCCCCCCCCACCGTAATCTTCTGATTTGGCACCCTGCAACTTCACTTTATTCCCCAAACTGAAAATCAAGTTGAAAGGACGTCAGGTCGACAAAAGTGAGAGTATTCCAGAAGAAACGCTGTCTGTGCTTAAACACCCTCAAAGAACATGACTTCCAAGATGCACTTGGAAAATGGCAGAATCTCTGGGACCATGTATACGTGTGGAAGGGACTGCTTTGAGGGTGACGGCAGTCATTAGTCTCAAAGTAAATTTTTGACCAGATGGCAACACCAGTCCGAATATTCTGGATACCACCTCATATATCACCAAAGTGATTAAATGTTGAATTATTTTAATTCAGTTAATTAGCCGTTTGCTATCTACCATTAAGCAACACATGTGAGATTTAATTTTTGCATTTCTGAGTTGAAAAATATAAATAAAATAATTCAGAAATTATAAAATGTTTAATTAGTTTTATACCCATCTTTGTTTGGTTTTTATTGTATATCACATTCTTAGTTTTAGTTTATTTTTGTTTTCCACAATCCTATTTAGCTTTTATTCATTATATTATATTTTTTTTTTACTTTTCAGAGGAGAGCTTATCAGTTGATCCATTTAGGAATTCACTAAAACTGTTTGAGAAGTGGGACGTGCTGGAGTGTCACACACATGAGCGCTTGAAACTGTATTATCTTAAAGATAATTATGACAGTGAGGATGTAGTTTGCACAGTGTTTGACAGGGTGAAAAGATTTAAATGGATTCCTGCTTCACTTAATGGCATCATTTCATCTTGAATGAAAACAACGCAACATCGAAAGAAAAATCTTTCCTGTAGTGGTAATAATAATTACAGTGAAATATTTGCTCAACAGGGAAATATATAATACTAATGATCAGTTTTTTCTCCCACCTTTTGAAGTGCCTGTTGTGTAACTGGAAAGAAGTTGGTATGTTGTTTGATTGCCATTTATTTTTCCTACACATTAAGTTTAAAAGAAAAGAAAACAAAGGTGAACAGAAAATACAAAAGTTGTTGTAGTAAAATGTGTAGGTATCTAAATCAAATGTAGTTAATTTGGTATGTACAGAATTACAGTCTGAGGCAAAGAACAGTAATATATAGCAACATTTGCAGCATAAATTCTAACAAAAATGTTATATGCACAAAAGTTCATCTTTGAACCAAGATCTTGAGAAGTGTGTGATGTGTTATAATGTTAAAATATATATTATGGGTTCTTGTTTAATGCTGTCAGTGTGTCTCAGGTTTTTAGTGTCAGGCACAGTGAACAGATGAGAAGCAATTCCAAAATAAATTAAAAAGCACAAAAACCATATTGGTCAGAATCATACGGGAAAATGAGTTTATTTATACCTATTAGGTACTTTGGGAGCTTTGCAATAATGTGGGCCATTAACTCCTATTTCTAAGCTGGCATTCAGATTGTAAATATAAGGGTTACCTTTTAAGTGTTTATAACAACTAGGAAAGATAAAAAATCATTTTTTTTTTTGGAACAAACTGTTTTACTTTCAAATTATTTGCCTTTATACACTTTTGCATGTGTTCAAATTAGTTCCTGAAACATTTATTCCACTCTGAAGTTGGTATTTCAAAAACATGGTTTTTTAAAGGCTTCAACAGCTTCTTAAGTGATGAAAATTGCTGTCTATGCATTTTTTGTTCGACATTCCGAAACAAAAAGAAGTTGTTAAGCAATTAATCAGGTGAATACGCCAACGAGACATTAATTCAATGTTTTTCTCTTTCAATGATTTGACATGCTTGTTTTATCGTGATGAAGAATGATGCGACGTTTTCCGTTTTCCCTGATTTTGTGAATGACCATTTTCCGTTTTTCCTGATTTTGTGAATGACTTCTGGCAAAAAAATTGTTATATACCATTCAACATTAACTGTCCTTTGATCCTTTAAAGGAACAGCTGCAACATGTCCAGTGCTGAAGAAGAAACATTAATTTTACTGGAAGTGCTTCATGAACAAACAACTTTTTTGGGATTCAGTTCATCTTGGAACACCCAAACAGTGGATTGTTGCTTAGTTTCCAGTTTATACAAATATATCCAAGTTTCTTCATCTGTTACGATATTTTGCAGTTCCTCGGTAGAATTTTTTGAGCATTTCGTTATACCCATTAACACAAGCATTTTTTGTTTTTATCCTTAGTCAAATTAAGTGGAATTCACTGGAAATGGATCTTTTTCACAACTGAATGTTCATGCAAAATCAAATGTACTGTAGTCTTCAATATGCCTAATAATGCCTCTATCTCATTGAAAATCACATGCTGATCTCCTTCAACCATGGTGCGCACTTCATTGATGATTTTTAGAATGATAACCAATTTTGGTTAACTTTCACAAAATTCATCCTGATAGATGGACAACCACAATGAAATTCTACAAACCAAATGTAAACAGTCTTTTCTGATGGTGCTTCATTACCAAATATTGAACAAAGTGATTCTATGCATTACTGTTGAATTAGACCTTTACTAAATCGTAAAAAAATCATCCAACGAAAACCTTCATTTCAAATTTACATTTTTTTTTTTTTTTTTGTTGCAAAATTGCTTTTTTAAAATACTCACTGTCAACAAACTACTCACTCAATTTCTAAACTACAACTGTTTTCACAATAACAGTTGTTGTGTTAATAGTAATGATATCTCAAATAGTGCCACCAAGTGACCATCTATAAAAACTTAAAAGGTAACCCCCGTAATATATACTTTCTAGCTTAATTGACAAAAATTACAAAGCAGCACAGTGTATTTAATCACGAAGCTAGGAAAACTGTGATTAATGAAATTATTCTTCTAGGAAATATGCTGTTTTAACAGAACACAAATAAACCGTGGAAGTGAATAAAATTGGCAGAATATGGATAAAACACAAATTTTATGTTTATGCAGTTTAATGTAGTCTGCTTCCATCTGCAGGTGAGCTGGATACTCACTTGCACACTACTGCATAAGAACATAAAATACCCAAGTATTTTTTCAATTTAATGCATTTAAGACTTTACAAGTTTTTATTTATTTTTGCATATATGTTGCAATAAGTTCCGTTGGTCACCCATCATTTAGAATATAATTATAGCCTTCAATTCAGGAGAAGATCAAAACAAATTGAAATGAATTATTATTTCAATATACTTGTAACATATTTCAAGATAAATAGGTTATATAGCAGCTTTGACCCTAAAACTTATTCCAGACAGCCTTAGTTTGAGTCATGCATCTGACATGACACAATGCCATGCCAATTGACTGCTTTACCTTGCTAAATTTTCTAGATTAGTCATATGAAGTAATGCTTAGTTTGGGTATGGTGCAGAACTTCTCATTCTATAATTAATATATATATATATATATATATATATATATATTAATTATCACAAATAACAATTTTGCCTTCTTCCTGCTGCTGCTAGAGAAATATGTCTATTCCACTATGAACATGCTGGAATGAAACTCCAAAGCCCATTTAGCCATTAAGGTGGAATTATGAAAGCAATTGCTCGTTACTATTTGTAAAGCACAAATAATGCATTAAAAGATGGTAATTTGTGTTATGGCAAGAATTTAGTGTAATATGGTTGGTCAAAAATGTAAAAATATTTTGTTGATGCTGGATGTCTTGCACATTATTTTGGCAAGATCATGATACAAAACAAAACTTGAGGGAGGGTGTTTAATAATAGGGTCTGTCAACTGTCCTTAAGTGATGAATAATTTGAACGAATTTGGATTTCCTTGAGAGCCATGTGTTCCAGGTGTCTCATCTGTATAACTTAGTATAAGAACAAACTTTAATTTTTAAATATAACTGTTAAAATACTTAAAAGTTTTAAATTATTACAAGTACAATGAAACCTGTTCAAGACAGCAGTGACATGGTCCCAGCTTTTTTTTCTACTCTTAAGATATGTTTGTATGTTATTTAGGAATTAAATTAAAATAAACCATCTCATCATTAACAGTATCTTAAAAACGATGATAGCACATTTTTCTCTACACAAACAGTGATTTTGTAGGAAGTACCCTAAAAAGCAACTGGTTTATATATCGCTTAGTTGAAGTCTTTCTTATATTCCTGATAATAATTTCATTTTTTCTGCCATTTTGAAGCAAATCTGTTAACACCATTCATTTCCCTGCATATTTAATTCCAGGCAATTGTGTGCCTGTTTCTGAAGTTTTCTAGCCATCCTTTAAAGCCTGGAATTGTGGCTTATTTAGTTTTTTTTTGCCAGTTAAAGAGGTCTACAGAATAGGTTCAGAAATAAGTATGTTTTTTGAACAGGCATGAACTAATCATCAAATCATTGCTATAGCAGTTAATTTATTTCTTCATAGTCTATTGTTTTATGTTTTATTTTCTTTTCATTAATGCCAACTAGCTGGTCACTCTTGATGCAATTTTTATTTTTCAATCTGAGCTTTCCATAATGAAACTTTAACATTATTTCTTTTATACTTCATTTCTCATTAACCTTTAGTTCAATAACATTCTATGAGGCGGAGTCAAATGAAAATCTTAATTACTTTTTTAAATTTAATTTATTGAACACAAGTGGAACACAAGTGCATAATTTTTCGATATAGTCTCCATGACATTCAACACATTTCCTGGAAATAAAGGAAGTGCATGGATTCCTCTGGAAAAAAAAAACAAATATTGTGTGCAGCCACTCATGCACAGCCTGGTTCAACTGCTAATCGCAATGAAATTTCTTTCCTCCCATGTGGTAATCACCCAGGGCGAGGTCGGGTGAGTATGATGGATGTGGAAGAGTGCCAAAGTGAAGGTCAGTGATGGTTGCAACTGTAGCACTGGCAATATGAGGCCTAGCTTTGTCATGTTGCAAAATGATACCTGTGGTCAGATGTCCACATTGCTTTGATCTGATTGCAGGCTGAAGATGATTTTTCAACATATCTGAATATGATGCATTGGTGGTGATGTTTCCCCTAGCCATGTAGTGTTCCAAGATAATGCATCATTCATCCCAAAAGAGAGTCAGCATAACCTTTCCTTGCTCGTTCTCAGTTTCGGGTTGGTGGTAGTGTACCTCCTGTAATGATTCTTGCGAGGAAGCCGTCAGCATAATGCGGCTAAAATTAAGCACTTTATGAATAATGAATAATGTGATGTGCTGACCCATGATTAACGTTCAGTTTTGCGGCTAATTTCCTCCACTGTCACATGGCAATTTTCCATCACAATAGCTTCAACTGCTGCAAGTTGTGGTGTGCCTTACCTCTGCCACAGAAGCACATTTCTGAACTTTCTACTCCATTCATACACTTGCTGCAGTGATAAACATGCATCACCATCTGGACCTTCATTTGCCGATGGATTTCAATAGGTTTCGTACCTTCATTGCTCAGAAAATGTACGAAGAAGCATTGTTCTATGCTGATGCATGTTACAAGCAGGGCAGCCATTTTAAACTGATATTGTGGCAGCATTTTGCTTGTCTGTAATATGCTGTCTACTTGCAGAACAATGGCATAAAGATTTATTACATTTTTAAGGTTTTCATTTGACTCCCCTTTGTAATAACCTTATCCCTTTAGCAATAGTGCCATAGAACAACATATATTCTTCTATGTCATACACAACATAGACCATTGGTGTGGTCTATGAAAACTGACTGAAGTGTCTCTCAGGTCAGTCAATAGGGCAATAAAACTATTAATCAAAAACCCAACACACAGAATCCTAGGATATTCCACTTTCACCATATTAGGTATTCTTGAATCTTTCATCTTAGGCGAGCACTGCTGCTTGGCCAAATGCTTTTTATATATGGCATAACATTACAGAACTAAATGTCATAGAAGACGGTGCTTCTATTGAATAGTCCATTATTTATGCATACAAATTCATCCCATTAGATTTTGACTGTCTTAAATATATGCAAGCTGCTATGCCTCGGACAGCATTAGTAAATACAGACTATAATTGTGTTACTTTACAAGATTCACATTTTTCTTTATTATGAAAATGTCATTACTACTTTCAAAATGAACATAAGGGATACTTGAAAGGTTAGGCTACAAGATTAGAAAATAATTTTATATTCATTTAAAAAAACTATATCAAAATGGAGAATTTAATAATAATAATAATAATAATAATAATAATAATAATAATAATAATAATAATAATAATAATATATTAGCCCTTGTTAAAATATGGAACGCCCAGTTTCTTACAAAAATGCATTTAACTATAATTACATATTTCAGAATAACAAGCTCATTATTTCTTATGAATGTAGTGTTTTGGTAACTTATAAGCAGTTACTTTATTTTTGTTTTTTGGAAAAATTCATTAATTTTAAATGAAAATATTTCTTTTTGCTCCCTGAAAATATTGAAGCAATTAATACACTGATGAGTATTGGCAAATGATTGTATTTCCATCTTTGACATGTTCTTGAGCTATTTGAAGATGAATTATTCAGAATTGGGCTCAACCTAAATATAAAATGCATTGTAATTTACATTGAATGAACTGTATACTAATATTAATAATTCCATAGAGTTCTAAAATATGTATGTTCATACCATAATTTAATTTAATAATAATCCTAACAAATGAAAATTCTATTGTAAAATGATTCTTAAAATGAATTTTTGTGTTACTGCATTCCAGTTTAAAGGAGTGAAGTATAAAATACCTATGAAATGTTCTAATTTTGAATGAATACCTATAATCTCTTATTTAGAACTCTGTAGTTATTGATTTGGTTATGTACTATGATTAATTTTACATTCTATTAAAGTACTTGTGTTAAAAAACGTTTTATAAATGCATTACAGTGCCAAAATGAGTGCAAGATCTGTCCCAGTAATTAGTAATATTTTCAAAATAAGCATCAATTTACGCAGGATAACGTTGCAAATTGTGTGAAAGACATTATTTCATTTTTAAAACTAAGATATGAGATATTTGTGCTTAGTCTCGAATTTGTTCTCCTCTGTTTGTGTATATTTCAGATGCATATATTTTTTAGGCTGAAGTATAATTTCATATGGACATATATCTGTAAAATAATTATGTAAATAATATTTCTGTATTTTATTATGTAATAAACAAGTTATGTAAAAAAATACTATTTTATAACATTTTCTAAGCAAATGCCCTTTTTTGTGTTAAAAGCTTGAGATGTAATATCTTGTGGTAATCTCATGTTTTCTCAAGATATTGTAAAGCAATTTAGAAGTTGCACACAATTTTTTATTTTTTTAAATTTTTTACAAGAGCTATTGTAGAACATTTTTCTACTTGATAGGTTGAATATCTATATACAGTATAGGGAGTATTGAGTTAGCAGTAAAGGAAGGAAGCATTTGGTGAGAGCTGCTGTTTTGTAGAAGAAGGAAATAAGACACAATGGAATGGATTTGACAGTTTATATAGTAAGAATTGGACAGTTGGTAGTTAAGTATACTGAGGTTGCAGTTAACCCTGATTCAGGGGATGCGGTAGAAAAGATAGGTAGAATGCCTTAGCAATAAGATGAATTCTGTTTCCTAGGATATTAAACAGGAGATACAAGAAGTTCACATACTAAAAAGGGAAATAAAAGATATCAAAGGCTGAAAAAGCTTGGGGACAAGAATTGCAATTTGCTACTTACGGAGATGAAACTAGGAGGATGGGAAATTGCAAATGCCTTTGAATTGGAAAGACAAATAGGCAAGTGAGTGATAAAGTTTACTACCATGAATACCAGAAACATAAAGAAACTGATATTTTTATCAATAAAAACTTGTCAATGGAAAAGGGAAATAAAGAGAAAGATTGTACTAGAAATGAAAAATGCAGGTGCAAATGGTAAAAAGCTTATAAACTGAATACACAACTTTGGATTGCTGGAAAGATGGTAACTGCAAATAAAGAGGAGCTAAGTATAGAAGTGGGTAGAAGGATATGAGTCGGTAACTGGATCGGAAAGTGGAAGATCAAGGGTCTGTTTGACCATGTATGTGCCAAGGAGAGGGGAGGGCAGGCATTGATGATGGAACTTCAAGGTCAAGGAGTCATCATAATGTCATCCTGTAGGAAGATATCACCAGGCAGGAGATTGTCTGTCGGTCCTGGTGGTGTAGTGGTTACCATACTTGCCTCCTAAACCCAAGATCGCGGGTTCGAACCCGGCCAGGACCGATGGATTTTTTCGGGCATAAAAATCCTAAGTATGGCTTCCTTCGGAAGGGAAGTAAAGCCGTGGGTCCCGTGTCGTACATTTAGGGCACGAAAAAGAACCTCAAGCCTGAAAGAGAGGCCTCTGAGCAAAATTTGTTGGCTGTTTCACGCCCTGAGTTGAATGGGACGCTTATGACCTGAGCTGTTAAAGTGCGTCCATAAATAAATAAAATAAAAAAAAAAAAAAAAAAAAGGAGATTGTCTAGAGAGATTCAACAGTTGGCAAAAGGAATGATGGGGGGAAGAATACATTCACTACAGATTCTAGCATTGTGTCAACATCACAAAATATTTTAGAACTTGACAGTATGGTGCAGCAATATGCAGGAAGACATGTGTATTCCTGGCAGCATCAAGACTCAGCAAGAGGGGTCAAGCTCAGAAGTAGGAAGAAATTGCAGGAGTTTAGAGCTAGAGTGATTCAGAATAGGGTGAAAAGAATTTGTCTTTGGGTTTTATTGGTCCGTTGGCTGGAAAGGTGCCTTTATTAGCATTAATTGAGACATAGAGGGATCAGATTAGAATGGTAGAGTTTGAGTTTATAAAAAAAGGGTTTGAGAAGTAATATTTAGTGAAGAGCTTCAGGTGGCTTGGGGCTATTATTTAGAAAGGAATGAAAGGACAAGATTAAAGAATGGAGGGTGTAATGTGGGTAGTATTGATAAAATTAACATTGTGTTTAGGAATAGTTTAGTTGTGGAGTATTGGTTTAGGATACAACAGATATTGGACGTTTCATTGTTAAATGAATGTTTAAAATTTCAGGATTCTGGAGTAGGGGATTTCCATTGGGTAAACATAGTTGGGGAAGAGTTAACAAGAAATGGAATGAATGATGTATGGGTTAAGAAGAAGTAATTTGGAGGGAGGCTTTTGGAAACAGATTAGAGTAAGAATTGAGTATATAGATGGACAGATATTACATTCTATTATGAGGGGGAATATGTTACCAGTGTTCTATCAGAAGATAGAAGGGGATGTTAAATGAGATAGATACATTAGTAAGTGTAATATGCAGGAGAATGAGAAGATGACATGGTTTAGATTAGGAATCTGGAGCCTAAGGGATTTTCAAGAAATTGTGAGCACAGGGTTTGTCCTACATATGGACATTTGGAAAATGTAGAGCATATTTTGAATGCCCAGGAACAAGTGAATGGAAACAAGCAATATGGTAAATAAATGGTTGAAGTTAAATAAGTAAATTGCAGCAAAGAAAATGTTTGGTGACCAAAGACAAATTAGAAATATTTGTATAGAGTTTAGAACATACGCATATGGTCAGTGAGGAGAGAGGATATGTGTGTTTGTGTAATTGGCTGGTTGTGGTAGTGTGATTATATGTGTAGTAGATTAAAAGTTTTAAATGTGAATGAATGTAAGGGGTTCTACAAATAAAATCAGATTATTGAATTGCATAAAATGTTTTAATTTACTAGAAAGGACTGGGGCTTAGCAACAATGTTGCTAACAAAAGGTAGTGCAGCATTTACAAATTCAATGAAAAACAAATTTTATTCATTTAGCAGAACATCTTATCAGAATGAGCTATATAAAGAAATTTGGAAAGAATGGAAGAGGGAGAGGGGTTGTTTAATTCTTAAAGAAACGGGACCAATGCGAGCACCAAGAAACAGTGGATCTACAGCTGAAGATGGGAACCATGGTTCCTGAAACATGTTCTAACTTAAATACAATAAGTGAAATGTGTAAGAAATTTACCCATATTATATAAATTAAGGCTACTGTTGTCACAAACTTTTAATAAGGGCAAGTGTCTGTTATGACCCGACATCAAGTATGAAATTTTCCTTTTGCTTGTGACTGACAGGGTGCCATTTATGATAAAAGCAATCAAAGAAATTAATCCTCACTAATCCATATAACATGGTTGCCACACGTGGTGGCGAAAATATGAACATCCTACAGTAATATGGACAGTTTATTTGCAAATGATAAAAGGATGTTCTTAAAGGCTTGATCAGCAGTGTCAAAATTCATGGAAATGGCAGCTGCCCTCTACCTCAACAACCTAATGTAACGTGACTGGACCAACTCTTTATTATGCCAACATTTTAATGAAATTGTTCAGGTTGTGTGCAGCTTTGATAAAAACAACTGTTCATTTCAAATTAAGCAAATCTCTAGAGTTTGATGCCTGAAACTCTCTTTAAACTTTTACAAACATCAAATTTGGAGAGTCCTCAGACTTGTTGACCAATTCATGCGACATCAATAATACAAATCATTGGACATGTAAAACAGAAAATGATTTATGACCTATGCAAAAGTATATGTGCAAACTTTTGTTTAATTGCTGATACTTTTAACAACAAAGAGAGTTGCCTTAAAATTAAAACCAGGTTTTGAACTAGAACTTTCTTCTAAATTGAAACTCATAAACAGATCTAAAGAATTTAAAACATTTTTTATTGAAAGAAAGAAAATTTGAAGTTACTCAATTCTACTTAATTGTCACTACGATTGCCTGTCGTATCTCTTCAGGATGAAATTAATCAAGGTTAGCTACTGCCCATTGTGTAAGGATGTGAATACTACCCTAAACAAAGAATATTAACCCAACCAATCTTTGTTTAATAAGGGATTTGTGAATGGGAAACAGTTCAGCTGAAACTTAAGGAGTGTCTGAAGTATATGCCAAATATTTTCTTTTTGTCCCTGTCACATCATGTGATCTTGAATGCACCTTTCCACAATACAGACATTTGGAAACAAACAAAGATTTACTTTTGAGACTTTTAGAAAACATGGTTGGTTACTAATGGCCATTGGGGATGCTAATATTTATAATTTTTTTCCTAGCTTCCCAATAATAAGCTAATTTATTTTTCATTCATTTGTAGCTATCAAATGACTGCATTTCAGTAGATATTCTTTTAAAAAATATACCTGTAATGCTAATGTTGCAACCATAAATACACAAATCATGATGAAAGAATGGATCTGTAGGAATGATTCAGATCTCAAACAAAATTTTAAAACAAATTAGATTAGAAAAACTGTCAATCAATAAATTTAAGTTGTCTTTTTTAGTGAAAATATTTTTCCATTGTACAAATTGTAGCTATTTTTATCATCACCTGTTATACTGCAGTAGCATAACAAATTTCATTTTATGTAGCTTGCAGCAGCCATTGTTGTGTTTGAAGGATTTGTAAGGTGGATCTACTGCAGATAAACTTTCCTGAAATTTTCTACTAAACTGATTTGATTACTTTTTTTATAAACTGCAAATATTTTCTTCTTTACTAAATCTCCAAGCCAAGACTCAACATGTACATGTAATGAAATGGAAACTAAACACTACATTCATTAATATTTCAAGGTTCTATGGAGTCCTATCAATTATAACTGATCTGGAGTTTGCTGCCCCCTGATGCACAGGCAATTATTGATTACTGGGCCACCATGTCTTGTAAATTGGGGCCCAGGCAAATGAAATATATGAACCAGTGTTTAAGCATTCTTTAACTTTTGGACAAAGAATAATTGGCAAACCATGGTTGCAGTTTCAGAAGGAAAGGGTGAAATAATATAATAGGTCCTAAATATTGTACTTACGAAGCTGTTGACAATGGAGTGGCAAACCTTAACTTAGGTACTCATTTTTTACACTAAACTCCATTCACTTACACAAAAGTAAGATGAGTTTCGAGAGAATCTCTCCCATCTTCAGTTGCTCACTGAACCGCCGTTACTCGAAACTATGGCTAGACAAACAGATGTTCCTTTGGTGGCCTCTGTTGGTTGAAGTAGCAAGTTGCTGAGCTCATCCATAGGAGGAAACTCGAAATTCATTAGGTTTTCTCTATTTTTTAATATGAAAATTTTTTCCCAAGTGGATAACTCCAATGGGCTGTGAAGATGTTTCAGCAGTTTTATTCTCGGTTAAATTTATTTAAATGGTTAACATCAATAAATTTAAAAACAGAAGAAATAGAAGACTTATTAAAACTTACTAATATTTGCATTAAACAAAATTACTTCAACTTCAACAAAAAATATTACCAACAAGTTTCAGGCCTAGTTATGGGAAACCCTTTGCCACCTTTTCTAGCAGAATTATTCATGAGCTCATTTGAAATACACATCAAAAAAGCCTTCCCTTTAATTTTCAAGTCATGGTATAGGTATGTGGATGACATTTTTGCAATAATACTGAAGAAACTCAATAGATGCCCTGAAACTTCTTAATTTGCAACATGAATCCATACAATTTACTACAGAAGAAGAAAGAAATGCCTGGATACCATTTCCAGATTTAAAAATTATAAGAAATGGAGATTTGAATTTAGGAATTTACAGAAAAGAAACATGCACAGATTGATGAATATTCCACTCACAGAAGCAGAGTACAAAATAGAATACAAACAAATAATAAAGACAGCTATAATCAATGGTTTCAACAAAGACACAGTGATAAAAATTATCAAATCTAAAAGACAAAAAGGAATAAGGGAAGTTTACACATTGAAAAACACAAAAGAAGAATACAAATTCAAAAGTTTCGCCTACCATCCAATTTACCACAACAAGTTCAAGAAAATTTTTAAAGAACATGGGATAATGTTAGTCCCCAAAGAACAGATACAACATCAAGAATTTATTAAATTGCACACTAAAAGACTACATATCAACAGAACAGAAATCAGGAATTTATGAAATAAAATGTGTAGATTGTGAGCAGAGTACATAGACAAAACAAAGAGAAGTTTGGAAATTTGGGGGAAAGAACATTTTAGGAATATTCGGTTTAAGCAGGTGGATAAATCAGCAGTAGCAGCTCACTTTTGGACCAAAAACCATGAAATAAAACTGGAAATTAAACTGCTGAAATGCCTTCACAACCCGTTGGAGTTATCCATTTGGGAAAAAAATGTTATATTAAAAAATAGAAAAAACCTAGTGAATTTCGAGTTTCCTCCTATGGATGAGCTCAGCAACTTGCTACTTCAACCAACAGAGGCCACTACAGAAACATGCATTTGTCCAGCCATAGTTTCGAGTAACGGCTGTTCAGTGAGCAACTGAAGATGGGAGAGATTCTCCCGAAACGCATCTTACTTTTATGTAAGTGAATGGAGTTTAGTATAAAAAATGAATACCTAAGTTGAGGTTATAATAAGTCCTATTAGGATTTATTAAATATTCAAACTAACTCCATTTACTCATACAATATTAAGACATGTTTTGGGGAAAATTGCTTCCATCATCAGCTGGTGATGTAGATATGGTAGCTGGATCTCAAGATGCTTCTGTGGCATTCTGCAATGGTTTGAATGAGTTGAGTTGCTGAGTTCATCCATGCATGGAACATCAAAATTCATTTAAGTTTTTTGTTCTATTTTCTAGGATGAACATTTTTTCCCCAAGTAGATAGTTTAATGTGAAGTTCTTTGATCAGCTTAGCCTCTGGTTTAATTTTATGATTGTGGGTCCAAAAGTCAGCTGCCACAGCTGATCTACCAATTTACTTAAAATGAATATTCATAAAGTATTCCTTTCTCCAAAGTTCTAAATTTCTCTTCATTATTCCAATGTATTTTCGATTACAATCTGCACAGTTTATTTCATAAATTCATTATTTCTCTTCTATTGATATGGTGTCTTACTGTGGAACCAAGTACATTTTTTACATTATATGTATTCTTTGGGGCTAACTTAATGCCATTCTCTTTGAATATTCTATTAAATTTGTTGTGGAACGTTGGATGATTTGTGAAACTTTTAAATTTATATCTTCCCATGATGTTCTTCCATGTGGAAACCTCTCTTAGATTTTAATTTATTGCCAATTTTTATTGTTTTGTCTTTGTTGAAATCATTATTATTGTGTTAATTATCTGTTGGTATTCTGTTTTGTACTCTGTTTCTGTGAGTGAGATGTTAATTATTTTGCATGTCAAACTGTAGAACACCACATATTTCTATGGGATGGGTTATGACTTATATTATATGTAACTTTTTGTGTGTGTCTGTTCTGTGGGTTCATATTTTTATTTCTATGAATATCAATGAATGTAAAAGACAAAAATCTATATGACAGATTTCCACACTGAAGAACATCAAGGAAAGGTATAGATATCAGGAATTTATGAAATTAAATGTGCAGAATTTAACTGAAAATACATTTGAAAAAGATAAATTCTGAGAAAGGAATACTTTAAGAATATTAGTTTTAAACCAATTAGTAAATGAGCAGTAGCAGCCCATTTTTGGACCCACAATCATGAAATAAAACCAGAGGCTAAGCTGCTGAAAGAACTTTACAACCCAATGGGGCTATTTACTTGGATATATATATATATATATATATATATATATATATTTTTTTTTTTAAATGGATAAACTCAGCATTTCAAATTATCAGAGACCACCACAGAAGTACCTTGAGATCACAATGAGTCGTCAGTAAACTGATGATGAGCGATTACACCAAAAAACATGTCCTAATGTTGTATAAGTAACTGAGTTAGTTTGATCCAATACATTCTAATAGGATATAATACCACTCCACCATCCACACAGCTTCTTAAGTACAATTTAAATAATAATACAGCAGATTCTCAGCACTCTGTTTCTGTTTTAATATCATAAATTCAGAATAATATTATTATAAAGTAATATCAACATAAGTCAGAGTAAAATCACTGATTTTCATTTACCAAACAGTAGATGTGTTTTTCCATGAAGAACACAAAAAATAATTTTTTTTACAGAGTATAAATATGTTAACAAAATAAATTATTTCCATAACAATTCACTTAAACCAATTATTACAGTACCTATTGCACATAACGCTTGCTTTGATCAATACAAGTCTTAACACAGTCCATCAACAATGTAGTACTTTCTTGAATATTGCACATGTATTTAACAGAGTTAATAGCAAGTCTTAAAAACAAAATACACACACCATCACCCCAGAGTGTATCTTAGTGCTTAATAATGTTTGTATTCAAATGCCGAACTGAACACATATATGTATTTTAAGTTTATATATCATTTGTCACAAACTTCTGGAGCACTGGGAAAGAAAAATAATTCTCTTACTTTTTTCACTTTTCCTATATTGAACACTTAGAAGCCGGGAACTATCTGATAATTTAATTCAAGGGGAACATAAATAAACCCCAGCAATTCACTGTTTTAAGGATTATTACTGTGTTATGAACAGTATTACTACATTATTAATTAAAAAAAGTTTCTTTTAATTTTATAATATCATAAAGATAGTAAATTGTTATTGTCTTGGAACAAATCTACCACTAAAAATTTAGTTATAACAGGATTTTGCAATTTTTCAGAACATCACTTTGTTCTAATACTGTGTAGCAAACAAAGTCTTTCTACTTTTTCTCGCTCATCAAACAGGTGTCTATATAAGAAACATTTTAAATTGCATATTTGTCTACACTTCTCAGAAGGATATTAATGCCATATATATCCCTGGCCAACTGTTCATATGAATCTTTATTGCTCTAATTTATCATAGTTGTCTGCCAGTTTTTAGGTGTGCATGTCTTTGAACTTAAATACCTGGATTTTTCAATAGTTTACTTTAAGAGAATTATAAACTAATAATCCTGTGCTCCTTGTACATATACAAGGCTTTCATGTAAAATGATCCCACTTGTAGGGGAAAGAGTAGGGAGCTCTGCTCGCAGCCATTGGGATTCAAAACACCTCACCATGCATGCAGGATAGTTTTTACTTGAAAACCCTGTAGGTAGTTCATGTCAAGAATATATCAAATTTCTACAATGCTAATAACATATTTTAAAATGCTGTTCACCCAATAGCCTTAATACCTCTAAAACATGCAAATACTGGAATACCTTGAAAACCCCAGTGGGCAACTGTGGTCATTATTGGAAATATCTTTATATACGCCCTTAACTCAAAACTAAATGAGTGAATTCTAATAAACAGAATTTGTTTTTCTTACATTTACACAGCAGTACTCTAAATATATCAAGTTTGTACTCCTTCATTTAATTTCCCTGAAATGACACATAAAGTCCAGCTTACTGAGAAACTACATCAACAAAGTAGTTATCAGTTGCTAGGCAGAGATAGTAAAGTAATTAATTGCACTTCTACTTATGTTCACTTTCTTCTTTCCCAAGATAAAGATAATCTGTGATTATGTCTTGTGTGTGCCATATTGCATGGTTTTCTTAATGGACTCGGCAACGCTTTTAAAATCTTACAAGCATCCCTGCACAATACTTCCACTTCTTTTTTAAATACCTTATACACATTCATGAACACACAAAAAAAGTAATATCCTTGTATACCGTAGTGAATGAATATTGAATTATTGAAGATAGTGAGTATTACAATTAAGATTTTTTAAAGAAAACAGTTAAATTCCCTGAATGGATCTGAAAATCATCTAACATAAGACAATGTATATGAAAACTAATCTGACAAAGGCTTGGTGAGTTTATTCAATATTTTGTCTGCCGAAGGCAAGGCAGCAAATGTAAAGTAGAGGAAGTGATAGATAACCAGTAATCTGCCACCTAACATTGCACTTATTAGATCGCTGGAATTAGAACTATGCAAATTGTTGTTCAATCCTGTGGGAACCAGCCAAACAGAACCATTTCTATAAGTTTCCAGGAACTGATTTAAAACTTTTTTATGTACCAGTGCGAATTCACTTATTCCATATAAAATGATTAATACTGCACCGATTGCACATAAAAACTAACATTCACATCAAACAGTGGCATTTCACCAGGAATGTGGTAATTTACATATCCATTCAAGTAAAATTATGCCTTAAACGTTCTTTCACATTTCTGTAGCTGGTGTCACTGGTCAATTTCTGGATTATGCCATATCCTGGGATACAAAGATATGATATAACCCAAAAAACTACCTCACTAATAAAACCATCCCTTAGTGGGAGAGAGAGAAACCCAAAACAACAAACATAATGAGTCTATTAATTCTTCACTTATAAATTCAAGAAATGATGCACAAAAATTCTTGAAACATGATATCTTATAAAACCTTTGCTCTCTGGTCTAGATAGGCACATATATTACCTAATTTACCTTAAGTCAATGTTTTTCATATGTGAATATTTTTAGCTTAAAAACTTAATTTATTACTGTTCCTATTATTTCCAAAAATTTTAATCAAAAAGCAGTTATATATAAAATATGTACTGCAAAGAAAAATATACTGTTGTACAGCACACAGAACATAACTCTTGTAATATCAAGGATGTATCAATTTTTGTTTCACTCTTAGCAAATGCCAATTGATTAGCCAAGAAGCAAAAGGCTATATGCAAACATTTAACTCATTAGCCATATATTACTTTCACTGCTGCACTCAATCTGTTAAAAAGAAATTATTATTTTCTTGTTTTAGCTAATGACTTTCAACTGAAGTATCTTGTAAAATTCATCAAATATTTAATAAATCTCCAAAAGGGAGAAAAGAAGTAAATAAGTATTTTCCGTACACCAAATAGTTATGATGATGTATCTATAAGCTATGCATAATTTATTCAGTATACCAACTATGGTACTGGCAAAACAGAGAACTTTATCAATGGAAATTAATAATTCTATGAACTCTACAGTCTATAACCAATGCTTAAAAACGACCTTCTAAGTAATATGCTGCCATTCCCAACACAGGGGCACCAGTTGCATCATTTGGAACATCACCTGCAGATGGGGCAATGTCAAAGTGAGAGTATTCCAGAGGTACTTCTGAATCTGAACCATGCTGTAAATTAGTAACAATTAATTAGTGGAATAATTACTGTTATCACTTATGAATTAATGTTCATGCTATATTAATACTGTGATATAAACCACCTGAAACTGATACATTCATTGGAATTGGTAGGACATGCCAGTAATTTGACACAACATGGCATAGTATGGCTGCTGAGAAGAAAAACTGTGTTGATACTATTTTATCAGAATGCAGCAATAGGAGTATACCAATTAGGAAATATCACCTCCTGGAAGCACCAAGAGGAAGCATGTCAACAAATGGGTTAAGGAAGATGATAAATAAATTTGAGGTTACTGGTGATTTGGGCGTGGCATCAGGAAGAGAAAAGTGACCTATCATCATGGAAGTTGACCAAGTTGCTGTGGCTGTAGCTGACCATGGAGCATTTGCCCCAAATTTTGCAACCATTTCTTTACTTTTTTTACATCTCTTGGTCTAGTGGTAACAATACTTGCCTCATAGACCTAAGATCATGGGTTTAATCCTGGCCAGAGTCAATGGATTTTTTGGGGGGTTAAAATCCTAAGTATGGATGCCTTTGGAAGAGCAGTAATGCCATGGGTCCTGCATCATAGATTTACAGCATGTAAAAGAACCTCAACCCTAAAAGCAGAGGCCTCTGAGCAAAAAATTTATCGACTTTTTCACCTCTGAATTGTATGGGACAATGACCAGAGATGTTAAAGTGTCCATAAATAAACCAAATAATTTACATTTCTGGTTTTAATGAAGAAAGTGGTAGAACATGGTTTTCATGCAGCAACAAATGCATAATTGAAGATTAAATTTTTGTTAATATTAATTACAATCACATTATGTAATGTACTGTACTGTAATAATGCGTGTTGGAGCTGGCATGCAACTTCTGTTATGTGATCTTTGTTTCCGACAAAGTGGCCATTAATTATTTAAGTAAGTTTACCTACTTTGGTTAAATAGATAAGAGTAACAATCTAAAATATCATCTTATCATTTGGTAGGAGAATAATTACCTTATCTAAGCCAGAGATCATAATTAGGAATGCAGCTGGACCTTGATGACCACGTGGAGTTTGTGTGGAAGGCTTGTTGTTCGCTTGCATGATATCATCTCTCATTGTTCCTTTACCTGGAGGGAAAGATTACACATGGCATCTTAAAACAAATATACTTTCCACTAGGCTGTTTTAATCAGTAAAGGTGAATGATATACAAGAATACATTTAAAAATTAAAATCCAGATATATTTTCAAAGTCATTGTTTATATCATCAGCATAAAGCAAACTCAATACCCTTTACTACATTAATGTGTTCAGTTGTTAACACTAGCTCCACTTACTTTTTTAGTGTTAACAACTTAAACACATTAAAGTAGGATATATTACCACTCCATTGTCTACAGCTTCGTAAGTACAATTTTTTACTTAATCAATACCCTTTGCTGATGCCAGCTGTATTAGTTCTAAATACAAGTTTAGTTAAAAGTCCTGTACCACTATATCTTTTGGAGCATATGATAAATTGACATGAAATTGGGGTTTAATGAATAATGAACTAAAAAATTAAATTATTGACTTTTTCTGCTTCTGGTTAAACTGGAAGTAATACTAGTCTCTTTGAATGAAACACATATCTGTATATGTGAAATATATTTTCACATATATGAATAATGCTCATTAAAAGCTTTTCAAAAAGTATCCACACTAGATACTTCAATAAAAATTAGAGTAGCCAAGCCAAGATAACAAAAAGTGTACACCAGATAATAAGGAACTCCTATTTACTGCGTTTTTGTCAGTAATAGCACAAAAAGCCTGTCCTTCATTTATAACCATGAAAAAATGTTTATTGATACAGAAAAATCTTTTTCCCTTGGTTAAATTTGACATCTAGTGTGCTATGTAATTCTTATATCCAATGTGAGTGAAAGGGAAAGAATTATAATTTTAATGACAGTTGGCCATGAAAACAGGCAATGATCTCATCAAGAGGCAACTAATTTATTTAATGATATGCATCCAGATGCCAATTGTATAAATTTCAATGCATTTTGTTTATAGTGTTTTGTAATTAAGTCAATATTTCAAGCATTTCAATGCTTAGTAATACTTTGGTATGGTTAGAAAAACCATCTTCTGTCTTTCAGACTTAGTGCTAACTACCCAAGCTTCTTTGTTAAGATTTTGTGTTTAGATATGGCTCTCTTAAAAAATATCTGAAGTACTTCATTAACATTTTGTACACATCATACAATTTGTGTTCTACATGTTTTATGCTATTATGTATGACATATTCCATAAGTTGAAAGGGGGAGAAAAAAAAAATTGGGTCAATGCTGGGATTTGAACTGCAGATCTTCATTTTCCTACCATGACTAGTCTGAAAGAACAATTTCTATACGTAAATTAACCTCTGTATAGTTGGTTAAAAACCACCACAGGTAGATGGATGAGGTCGTTAAGGCACAGACTCATGATTGGGAGGTGTGGGGTTTGAATCCCACCAGGAACATCCTCCCTAACTGAGGTTTCTAGGTTATCCTCAGTCCTCATAAATGGTCCTGAACGTTTCCTTTCTTTAAAAAAAAAACACCTTTCCCAATATATCATTTCATCTCATATATCATCAATCAGTGTCCATCAACTGTGGTGCCTTAGTAGTAAAAAACTGGTGTTAAATATTATTTAAAAAAAAAAGTTGGTTAAATTAAAACCCTGGGCCTTTACGAGTCACCTCTTGAGGAATACATTCTCTCATACTTAGGGAGGTCTCTGGGGTATATAGGATTAAATGAGAGAGATTCATGGTGCTTAGAGGAGGAGAACTTGATAGCTCAGTTGGTACAGCATCAGCTCGGAAAGCTGAAGATCTGTGTTTCGAATCCTGGCTGTGACCCAAAATTTTTCAAGTCTGATTCTTCATTTCCAACTATATCCTAAAAAATTGTAAAAGGACAATTTCTATACATATTCCATAATGTTTATAATTTTTGTGCCATAGCATCACACTGCTCCCTTACAGTGCAGAATGGTTTCAATGTTTTCATGAAGCTTGTCTAGACTATGATTGTTCTTTCAGTATTCCGCACAAAAAATGCATCAGATAATGACAAATCAGAACTTCTTGAAGGACTGGAAAATCTAGTGTCTAGAAAACAGTTGTTGGGGGAAGGTGACCAGTGGGAGATTGCATGTTTGTTGAAACATTTGCTTCTGCATATCAAGATTGCTCAAAATGTATCCGATTCCCCCTAAAAATTGCAATAACTGCATTAATTCCATTTCCATGTGCATCCTTAACAAAGTACAAAACTATGACGCTGTCACTTTCTCCTAATGTGATGGTCTCTATGCATCTTCATCTGGCTTATCCCAACTGAGAAAATGAACATTTTGCTTATTGATATGACCACTCAGTATGTGCACATTTATCTGGTTTTTCACAACCAAGAAAATGAGCATTTTGCCACTCAGTAACATATCACATTTGCCACTCCACCACCAGTTTTGGAGATAGGTACTCAGGATCGTGATAAATATTGAACATAACATTTGCACAATATTGTATTTTTGTTATGAAATCTGGCTCCTTCAGCAAATGGAATATATGTATAACATCTTCTTTTGTAAGAATTATTTTGCATACAAACTTTGCTTACCTCTTTCTTGGGCCACACTGCACAATGCATCCAGGTACTATATCTAAAAATTCTTGACCCAACCAGAAAGCACAAGATTTAAGAGATACCACACCCACCTCAACATACTCACTTTATAAACCAATACATTTAATCCAATGACTTTCCAACTTTCTAATACTCTCAGTAAAATAAGATATCTCCAACTGTGAAAAATAAGTTTCTGTCTTAGTTCCAACCTGAATCTTCAGGCATCAAACCATTTCTTCAGGTTTGGGAACAAAAAGTAATTGCTGGGAGCTTGGAAGTGAGGGTCTGCAGTTTTGCAGCAACAATTCCAGACATGTGTAAAGGTGCTTTATATAAAACCTATTTTAAACCAGTTAAAATCTCTCTCCCATCGGAAAGTTAAAATTCTAAAATGGTTCAAATGGCTAAAATCTTCAACACTCTTAAGCGTTTCACTCTTTAAACTGTTAAAATTCAGGACATGTTTCCTGACCAGTCGATCACATTGTCAACTGATGAGCTAATGAGTCATGCTGGAGTTGAAAAGGCAGATGCCCATAAGGGGCTCTGGTGATCTATGGAAGAACTTATACAGAATGTTATCCGCTTTCGGAACTTTGAAGTTCATAAGCCTGTGTTCATTTTCCTTAAAAAAAAAAAAAATGTTCTCCTATATGCTTAATTCTTTGGGAAATTGAACAGTTCTCAATAAATTAATATTTTTGTTAATTTCATGGTGTTCGTTCCAAAAATCTGCCGCTACAGCTGACTTTTCTATTTGTTTAAGTCTAATGTTTCTCATGTGTTCCTTCATTTTACATTATGTGTAAAGGTGTATTATAGTGATGAAAGAAAGTGTGAACGTTTAGCCAAAGTAGCATTCTTCAGTTGGCAAGGAGTGAAGCATAATATTCTCTATTGATAGTTCAGCCCTTCTGGAGGAGTATATTGCACCACACCATGAGAATCCCAGAAAACAACAGTCACGACTTTTCCTGAAAATGGAACCGTTTTTGCTTTCTTTGGTGCAATTTCACCTGTTGCCATCCACTGTTTGGCTGCTCCATCTCTTGCATGCAGTGATGAATCCATGTTTTATCTATTGTTATGAAATATTAGAGAAACTCACTGGGATTGCATTTAAGTAAGTCTAAGCACTCTTGCAAAATGTTAATTCGAATATGTTTTGGTCCATTGTCAACAAATGCGGAAAGTTTTCTCATATTCAAAACTTTGTGTAAAATGTAGTAGACACAGCCTTTTCAGGTCTTTGCAATGTCAGCCAACTCGCATACCTTCAATCAGTAAAACTCAGTGTGTGGCGATAGCTGTATACCGAGAATTCAATAATATTACGGACTTTTATTCAATTCCTGTTTAACTGAAAGTAATTCCAACTTTCCTATTTTAAATGGAATACCCCAATATATGTTTAAATTTTTGAATAATGCTCATTAAGAGCTTTTCAAAAAGTATAGTGAGTAATAAAATTTTTATTACATTTTATCATTCATAACATAAATACTGTCCTCTGTTTATATCCATGAAATCACTTTTATTGATATGGAAACTTCTTATTTAAGGGGTTTAATCCAATATCAAGTGTGTTAAATAATTTTATATCATAAGGGAAAGAATTTGAATTATTGTGGCTTTGGAGTCAAGCAATCACCTCATCGAGAGACAATTATTCTATTTAATGATATGCATCTGGATCACAACGCAATACAATTCCACATACCGCAGTGACTGGAAGTGTAAAGGGCTTACCAAAATCAGTTTGTTTGAAGTGCAACTGATGAGAAAACTTAATTTGAAATTCCAAATGCAAAATTTTCTACTACAAATTGCCATTAGAATCAAATATAAGCCAAAGATCCCTAAAAACGTCAAGCTACATCCTTATAAGGTTACATTTTGGCAGAAATTTTCAGAGGATTCCCAATTTTTCTGAGACAAATTCTATTCTCAGATGAAGCCATATTTTGCCTGAATATAACTGCTAATACTGGTCAGATGTAAACCCACACACAGTACCTACAAAAACTTAATGTTTGGTATGGATTGTCAAACAGGAAATCCAGAGACAACTCCCATATAATTAATTAACAAAGATCCAGATTCCACTTCCATATAATTAATAATTATTTATTATAACATATCCAATTTAATCATTTACTAAATATGTATATTATTATAAACAAACAAGAGGTAGAAATCCAATTTGTGCAGTAAGGATGAAACATGTATTAACAATGTAGCAACATTCTGGTGCCATGAGCAACGTCAGCTTTTGAATAGAAAAGGAACCTTTCTTTCCTCTCTGTTAAAAGAAAAATCTTTAAAGTGAACCTTGATAGATCGCTTTCACTCTTGGGTAAGTGACTCCTTAAAAAGAGAAATTCTCGATATGTACATCACATCTAACATAGAACAGAATGGAATGAGCTCAGCTAATAAGCACTGGAATTTTAAATTATATCTTCAAGAATCTTTCATCTGCAAAATACTAAGCAAATCAGAGAGTAAAGTTTAGGATGCATCTAGAATGTTCTAAGATTTGAATTCTCGCTTTCAGCCCTTAATCAACCCCTTAAAAAAGAAACAAAAATTGCTATATATAATGCATCTAGCTTAGGAAAGAAAGGAATGAAGGAATAAGCATGGGAATTTTAAATTATATCCCTGAGAATCTTCCATCTCCAAAATACTGAGCCAATCAGAGAATAAAGTTTAGAAAGTGTCTAGAATGTTCTAAGATTTGAATTCTCGTGGAGAGATGCATAGAGAAACCATTAAAAAGTATTATTTGGAGGCATTATGAGGTCAATTGGTTTTTGGAGATGTAAGAGGGCATTTCATTTTAAGAGGTGTAAGAAGTCATTTCATTTTAGGAGATGTAAGAAGACAGTTTTATTTGGGAGACGTAACAGTGCAGTTCAGCTTAAGAGAAGTAAGAATTCAGTTCTTTCCAAAAGATGAAATAATTCTATTTAATTTCACTAATGCCCACTAGGGGAAACAAGTATTAAAAATATCTTCATAGGAACAGTTGTAATAGAAACAAGGAATCTTAATTAATCTGAAAGCTAGGTGAATTTTGAATAGGAATAACAAGTTTAACATGTGATTTAGATCATTAGAAACATTACCAAAATATTACGGCTCCTTGCAAGTGGTCTAGACATGTCATGAATAAAAAGTGACTGATTAAATAAATGCAGCGAAGTGTGACACATTACCATTATTTAGTAAAGTCCCATCCGGTGTCTTTTTCCTCCCTTGTGAACATTCTAGAAAAGCTTTAAAACATTTACTGAATCCCTGAGAAGAACACCACTTCGTTCGCGGCGGGAGACAGTGTTCAAAGCAGCAGCATAGCTGATGTATTCATCGAGATCAAGACTCATCAGCATCAGCAGCTAAAGTACATCTTTCTCCAATTCACTAAAATCAATTTCTTCCCCACAACTAAATATAAACTATCAGTCTTTTTAACATCATAACAGTAATCAAGCTTCCATTTATTGTAAACCGCTGAAAAATTTGGCACCAAATGGTGCTAAATCTAAACTAACATATCGCCATGGGTGGCCGAGGTCGTTAAGGCATGGACTTGTGCGCAGGAGGTCTAGGGTTCGAATCCCACCAGGACCGTCCTCTCTGAGTGAGGTTTTTTCCAGGTTTGCCTCAGTCCTCATAGCTGGCAAATGCTGGGGAGGTACCCTAAAATTAGATTTGGAACATTTCCTTCCTTAAAAAATCCTTTCCCAATATATCATTTAATTTCATGTATCATCAGTGTCACCGCCTGTGGTGTTTCAATAGTAAAAAAGGGCATTAAACACCATTCAAAAAAATAAACTAATATACATTTTGAAAACAATAGCAAACTGGCGCTTCAATATGGTGCTTTTATTATAACCAACCTACAAAATAAACATAATAAAACCCATTAAATATAACATTTAATTTTGTGTTCGAACCAATACAGTGAAGCTACTATTATGTTCTTAATTATCTAGGGGGTCAATTTGATAATCTTATGCTCCACTTACTGTCAAATAATGCAAAAGCCTGCGAAACTAGTTTTGCATAATTCAACAGTAATTGGAGCTTAAGATTATCAAATTGACTCACTAGATAATTAAGAACATATTAAAACCCTTTTTCAAAATTTGCCACAGTTGGTATTGTTGGTGATCACATCAATGGTTCTTTCTTTAGAGAAATGCTAAACTATAATAGATAATTGGATTTGCTTCAAATAATATAGTCCCAGCTATTGCAAATTTGCTTACACATTCAGTCAACAATGAGCTAATGGCATTATTGTAGAAAAACCTGGTCTAAGTGCTGAAAAACATTCTATACATAGCGAGCTGGTGCTCCACTAGGCACTGTCTGTCTATTCGTGAGCTTTACCACATTTTTAAAGTCTTAAAACGATATACGAATATATGTTTTAATTATAGCTTCAATACACTTTATGACACACACACTATAAAATGAATTTTTCAATGGAAACATTTACCTTTATGAAAAGCAAAGTCTTCTTTTCGAATTGTGCTGATTTCAATCATGTCTCCCAGAGCATCAGCAGCAGCCTGTAGTTCCTGTGCATGTGATTTCTTGCGTGCTGGACCATTATCCATCACAACCTGGGACAAATTAATTATTCTATATGAGTAGAGCTTGCAATACTCATACTAGACCCTATCAGTAGGCCTATGATAAATAGAGGCCGATTTATTTAATGATTTGAAAATAATTCAACTGCCTATATTACAGCAATTAATATTATTAGGACTTTCTGCAAATAATGAAGGTAATTCATGTATAACAGTATTAATGAAATGCGTGGTTATATAAGTAATATATTTTTTTCTACAACTTTCACTACTTAATTGCAGATTAGGGTTAGGGACAGACTCTTTGCTTAGTAGCCAATTCTTGAAGTAATTGTCATAGATTGACATTTTTCAAACCATGTTTTGTGAAACCCATATACCTACCTAGGTCTGGCAATGCTGGGCTCTATTATATTTCTACTAAGTGGTTGGTAAGTAGATGGGTTTACCATTTTAGGAAAAAATGTTTCACATTTCCGAGCCACATACTTTTGGACTTTCAGTTCTTATACACTGACATCAGTTTTACTTATATCAGCCAAAGTGGTAGGGAGTTTTAAGTATGAATCACAAGAAACCAAGGAGGGAAAAAGTTCTGCACCGAAGTTTATAGTGTGTGCATAATATGCCTTATAATTACAGCTTGATTATACCATTTTTTTAAGGAGAAACAATCAAGATAAGATTTTATAACTTATAATTTTAGACTAATGTTTATAAGCACATTATCTTAAACATAATTATGAAAAAATATTTTGTCTTTAAAACATTTTTTAAAATTATCTGTTGCATGTCGCGCACAAATTTTGCACAATTTTGTATTTTGCATGATGCTTATTGTATGTGTTTTGAGTATTAAAAGCATGTGTAGATTACTTATATTACAATGTTTAAATTGCATAAGCCTCTGAAATCTTGATTTGCTAGTCTACTATTTCTTTCATTATATATTTGGTTGTGTGACGGCTCAATTAAGGGCAGGTTGATACTGAGCTCTTGCCACTCACCCCACTCCACTGTAGTTAATTTCTTGCTGAGACAAAAGTGCCTTGTTTTCTTACAATGACAAATAATCCATTCTGAGCAAAGGGAAATCTACTCTGACCATTTTTAACAGATATGTAGAGTTTCTCAGAAATAAAATTAGTTCAGACTTTTCCACATATTTACAAATGTTGGTACCATTATGTTGATGTCTTTCCAATAGTAAATGAAAAATGGAAACAGGATGCAATAAAACTACTCAACCTATAAGGTAACACTGTTAAATTCACAATGGTTTTTTCTTTTATGGATATAAAAGTTATAAAAATTATAAAAAATGGCAATAAACTGGAATTTGGCATATTTAGAAAAGATACCCATACAGATAAGTATGTAAAAAACAACAGTCAAAATCCAAAGCGGCATAAACTCGCCATAAATCGTATTACCATAAAATCATAGATATAGTACTGAAAAATGGCTACATGATAGATTTGATGAACAAGAAAATAGAAAAAATTCAAAAAAACAAACTGAAGACATTATTACACTACAAGGCTGCAAGAAGATATGTATATATATATATATATATATATATATATATATATATATACACACATATAAGAAATTCACATTCCATCCTTGGGTACACTAAAATTCCAGAAGATTTTTAAAGATGCAAACATTATTTTGGTCCAATAAATAAATGTAGTTTAAAAAAACTTCCTAAAAACCAACACAAAATACAAAATTCTGCCAGGAAAACATTCAGGCATTTACAAAATAAGTTGCAAAGACTGCAATATGAAGTATTTAGGTAAAACAAAAAGAAACATTACCCTATGGCTTAATGAAAACATGAGAAATGTAAAAATATAAACTCATGGAAAAATCAGCAGTAGCATACCATTTCTGGCAAAAGAACCACAAATTCCAGAAGAACCCAGAACTCCTAAAAGCTCTTCAAAAACCCACAGAATTAACAGTATGGGAAAATATATTTATAAACAAAAACAAGAAAAATTTATCATATAACAAATTATTCACTGTGAAAATTCCAAACTATTCAAATTTATTTATTAAAAAAAGGGGGGGGGGGAAGAAAAGGGGAAAAAAGAAAAAAGAAATTTAATTTGAAATGCTAGTTGGAACTTGAACAAATATAATTAAGATCACTGTATGATTGAGTAAAACAAGTGAAGAAGTGAAATGAAGTATGTAGTTCCAATTAGCATTTTCAATATATTTTTATTTAGCCCATTCTTTTTTAAATTCTCAATACAATCTCATGGAACTTTTGTCTATATAATTCCAAAACATTTCTTGTTCTTCTATATATTCTATCCTTTATCTAGTTTTCTCTCAACCATTACATTGCTTTTTTCTTTTCTTCACATCTCTGCTTTCCTATTTCTTCTAGAGTATTTCTGTAAACATGAAACTCAGATTGCTTTCACCCGATTCCCCCCCCCCCCCCCCATTAATGCTCTGCTTATCTTATGTCAAAGTTTTCTGCACCAGAACTTCAAAGCTTTGAAAAAATTGTTTTTCCTATTTCTAATAATCTGCCCTGTTAAATGACAGCCTCAGTAACCTTAATATTTTTTTGCAAAATGCTAAAAGCATATGTACTTTTAGCCAATTCTCCTCCATGCCACATATTCCCATTCTGTTTAACATTTAAGTTTTTAAATTCAGGAAAGAACTGGAACTTGAAACAATCAACATAAAAAGTTAACAGAATTCATCAGAAACTTAAAAGATGTTAAAATTCCTCCCAGTGACCGATTAGTTTCTATTGATGTTATTTCCCTTGTCCCAAGTATTCCAAAAAACAGTATGCCTTGGGACAGTATACTAAAAATTTTGATGGTGAAATAATGGCCATTAGAGCAGCTTTGCAAAATCTACACTATAGACCTAAAATAAATAAAAGAAGTGTTATCTGTGACTCTAAAGCAGCATTACAAAGTATAATGAAGTATAGTTTCTCTACCAACATAACACTATAAATGAAACAAGGAAACTATATCATACAATCCAGATCAGAAATAGTTTTACAATGGATTCCGAGCCATGTGGGATTGAAGAGGAATCAGATTGCTGATACTTTAGCACAAATAAGGAGCCATCATAAAATTAAAACCACCTTTTAAACTAGAACTTCCCTCTAAATTGAAACGCATAAAAAGATTAATATCTGAACAAGAACAACAAAATATCAAAGAAAAACTTAAAGGAAAACCATATGAAGATCTAAATACTTTCAAACATTTTTGATTGGAAACCAAGAAAAATTCGGGTCAGGTCGGGTTGGGGCCAGTCGGGTATTCCAAAAGACAAGCTGATTATATACCTATGAAAAGACTGAAATTCATACATTTAGACAAATTCATATTGAAGAACATATCTATTTAATTTAAATTTCCATCGAAACATTTTTCCACTTTCAGTAGAATATAAAAAAATCAGATTTAAGGAATTTGCTTTCATCATTTTTAGCAAATTCATATATGATCACGGCATGTACCTTTTTTTTTAGTAGTGTTTAATGCCCATTTTCACTGCTGAGGCACCACAGGTGGTAGACACTGGTGATAGATAATATGAAATGATAAGTTGGGAAGTATAAAGGAAGAAGTGCAAGAAGTAAAATGGGAAGTAGATAAGTTAAAAGAAAAACTGGAAAAAATGGAAGAAAGTGAGAGAATATTTAACTCAGTAAAGGAGAGAAGAGAGTAATGGCCTGCAGAAAAAGTAGCACAAATAAGGAAAGAAATGCTTGAAATAGAGATGAATGGATTGGGAATTGTTGAGGCTTTTAGGATAAGGAAACAAGTTGGAAAGGGGCAATTATTGTGAAGCAGGTATATGATGTGCTCAGAGGAACCAAGAAACTGAAAGGAGTGGACATTTTCATTAATAAGATTGATCACCAAATAAGAGAGCACTACTATGAAATCTAATACAAAAGATGAAAGAAGCAAGTGCACAGGGGAAAACTACATACATTAAGAACCTTTAACTTTGGACTGGCAGAATAAGAGTACTATTTAAGAAGGTTTCAAGGGAGAAAGACGTGACAGAATGGCAATTAATCAACAGATGTGAGTGACAACTTTAAGAAAAGACACAAGAAGATCAAAGTCCAGGAACAAGCCATTTGAGGTGAATTTACAGGAAGTAGCAAGTTACAAAGGAGAAAAATCACCCTATTTTCAATAACATAAGCTATCATCTTGCTAATGGATGGAGTTTTAGAATTGATATGCTTTATTTTACAAAATCATCATTTGCATTAAAATACTCTTAAAATTACAATCATTTATACAACACAAACCAGTTAATTTAGCTGTCTATAACATCAGCCAAGATTATTAAATCAGCACTTGTAGTAAACAGAAATAAGGTATGATCCTTCATAGGTGTCAGTTAATGCATATAAAAGGAAGGGGAGGGGGTGATGAATTTTTTTTTCTTCCCTTTTTTTCCCCCCACCAATAATAATTTTCGCTTTGACAATAATGCTGCAATAGTGGGGGGAAATCCATAAAATTTACAGACAGTCTGTTTGTTACAGATGGCAGATCTATAGAGATAATCATAAAAGTGCATAAGAAATGGGCTTTGTACTGCCACTGTGGCCGAGGTCATTCAGGCTCAGAAGACCTTTCATGAGTAAAAGGTCTGGGGTTCAATTCCCACCAGGACTGCCCTCCCTGACTGCGTATTTTTCCTTTTTCTATGTTTTCCTCAGTTCCTATAAAAGTAAAAAAAAATTAAGAGAGAGAGAGAGAAGGAAGGGGCGGTGTAACTTTGAATTTTGATTTTTGTTTATTCTAATAATAAAAAAAAAACTTTTTTTTACAAAGTAGGATACTGTCCTTGTTTTGCTGTCAGCTAATTCATTGTCCATTGTCTTGAAAAAGAAATATTTCAATATCTCCAGCCATACAATTTCTAAGAAATTATTTTTCAGTTCATTTATCTTGAAAACTAAGTATTCTAAACTTTGTCCATCATATTTTATATATAAACAGCAAGTCTTAGCTTCAGGTCAATTCCATTACAACTTACAGAGTATCCAAGTCCCACTGTTAGGACAGCATGGCCTGTGAGTGTTGCTATTGTCATTAGATGAGGATTTGGGGCCGTTACTGCCATTTCTCTGAACTGAAAAAAGAACAAGTTTATGTAATATTGGTTTATCATTTAAAAATGTATTTGTAACCATAATATACACATTTTAAAAAAGAATAGAAAGTCACTTTAATTCTAAAGCTACTTATTTCCTTCCTATTTTCATTTAAATCTACATATTTATGAAAATAGGACTATTTCTGTTACTGTTATATCATAAGAGTAAACACTTTAATCTGTTTTCAAATTCTTGTTACAATATAAAGTTCATATTCCTGTATACATGCAATCTCTCTCTGTCTCATAAGCACACAAATACACACAGACCTGCTTATTTTTATTCCCTTTTCCCTCACTCACTCTCACTCTCTCTCTCTCTCTCTCTCTCTCTCTCTCACTCACACACACACACACACACACACATGTATAAAAAGTGTAGAGTGGGAAATAACAAATTCAACTTATTCTGCATTGCAGATGTCATGATAACTGCTTTGTAATTCAGGTTTAACTTAATTACTTGTTAATTACTGTAAATAACAAAATTTTAAAACATTTACAATAGCTTAAGTTATAAATTTAAGATTGTTAGTTTGATAAGCAACATCACATTACTTCCAAATTAAATGTACTTATGAAGCTGTTGACAAAGTGGTATACATATAATATGTAGTAAAATTTGTTCACACTAACTCCATTCACTTACAGCCAAAATGATGCTTGCCTCTTTAATAATCTTCGAGAAATTTTGATGTCTGGTCTTTTTTTTTTTTGGTAGATTTTTAAAGAGGGAAATATTTTGGCTCCAGTAAACAAATGTAATTTAAAAAACTCCTAAAAGCCAACACAAAAGACAAAATTGTGCCAGGAAACGAGTCAGGAATTTATGAAATCAGTTGCAAAAACTACAATATGAAATACATAGGCAAAACAAAAAGAAATATTACCATACGGTTTAAGGAACACGTGAGAAATGTAAAATATAAACACATGGAAAATTCAGCAATAGCAGACCATTTCTGCCAAAAGAACCACAAATTCCAAAAGGAACCAAAATTCTTTAAGAACCCATATTCATAAACGAAAACAATGAAAATTTGGTTAATTTTGATCTCCCAAACAATGGTAACACCATCCTAAGTTCGTAAAATCCATAGAGCAACATCTTAATACCATGCTAGGAAGCAGACAGTGGAATCATGCTGAAGATGAAGGCAACCGCCTTTGTAACATGTCCAAGTAAGTGGAATAAAATTTGTGAAATTTGAGTGATTTCTTCAATAATAATAATTTGATATATTATTCTACATTTCACTGTGAAAATTGCCGCTATTCAAAACAACCTATATATTTTTTAGTTACTTATATTACTATCATATCTATACAGGTTTCTAGGTCACTTATCTCTTGCAAAATACTTGAAAAATTTCAATCACCAGGAGAATTCTAAAAAAAAAGACTGAGAGGCTACCCCTGCAAGCAGCAATCATAAGTCAGTAGCAGGTCAGCAGTTGGAATGGCAGGAAGATGCAAGGTTCTAACAACACTGAGTACCAGTAGGCCAGCTAAAAAGATTATACATTTCTCAGATGACTAAGTTTAATTAAAAGTATCTGTGTGTACTAAAATGACAACAATGGATTGGAAGTTTTCTGTACAATCAACAATGTCTGAGGAAACATTGATGATGATACACTGCATATTTTCTTTAGGAATGCTAATTTTTCAAGACAATTATGTCAGCTTTTCATAGTGAAAAGCTGACTGTTCAAATTATTTGAGTGTGTAGCTACATTTTTAAGTACTATTAAAGAAATATAAGTTACACCGCAAAATAATAAGATTAACTGATGAAATTCGTCATGTAAAGATAAAAACTGAAATAAAATATATTTTAACATAAGCACATCAAATTATACAATTTTTATCATACAATTAGTTGCAAATGATTCCTTTTACGGAAAAAATGACCAATAAATACAATTCAATAAAGTTGTCAAAGCCTTTTCACTACAACATACATAATTAATATTATGTAATATTTGTTGGTCATGTTTTGTATTATGGGAATGAATATCTGTATTTGTACATAGTTCTCCTTGTACAGGTTTAAACACTCTTGAGAAATGTTCATTTAAATACATTTTTGGTCATTAACAAATGTAGCACCCATTAAGAGGAAAATTTCCTCATACCCAAAACTTTGTGGATATGGCCTATCAAAGTCTTTGCAATGTCAGCCAACTTGTGTATCTTATATTAGCTATCATTGAGCATGGTATTACGAATTTTCATCACAAGCTCATCGGTCATAGTAGTTACGGGACATTCAATGCTCGTCTCTGAATGGATGTACAACAATGCTTCAATTCAGTAGCCCACTTTTAATCATCTAAAACAATGGGGAAGAATCCTTTAATGTGGAATCTATTTTTTTTTAATTTGCTGTTGGGGTTAAACTGTTCAAAACCAATTAAATGTACTTACGAAGCTGTTGACAATGGAGTGGTGTGTATATATATTTATATAAACAATGTAATAAAATTTGTGACACTAACTCCATTCACTTACATAACATTTTCTGTTAACCACGTGGTTGAATTGCCTCTAAAGACTTGTATGTCTATGTAAACTCAATTAAATGTACTTACAAAGCTGTTGACAATGGAGTGATATATATATATAAATAATGTAATAAAATTTGTTCACACTAACCATTTGTAAGTGAATGGAGTTAGTGTGAACAAATGTTATTACATTGTTTATATTATGTTCAAAACCAATTACTTTATCACAACTCGTATTTCAGTTTTATCCAGTTTATAAAATGGTTAACATTAGTTTATAAATTATCACAAACAAGTAACTACACTTACATGTCTATCTAAAGGATGATATTTAACAATTATCACAGCAATTTGGCTATCTTTACGACATCTCTGAGGCAGGCCAAGAACTTTTAGAACACCTCTCATATATTTTTGTTGCTATCTGTTATATCGTACTGATGTTTAAAACAATGATATTAACATTTTCTCAATCTATGCATAATGTTAATACATATAGATTATGTGTTGTTAAATAATTTGTTTTATCTAAGGTTAAACTATTATGCTTGGTAAAAACTGTTAAAGAGTTAGTTTAGGGTTGCAAGAGAAATATTGATCTACACAAATTTTACAGCAAAAATAAGCTGCTTGTTTATACCCATTAAAAATTCACGTTTGATGACACTACACTTCACCAACTGATTAATAAGTCAGAACATGTTTCAAGAGATTGTGTTTTCAATATACGGCAAAACAGGAAGTTCATTGCAGGATGTCAAAATTCATAACACGATACTTATTCTTTAAAATGAAAATTTTTTCCCTGTTGCTCATTTCCTGGGATATTGGTAGCTTTCAAAAGTTTGGTTTCGTTTATGATGTCATGAAATTATATAAAATCACCTTATTTATTTTAGGCAACAGTCACAAAGTGTAAATTTGCAGGCTAGCATTATCATTACTTCATTGATGTTCTGAAATGTTCTCCAAAAAAACATAACATCTTTCACAACCCTCTGATTTCCATAACTTTTCAATCTTGAAAGCAATGAAAAAAATGAGTAAAATATATTCTGTTATTATATGGTTTATGAGTTTAAAATGGAATAAAGAGTATAATAAAACTAACATAATAAAATTTAAAATGGAACATTAGCATGCATTTTCTGACGGATTTTCAACATCAAAATAAAGTTTTTTAAAAAGCTGTCCTTTTTTTTTTAAAAAAAAATTATATATGGAACTAATACAGTGAAGCTCATATCTTAAAATCATTTGAATATGTCATCTACACACTCTTTATGCTTCACTTCTTTTTGAAGTATGGAACCGGTTTCAAAGGTACTTCAAAAAGTAAGTGAAGCATACAGAGTGTGTAGATGATATATTCAAATGACTTTATCAAAATTCTTAGTTCAGTACTAGTTATTTCACATCAAGCAATTCTCACCCGACACAATATATCAGCCATGATCATCCTGCCTTCTGCATCAGTATTTCCAATGCGCACTCTGCTTTTGCTCCTTGACATGATGACTTCATCTGCCACGTATGCATTGGAACCAACACTGTTCCTGACTAAGGGCAAGCCTACTACAATTCTTATTCCACGAGGCTTCAAAGCAGACACCACCTAAAGAAGTTTTATATTTCATAAAATATTATTCACATGGTAATTCACTTAAGCCTATACAGATAAATTGCATTCTGACCCTCTAAACATTGAATATCTTTACAAATCAAGTACGCTTATAAAATATTGTACTTTCATGTTACTACTTCCTTTCACAGAAAACTATATTAGAAAAAAAATGGCAAATAATGCAAAATTTGAATCACATTTCTTTGCTCTTTATGTCTTCTTTTATATTGAGCTACTTTGAAGTACTTTGTACACTGTTTACATGTCATGATTCTGCTGCCTTTTAAAGTTTTGGTGTCTTAATATTTAATCTCAGCATACATGATTTAGTCATATGTACAGAAATCCAAGCTTCAGAAACATTCAGCCATGACTTGTTTTCCTATCAAATTAACTCTGCTTTAATCTATTGGAGAACATTTTTTAGATAACTGATTTTCTATACTTGAAATTCTTAATTTTAATGTGCTTATCTTATACCAATATTACTTTCCTTGGAAGCTTTCATAACTTAAGAAGACATTACGATATTGGAAGGTAGAGATATGAGGTGAGATTTCAGCAAAACTGTATTCATTATAAAATAAAGGTAAAGTTACAATGGAGGTCTATTTTCTTGGAAGAAAAGAATATACACATTCTTCACTTTTCATCTCATAAAATTGTAATGAAAGCTCTGACTAGTGCCAAAAACTATCAGTTAAATGGGCTTACTTTTGTTTTCAAAACATATTTTTATTTCTTAAACAGCTAGTGATTTGCTTTAATACTTTTATGTTTCACTTACTATTGAGTTATACAGAACATATTTTCAGGCCTTTGCCCGCATCATCAGTTGTGAGTCGACTACCAGATTCGTTGATGGTTGGATGGACATGGACTAGTCTCATGGATATTTTATGAACTTTTGGATTAATTTGTTTTCTGTTTGGATCTTAAAGTTAATAATCTTATATACATATTTTTATAACAATTTTCCCCATATTGCCAGTTTCAAAAGTCTATCTATGAATTTCAGTAATTTGACTTCCAATTCTATATCAGGTTATCTCCCCAAAAGTGATGTGAAGTCGCTGATTTATCTATCTGATTATATCTGATGTCTCTCCAGTATTCCTTTAGCCCAATTCCAATGCTGCTTTTTTGTTTTGTCAATATATGCTTTGTTGCATTCAGAACAGTTGATTTTATAAATTCCTGACTTCTTCTCATCAGATATTCTATCATCACCGGAGTTGAGCAGATTATTTAGGCTGAATTTGTTCATGGGAACAAAGTAATATCAACTCCCTGAGTATTTTCTGCAATTTTTTGGTGGCCCAAGTAAGTAAATTTCTTGTGAATGGTAGTGTCTTTTCTTGCTATCAATGTTGTATCCTGTTTTAAACTATTCTCTTGTTTGAATTTCTTCAAAACATATTGGAAGCAATGAGCACAATGCATTATAATAGAATACAAATGTAGTATTCAAATTAAAAAATGTTCTGACCTGCATAAAACCTGCAGCAGCTGCAGCCCCACACTTGTCTCGCGACATACCAGCCATAGCTCCTCCGGCCTTAATGTCAGCACCTCCAGTATCATACGTTACACCCTTTCCTACTATAAATAAAGTCCTATCTACTGGACCTGAGGAGGGTTCATAAGTTAAGTACACAATTCTTCCACGATGTCGTTCCACCCCTGAAATGATTTAGAGAATAAAATTTCATGAATTTAAAATAAACTGAGAATTAACTTTATGAATCAGAAGAAAATAACAGATTATTATGAGTTATAATATTTAGATAAATGTGAAAAATTCTCTCCATCTAAACAAGTTCTTTGGCCCTTCTGAAAGCGAGTCATATTTAAGAGAGAAAAAAGTGCATATATTGAATTGGGAGGAGCTTTAATGTCTTGGTGAAATTGTGATTTATAAGCACAGGGAAAATAAAATATTTTAATTATCTTTGAAAAAATGCACAATGGCATCACTCTCAGCTGTCAAAATGACACTAGCCAGAACACTTGAGAAGGGTTTTTCCTTTTTTTTTTTTTTTGAATAGTGTTTTAACTTCCATTTTAACTACTGAGGCACCATAGGCGGTGGACATTGGTGATACACAAGATGAATGATATATTGGGAAAGTATTGTTTTTAAGGAAGGAAACGTTCCAAGCCTAAATTTAGGGATCTCCCTGGCATTTGCCATTTATGAGGACTGAGGAAAACCTTGAAAAAACATTCATCAGGGAGGAAGGTCCTGGCAGGATTCGAACCCCAGACCTCCCTCTCACAACTCTACGCCTTAATGACCTAAGCCACCCATGACGATTTGAGAAGGGTGATAGAGCAATGCCACTATTAGTGTCTGCAACTATAAGTGAAATGTTTGGAATATTCATGAAGTTCGGTCAAAAACAGCTTTAAGAGCCCAGAAAGTTTACCATGTGTAGCCGGAGGTGAAGGTGCATAGGAGTAGTTTGTAGACTGCTGGTCGTGGTCTCGATGTTTGCCCGGGCTGCTCACTGATGACGTCTGCTCCAAATGTGTTGAATTTGGTCTCATGGTCCACTGGAGTGTTTCGTGAATCAGTATAGATCCACGGGGACGAAAAATGTGTTGCCCAAAAGATATACCAGGTTGACTTGTTCAAATATTTCTAAAAAATACTGGGGGGGGGTTACTTCCTGACTACGTCACTGACTTCACTACTCACTTAGACTGACTTTAGAATCACTTTAAAATGACTTAGAATTCCTTAGACTGCCCTCGACTGCTTTAGAAGAACTTAGACTGACCCTTGACTGACTTTAGAAATGACTTAGACTGCCTACTTTCGAATGACTGACCAACTTCTGATCCTGTATTCCAGTTTTCTACCACATCGCCACGCCTCTTACTAAATTAAATTCCTTCATATATTATCCTATTCCCAAGTTATAACTTCACCATTGGCTATCTTAAAATACTTATTGTACCATTGAATTCTTCTCATTCATTGATTTTAATTCGATACCCATTGGCTAAAATTATTTTCCTTCTTCTGATCTACAATATCTTCCCACGAGCCTGAATTTTCCAAGAACAGCCTGTCACAAATTCCGGCACTTCCTTATATGTTGATTTCTAAAGTAACATCTTTTTCCTCTCTAAGTTGTAGATTGCCAAATGTTCTCAGAAATAACGCACGTATTTACTTTATAGACGGCATTAATACCCTGGCTTGCCTGTAATAAAACATTTTAGTTTCTGTTCTGACATTTCCATTTTCTCTTAAATTATTGCTAAATCTGACTTTGTTCAAATACTGTCCAGTTAAGGCCATATGTTTCTTACTGTGAACTTTCTAAGTATTCCCTGGGCAGAAGTTTCCTGACCTAACAAAAAGACATTTTACCCTTTTCTCAGCATTGTCTAAGGAGTGGTCAGCGGACGAGGTGTCAGGTATACATCTCTGTCTCTTTCTCACATCTTTTACCTCAATGTATACAAAACATGAATTAATTATTAAAAATTAATTTTGTAAGTTCCCATCACCTGCCAAATGACATACATATACGTACATATTACAAATTATTTCAATCCCTGTAAAACCTATCTCTGCATTATTCCATTATACATAAACATAATAAATATCCTTATCAAATCTAATACTTTTATAAATATAACTCTGCAGCCTCAAGTTATTAATTTAATAAAGATAGCCTTATTTCCGGCTTCACGTGTACAACTGATATCAGTCATGACAGCCTACATTTTGTAGTACATTAGCATTTAAGACACACGTTTTTCTTACAAATTCATGGAATATCATTATCTGATTATATCAAAGAAGTAATGATGTTTTTACCTTTGTTTTTTTTTCACCATAACATTCTATGACAACTGCCTAGATCTTTTCAGGACAATGGTTTTCGTGCTGATGAAGCATAAGTGTTACATGTGCTAATATATAAGCTCGCAAATATAGATATTGTACTTATGAAGCTGTAGACAATGGAGTGGTAATATCTCCTAAACTTAGGTATTCATTTTTACATTAAACTCCACTTACATAAAAATAAAATGCATTTCTGGAGAATCTCTCCCTTCTTAAGTTGCTCACTGAACTGCCATTACTCAAAATGATGGCTAAATACCCAGATGTTCCTGTGGGGGCATCTGTTGGCTGAAATATGAACTTGCTGAGTTCATCCATAGGAGGAAACTCGAAGTTTATTAGCTTTTCTTTATATTTTTATATGAAAATTTTTTTCCAAGTGTAACTCCACTGGGTTGTAAAGATGCTTCAGCAGTTTAATTGCACACTTTATTTCATAAATTCCTGATACAAACAGAACAGAACAGAACAGAAATCAGGAATTTATGAAATAAAGTGCGCAGATTGTGAGCAGAGCTACATAGGCAAAACAAAGAGAAATTTAGAAATTTGCAGGAAAGAACAGTTTAGGAATATTTGGTTTAAACAGGTGGATAAATCAGTAGCAGCAGCTCACTTTTGGACTAAAAATCATGAAATAAAATCAGGAATTAAACTGCTGAAATATCTTCACAACCCAATGGAGTTGATGGGAAATAATTTTTACATTAAAAAATAAAGAAAACCTAATGAACTTCAAGTTTCCTCCTATGAATGAACTAGGCAAGTTCCTACTTCAGTCAACAGAAGCCACCACAGGAACATCTAGGTATCTAGCCATCGTTTCGAGTAATGGTGGTTCAGTCAGTAACTGAAGATGGGAAAGATTCTCTGGAAATGCATCTTATTTTTATGTAAGTGGAATTTAGTGTAAAAATTCAATACCTAAGTTTTGGAGAGATAGTTTTAAAATTAAAATTTATTAATATGCTAAGAACACATACAAAGAATTACAAATACAAACTACCAGGGGGCCTCCACCATGGGCCAAGCCATTTTTGGGTATGCTCCCTTACAATTACAAAAAAATATAAATACAATAGTTGGTTTTATTCTATCACCTTTATCCAAGTTCTAATGTATTAAACAAATACATAATTGATGTGAGTCGGAATATTCTGACTCACAGAGATTATTAGTGCGTGTTTCACTGTGTTTGATTCCAAATTGAACTAATATTGAAACAAATACATATTTCTACCTTGGTTGCATCAGTCCCCAGTCCCAGATTCATCAGCAGCAGCCTACTAGAATTTCAGGGGACCAGGCTCTGACCCAATACAAGTTCCTAAATAAAATTTTTGTCCATTCCTCTACAAATACATTAATTTGTTAGCTAGCCTCTACAAACTAATGATGACTTTATTTCTCAAATGCATACTAAATGCTACATTTCAAATTTAATAATAATTTAACCCACTCCGAACCATAATCACCTTTATCTACACCGTAATACAATTAAACAATTGCAACCCTTTAAGTTATTTGATTTACTTCTCTTCTTAGTACCCAATTCCATTTATTTTTAACTTTACTCAGGTTCTTCCCTACATTCCTACTATCTTTACTAAAGATTTTCCAAGGCTGTTTTTTTTATGTAATTTAAACCATTTCTCACTCTTTACTTCAGAGTCCTGTCCCTTTGCACTGAAACACTATCTGTTCCACATCTTCCTTTCAGCCACATATTGGACACTGATTCTGAGGAAACCCTTTCTTTATTCCTTTTAATCTCCACTTGCCTACTCTTAACCATGCAATACCTTCTTTTTGATCTTTATTTGATATATCAATATACTTTTCTTTCCTATTTATTTTTTATCAGTATATAAAACACTAAAGATCTTTTACCTGCTATCTGCAAAACACTTTTGTATTTCTATATCTTCCAATTTCTTTTTTGCAACTACCCAAAAACCCTTTACACTGTCCTCCCTCCTCCTTCAAATGTTCCCCATTCCATTGTTCTCCAGAATTATCCAAAGACTATTACTTCATCTATTTCTCCTTATACTCTTTTCTTGAAATTCTAAGCATTTCCTTAACAAATTTCTTTCATCTAAGTTTAGGATTCTGAACCAATATTTACGAGCTCTTTCCATAATCACAAGTTTCCTTGCCACTCTTTCCATTTCATTTTGTGCAACTTCCTTTGCTGTTGTACTTGGTCCACCTAAAAGTTTTCTACAAAACATCCTAGGCACGACATCCACAAATTCCCATCTTCCTTCCAGTCCCCATATTTCAATACTATACAACATTTTTGCCTTAACCACCATACTATATTTTTTTTCTAGCCACTTAACATTTATATCTGGTGAGATATAGTTAAAAATGTATTACACTTGTCCTTGGGACTGAGGAATAAAACTGGTTAAAAACCTCAGCCTGGCAGCCTAACCCAGCAACAACAATCTTGGCAAATGGTGATCTAATGAGAAAATCATTTGAAATGATCTCTTCTTATTAATCCTGTTACCACCACAAGGGTGCTAAGCTAGTGGTATAAGACATCTCATTTGTAAGCTCCTATATGTGTTCAAGAAGGGAATAAGCAACAATGGGAGTGCAATTTAAGTATAAAGAGAAACTTTTGGTTTCTTTAGTAATGTAAATGAGAAAGAAGAAAAATATGATACCCTTTTGAATGTAATTGTGATTTTACTAATTAGGGAACAAAATGAAATCAGTGTAACTTGGAAAAAAATAGTTAAGAGAGTACAAAGAATGGAAGAGAGTTAAAATTTTTCAAAAATTGTAAAAACTTTATTTTAAATTTTTCATATGGAACTAACACAGTGAAGCTCACATGAATTAAATCTGTCGTCTAACACTGTGAGAAGAGTGCTAGGCGACAGATTTAATTAATGGAAGAGAGGTTTAAGAAATAATATAAAGGATGTGGGCAGAGAAATTAAAGAACTCATGAATAAAATGATTAACATTAAAACAAAAGCACAGAATTTTAAGAGAAGAGTTGGAAGTATTGAAGAACAGCTTAAATTTAATCTAGTAATATTTGGCATTGAGGAATTAACAGGTCTTTGGCCTTATCACCTTCATGATGGGAAGAGTAATTTTATTAAGTCTTGTCAAGAAACATAAAATATTTTATCCTAAACTTAGGTATTCATTTTTTACACTGAACTCCATTTACTTACATAAATAAGATGCGTTTCTGGAGAATCTCTCCCATCTTCAGTTGCTCACTGAGCCGCCATTACTCCAATTTACTGAGTAACGGCAGTTCAGTGAGCAACTGAAAATGGGAGAAATTCTCCTGAAATGCGTCTTATATTATGTAAGTAAATGCAGTTCAGTGTAAAAAATGAATACCTAAGTTTAGCATAAATTACCACTCTATTGTCAACAGCTTTGTAAGTACAATATTTATAAAACATTTTCATTGACGGAGATATGTCCAAGAAACAACAGGCTTTGAAGAGTCAATTAATATAAAAATTTAAAACTGTGTATTTTGACAGGAATAGAGCATATATCCCCTTATACTGTGATAGATGGCAAAACAGCCAAGGAATGAAAAAGGGTCTAAGGGAATTAGGACGAATGGGAGAAGAGGAAATTAGCCGACAAATTACGAGGCATATCTTCTGAGTCAAGAGTATCTTGGAGAAAGGAAACTCCCACAAGAGCCTAACTCCTATATTGAGGGGCAGGATTAAACAGTAGGAAAGAGTAGATTATAGCTATTCACAGAGTATGCAACAAAATATTGCCACGATCTCAGTAAGAGTATAATATTTAGGAGCAGGAAGAGGTGTAGATTTCAAGTGGGTTCATGATAGGATACAAAATGTATTAAGCTCTGGCTATTTGAAAGAAATGGTAATAAATGAGTGTAAATGCCAACTGGCTTGCCAAGCCAAACACTGGAGTTCTGCACATGGGTGCAGAGGGCAGTAGCATAGTCCTTTGTAACATGTGCACTGATATCAGCAGACTATTATGCTGAATGAGGTGAAGGTGGACGAGATGATGCGACAATGGCAGAATGAATGGCATGGGAAACCATAGTATCCAGAGAAAACCTGTCCAGGTGCTGCTTTGTCTGCCACTTACAGTTGTCGGATTGAACTCAGGCTGCCTTGGAAAGAAGTGAGAAGTATAACAACTTGGCATTTGCACTGCTATAGAAATGGCAATGAAGCTGGATATATTAGCTCTTGTAGAAACTTGGTTGCAAGATGAGGGTATTAAAGTGAGCAGTTTTAATTTTATGAGCAAGAATGTGTATGGATTAAAAAGAAAGGTAAGGTGTCAGATGGTTTAGGTTTGTTATTTCACAACTGTCTGAAAGATAAAGTGAAGCAAACAAAATGACAGGTCAAAGACTTAATGTGTGCATTAAAACAGGAATGATATTTATATTTTTTGATGAATACTAAGCATTTTGTACATTTTTTGAAAATTAGAAAATGAAAAAAATGATATCAGAGAGAAAAATCCATTGGTTGATTTTCTGATTGTTGGAGATTTTAATGGTAGAATTAGAGACTTACTGCTTAAAGACTTAATATTTGAGGGAATTTAGGACAAAATAAGGTTGAAATTTTGCCAAGAAATAATAAGAATAAAGTTGTAAATGAAGCACATTGTAAATTAGTGGAATTTTGTGAAAATAGCAGTTTTATGATTCTGCACAGAAGCTAGGGGAACAATAATGTTGGTGAGTTTATATTTGTAAATAGCACAGAAAAATGCGTTATTAATTACATTATTTGTAACAAACTTGTTGCCAAATTGAATGAGTTTTAAAATGTGGAATGTTTTAGGTAATACCCCTCATTTTCTACTGAATTACCTGAAGAACCAACAGTAGTGGTGATTTGGAATCGGAAAACATTTGGTGACTATAGTAAACTCATGTAATGTTTAAATGCAATAAACGTTTGATAAAATTTATCAAAATGTATTTTAGATACAGTTATGGTGAAATTATATGTGCTTGATATGAATTTAATATTACAATTTCAAAATGGTGAATTTGCCATAGAACTATGTGGGTTTATCTTGAAATGGGCAGGACAAAATATCTTAAGAAACAAGGGAATGGAGAAAGTGCAGAAAAGTTGGTTTGATGAATGTAAAGAGAGGAGGGAATTAGTTATCAAACAGTTATAAAGTGCAGAAGAAGTAATTAGGAATAAGAGAGGGTAACTATGACAGAATTGAAAGAAGCTTATAAATAGCTGTTAGCACAACAAAGGACGATTGGGGACGAGAGCGTGTTTTTGAAATTGGGAGGGGTACAACAAATATGGAAGATAATTAGAGAATGTATCACTATGGAAGAAAACCATTGATATAAACCCTAACGAGTGGTTTAGATGTTTTGAATTTATTTGGAAATGAGCAATATAGTATGACAAGTTAATATTATACTAATTTCACTGTGAAAATCCCTGATACAAAAACTACTGAGCAATATAGGTTTGATAATTGGCAATTGGAGAGATAAAGTAAATTTGTAGAGGAGTTAGATGAACCATTTTCTTGTGAGAAAGTGTAAATTCAAGTTCATAAATTTAAAATGAATAAATGGGACACAAGTTTGATGTAGAAATGGGGGTAACTAATGCAAAGAAGTGCAGATATATGTTCCTACTGGTATAAGTTGGTAAAATGCAAAGAAAACAAGAGAGAGGAAATTGTTATATTTCAATATTGTCAAAATAATTTCTGCTAATGTGTATTTTATCAACTTTCTTTATGGAAAGGTATATCTTCTTTTAGGCAGAAAAAAATTAAAATATAAAAATAAAATTACATGCTAAAACACTCCAAAATATACATGTTACATAAAACTTCCCTTAGCTAGATTTAATACTCTTTCTGAGCTTCATGAAAATATGATTAACAAAACATATGCTGCTGCATGAACTTCACCACTCTATTTATTAAACTCCAACATTCTATTTGAGTAGTTATAACAGCTAGCAAAGTTTTCTACAGAGGGTATAAGATTGGTATATGCACATGGTCTTACCATATGTAGCCCTGTCTACTGCAGCGAATAGGGGATACTCCTTCTGCAGTATTTTGAGATCATTTATAACTTCCATTTTGATGTCAGTTTGAGCAAACACTTTACGGATATATTCCTCAACTCGAGGTGGTGCCATTCTTTCTGGGTCACTGCCTCCTATGTCCCGTGCCACATACCTGTCACATTAACACTGGCTTTAATAACCATACCATATTTCTAACAAATATATCCTAACTAGGACCAATATATATTGTGATTGTACAATAAACTCTTGATTTAATGGACTATTAGGGGCTAAGAGTGTTCGTAAACTGAAAATCTGTTAAATATTGAATGTTAGGAATATTGTTCAAAATAAAACACTCTCAGTATTTTAATTATAATATGTATATATAAAGATGGCAGATTAGATATTGTATGTGCGCAAAATTTCAAGTGTCCTGGCTCCTCTTGTATCTTCTTCAGAATCTTTATTCTTCAGCATAACCATAACATCTTCCAGAAATTTCTTCTTATAGCATTTTTTGCAGATAGCAATGACTCCCTGGCTCATAGGTTATATTAAAGAACTAGTGTTCACAGGAAGTAGATACATTTTAGTTCTGCATCCCTACTAACCAGCTTCTCAGCATTAGGATGAACTGGTGCATTATCTAGTAGTAAAACTCATTTTACTTCTTCAGACACGATTTCCAGGTATAAAGTTGTTGAAAAAATGGTCAGAAAAAATCTCAATAGTAAACCAGGCATTTCTTGAGTTAGAATTAATTACAGGAAAATGGTTCATTCTTCAAAGCATGAGGGTTTCGTAATTTTCTGACTACCTTAAGTAATAGCACCAAGAGGGGCTGAAACGTGCTTGACCCCAAATTAAACAAGGAGCACATCCTTGTTTAATTTGCGGTCAAGAGCGTTTATCTTATGTTTGTTTATTCTTGAGAGTATTTTGAGGCAGTGCATGATTGTATAGGCTTATTTAATCTACACTATGTATTTGAGATAAAAGAAGGCCCTCAGATTCGATAGCTTTGTTTGTAAGCTTTCTAGAGGGCTGAACTTGTTGACTGTTGGTGCTCAATGCTTCATTACATGTTTGTCTGTTTGAAATTTCAGGGCGTTTATGAAAGCTTCAAAACCACTCATCACTAGCCTGGAATTGGATGCCCACGTGTTGTACCAACCTAATTCAAAATCATGAATAATTACTCCAGTAGCCCAAAGTTGAACAAACCACTTCATCTAAATTTGAATATTTTGCCAACTTCACATGTTTCTTTTCCATCATACTGAAATCACATTTTGAGCTCCCAGTCTCAACATTATATTAAATTGAGTCAGTTTATGTTTGTTCTTTTTATCCTGTAGATTTTATAAATTTGAGCAAAAGATGCACCACTTTCCAATTTATTTGTTAATTCCAGCTTCTGTGAAATTGTTAAGTTCACTGGTTTTCGTTTAACTCTGGACATATTAAGTTAACTAACAATTTACCAACACTATGTGCTTCATATAGCAACTACAACAGTACTGCCTAGTGTAATGATTTTAATCATGCTATGTTATCATACTAGAGTGCACATAATTTATCTTGAAAGTATCGTAAAATGCATTACTTCCCCTTTGGATCACCCATTTTATTACACTACTGTATTTAATTTTTTTTATTATTTTTGTCATCCTTATTTATTTGCAGATTATGTCCATTAAACCAACATTTTACTGTACTTTGCACCATGAACTACAGAAATGATGTTTCTGATGTAAATACATTGCTCTGCATAAAATTTGCATATGCCACTCATTAAGTTATTTTAACTGAGCTATATAATTTCAAATTATTTAATCTTTTTAATATGTAAATTGTTTCCAAAGTATTTTACAACATAATTGTGAACTAATACACATCGATAGGCACTATCAGCTTTAGAAGCTTTGCCACTCTTCACTTTGTAAGCGATGTTTAAGCTTGTATTGTTATCTCAGTGCTTATCTCTGTTCAGTGAGTAAATGTGTATGTTTCATGCTTCAGATGACAATGGGTCTACATTTTAAACATTTATATTAAGTAATTAAAGTATAAAGTGTATTGGTAAAGTGTATAATTGGTACAGTAATTTTACTGATATTTGTAAATTTAATTGGATGTTATTAGAGAAAGTTACAGTTTGGGATGACATTGAACTAGGGTTCAAGTGCATGACTCTCTGACATTCATTCAATCAATCACTTTTATTTTATTTATTAGTAGCAAGCAAAATTATAATATTATTACTTAGTTTCAGTCCTGGCTCCACCTCAAGCCATAAACACTAGCATAGAAGCAATGAATAATATCCAATGAAAAATAAACCTGAAATTTAACACTTGTGTTATTATTACTACATTCAAACAGTCTACACCATTAGAACCATGCTAATTCAATTATTAGCTTGCTTTGATGAGTCCATTTGTTTTTAATTTGATAAAAATACTCTCCTAGGTTCTTAATTTAACATTTATATAAAAAAAAAATTCTTTATATTGCTCATCTCTGATCTTAATCATAACTATTTTTCTTTGATTGGCTGCTTCCATCATTCTCCTGTTCCTGAACATTTAACTAAAATATGCTTGCTATTTTCATGCATTTGCAAAATAGACACTTCTGCTCTAAGTTTCTCTAAATTCCGTTTAGCTTCCAAATTCCTAATCTAAACCATGCTAACTCTTCCCTTTCATTCTTGTTACATCTATCAATTAGTCCTCTCCTACCATTCTCTTTCAACTCTGGAACAAACATCAAAGAACTCTTCTCTCTCAAGTAGATAAAATATTTTAAAATGCTAAAAACATTTCTGTGGTTTCACTTCCAATAAACAAGGAAGCACTCATGAGTTAAAAACATTTAAAATATGGATACAATGATAAAACACTCTTAGCGTTTCACTATCAAAATTAAAAAATTCAGGACATGTTTCGTGATTGTGGTGAATCTGGTGGTCTATTGATAAACTTGTACAAAATAAACTCATGAATTTTGACATTCCGGAAGCAGACAACATTTTGTACAAGTCAACCATAAAACGACTGGTGTACAGTGGATCTAACTCATGCTTGAATGCCATGGAATTCATTGGTAAGACAATATGTGTCAACAGATCAGTCATTAGAGGAATGCATAACAAATAGTATAGTTTTGTGCTATGTAAAAAATAAAGGGCAGCAAACAAGAGACAATGGAAACAGCACATGGCTAGATGGCATTGCTCCTACAGTGAATAATGACTAACTGGCAAATTGTCAGCCTGTAATATGAATGAGTCTAATCAAAATTATATGTTTAACCTTTTTGGCCAATAAAATTTACATCTTTAATGTCATCCACCAACTTTATAGAACTTTATGGCTTGGATGGGCTATTAAAACGTACAATCCAAAAACTGAACAGATTTATTATTTTAAACATATGCACTAATTACATACCGCCCACTTTCTAATGCTGTAGCTAGTTTAATGGTGGACGTTAATTTAGATTTGTCCTGTGACCAAACTTGAAGTGTTTTAACTCTTTTACTTTTCTCTGATGAGTCTTCACGCAACTGAAGATTCTGAAAAAAAAAATCACCCATTTGTTTTTCTTAAATACATAATGTGATACAAGAAATGAGAATAATAACAAACTCCATATAATCACTTTTCTGAAACTAAAAATAAAAGCATCTTTGTAATGATAGTGTGACCTTCCCTGAGTTTAGTGAACATTTAATGACAGAATAAACTCTAGTATGTCAAGAGAAACATTTAACTTTAAAAGACCATCCAATCTCAAGTATAGCTTTTGTCATTCAATAGCAAAAAAAATGACCAAGCAATTCAGTTTGTAGTTCATTTTAAATGAATAGCTGATATGCATAAAAGTGTTTACTCCTAGTTTCTACTTGCTAGTAGAAGAGGGAAAACACTCCCCTGCAAAACGGTATGCATAAACACCAGCTGAATCAATTAGTGTATGAGTAATCTGAGTGTCTACTGATGCATGCATTACAGCTTATTGCTGTCCTAACAAACACAAAGAGGTGATTCACAAGGCATGTGATTGTGTTGGCTTATGTAACAGTCATAACACTAAGATATCATGGAGGATTTAAGCAGGATGGATGAAAATTATTTTTAGTCTGGATTCGTTGATTTAAAGATGCAGCCCATATTGCTGTCAAAATCATAGTTACCCAACATTACAGCAGCAGCATTGAAAGAGAGAACTCAAGATGATGTTAAGAGCATTTATAGAGTTCAACTTACTAGGATACTAATGCAGCATAGTATTTTATATACATATATTATGAAAATATTTATTTTAATACCATATAATTATAGTATGAAGTAACAGCAAGCAGTTGTAATATTTATTGCAAATATTGAGGAAAATCAGCTGGAGTAGCAGTTATAGCAAATGGACAGTGCAGATAAATTTTGATTTCCAACCCCCACCCCATTACCATTTGCAGGGCTACCAAAGCCAGTGCACATAAAGCAATTACAAATGTTAGAACTGAAAGAGGAAAAGTTGTTACGAGAAAAGGAAACAAGAAAGTATGTATTGTTTAAAAATGTTAAGTTATGTTATACTACATGTATCAAAATTCAATTTACAAGTGGAATTCTAAAAGTTCTTGGCCTGACCAAGAAAAAACAAGATATAAGCAGATAAATTTTGATTTCCAACCCCCACCCCATTACCATTTGCAGGGCTACCAAAGCCAGTGCACATAAAGCAATTACAAATGTTAGAACTGAAAGAGGAAAAGTTGTTACGAGAAAAGGAAACAAGAAAGTATGTATTGTTTAAAAATGTTAAGTTATGTTATACTACATGAATCAAAATTCAATTTACAAGTGGCATTCTAAAAGTTCTTGGCCTGACCAAGAAAAAACAAGATATAAGAGAAGCATTCTTATTTTTGAACATAGTCACTTTGTCAATCAATACATTTTGTCCAACTGTGGTTACATCTGCAGGATGCCATCCATTAGATTGCCTTATAAATAAAAGTCCAGTTGCTTGTGTGAGCACAGAGAGGAAGGACGTGTTGAGTCAACACTCGTGAGTATGGGAAAGTGAGGTACCACATAGTACTTATAAAGTGCAAGTAGCTGGCGGCAGACAAGAATCAATACGTACAGATAAAGAAAAGGGCCTAAAATGGAGGAAGTGAAGGCTATGTTCAAGGCAATAACAGAAGATATAAAGGAGTAAGAGTAAAGAGGCAAGAATAGGAGAGAACATGGGGAGGAGCATGGGAGATATAAAGCAGAAAATCAAACAGCTCAAAGAAGTATCCTACATTAACGTGTTCAGTTGTTCACACTAACTCCACTTACTTTTTTAAAACTTTGGACTAGTTTCGGGAGAGGTTCCTCCCATCATTTGCTGCTGTTGACTGAATGACGTTGTTAAACCCTTTGTCTCCATTTCTGGCATATTCTTTTCATGAGTTCCTTCGAAGTACATATCACCAAAGCGTTCCCGTTGATCTTCAAGACATGGCATAGATATGTGGACGACATAATTTGCAATAATACCAAAAAAACATTCTACAGATGCATTGAAACTCCTTAACTTACAACACAAATCTATACAGTTTACCACAGAAGAAGAGAGAAATGGATGTTTCCCATCCCTTGATTTAAAAATAATAAGAAATGCAAACAGTCTTAGCTTTGGAATTCACAGGAAACAAACACACACAGAAAATTACATAAAAAATGATAGCAATAACTCCATCCCACATAAATATGCAGTGTTTCACAGTTTAGCCACAGACTAATCAACATCCCATTGACTGAAACCAAGTACAAAATGGAACACCAACATATAATGAAGATGGCTATAATCAACGGTCTCAACAGAGACTCAGTAACAAAAATCATCAATAAAGCTAAAAGACATAAATCGATTAAGTAAGTTTCCACACTTAAGAACACCGAAGACAGATATAAATTCAAAAGTTTCACATACCACCCAACTTACCACAACAAATTTAAGAAGATATTCAAAGCACATGGAATTATGTTAGGCCCCAAAGAACAAATATAATATAAAAAATGTAGTACATTGCACAATGAAAAATATGATCCCTACAGAGCAAAAATCAGGAATATATGAGATTGAATGTGCAGATTGTGAGCAGAGCTACATTGGAAAAACGAAAAGAAATTTAGAAATTTGAAGAAAAGAACACTTTAGGAATATTAGATTTAAACAGATAGACAAATCAGCAATAGCAGCTCATTTTTGGAACAAAAATCAAGAAATAAAACCAGAAATTAAATTACTGAAACAACTTCACAACCCAATAGAACTATCCACATGGTAGAGAATTTTCATTTTAAAAAATAAGAACAACTTAATGAATTTTGACTTTCCGCCAGTGGATGAACTCAGCAAGTTTCTACTAGAACCGCAAGATACCACCACAGGAGTGAATGGGCATCCATCCCCCATTTCGAACGGCATTCAGTCAACAGCAGCCGATGATGGGAGGAACCTCTCCCAAAACTAGTCCAAAGTTTTAAAAAAGTAAGTGGAGTTATTGTGAACAACTGAACACATTAATGTAGGATATATTACCACTCCATTGTCTACAGCTTCGTAAGTACAATTTTTACTTAAGCTCAAAGAAGAATTAAGTGGAGAGTTAGTGGAATGCAGGAAGAGAATAGTTAATATGGAGAAATCAGAAGATGAGAGCAGAAAACAGAATGTAGTGACCCTTGGGGTGAAAGAAAGAAGAGGGGAAAAAGACATGAGAAAAAGTGGAAGAAGTTATTGACAGAATATTAGGCAACAAACTGAAGGGATGGGAAATTAGAGACTCCTGGAGAATTGGACAAAGAAGTGAGAGATTAAGGACAGTATTAGTTAAATTGGCCACAATGTATATGAAATGGAAGTAATAGCCAAAAGTGGGAAATAGGCAGAAGAATATTTAATGAAAATGACTATGGAAAAAAAGAACCAGAAGCAAAAGCGGAATTAATAGCCGAGCTGAAGAAAGCCAGAATTGAAGGAAGAAGAGCCTTTATGCGTGGAATGCAGTTTTAGTTAGAAACCCCATGACACAGCATCAAAGTCAAGGAACAATGACTAGAGGGGAAGAGAAGAGAAAGGGGAACAACTTGAAGGCAAGGAACTAGCATTCAGCAGAGAGCAGAGAGGGGAGGAGTGTATAGTAGCAAGTGTGTTCAGGATGTCACCAAGTGCAAATTTAGTGAAACAATTGAGTGGGGTAAGTGATATGTGGGGAGAAGTGGAAAAGGGAATCAGCTGGTCAGATGATTGATTGGGAGACAATAGGCTGGAGTGTGGTGTCGTTGCCCTAGAGAAGTATTATCAAAATAGATGGTGCCAAAAACTCTGGGACAGATAAAAGGTTTACAAGAGCAAAGGCAAAATTAAAGCAATTTATATGGAAGAAATAGAAAATAAGTACTTTGAGGGGAATTATTGGTGATTTTAAATATTTACACATATGGTACAGAAATAAAGTAAAGGAAGAGGATAGTTATGAGAGAATAGTGGAAAGGGGTAATGAAAGTAAGATCTATTGCATATACAACCAGGGTATTAAATGTATAGATTCTAAAATAACAAGTACTCCAAAAATGCTGTACAATGTGTAAAGTTAATGTAAGAGAATTATATAGAAATAAAGTATTCATTAATTCAAATAAAAGTCACAGAGCTTTGAGCATGTATAGACTTTTGACTAATTTGCTTTACATTTTGAATTCATTGGCCTATTCAAGAGATATTATTTTATACATATTTAGTATTTTCAAGCACACTTTTTAATACTAATGTTGTATGTGGTACTGAGCTTACTTGAATGTTGCACATTGTTTAGCATTTGTGGTTATGGCAGGTTGTCTGTGATTCCCAGGATTTTAAAATACTCCTCGTCCTGTGGTATTTTAGTTCTACCAAATCCATACAAATAATTCAGAGCTGAGTAAGCTCTATATCTATCTACTCGATCTACTACTATGATTTACATATGCACTTCATTGCTTCTTTAAGGCAAACTATGCAAAACAAATAAATCCATATTATCTTGTGATGAAACTAAGAAAATAAAATTCAATTCTTACCACATAAAGGCTTTCCAAGGCACCAAGTAATGTAACTAGCTCACTTCGTTTGAAGAGAGGATGTGAAGGAAGAACAAGCAATGGGACTTTCACACCAGCTTTCAGGGCTCTGAAATTTCACAAAAATAATGAATTCCTTCTATATTACTTTTGCTTAGCATTTTTGCTGTGTTCCATAAGTACATTTAGCTTATTAACAAATCCAGTGAGTAAACATACCTCATGAATGAGGACTAAGGGACTTTCTATACTTCCAAATTAAGAAAGAAAAATCAGTAAATAAGGAGAAATTTGATTTTGTTTTATTTATGGAAGCTCTTTAACATCTCAGGTCATCAGCGTTCCATTCAATTCAGGGTGTGAAACGGCTGACAAATTTTGCTCAGAGACCTCTTCTTTCAGGCTTGAGGTTCTTTCTCACGCCATAAATGAAATGACCCACGGCTTTAATACGGAGAGAAGGAAAGAAAAGGTTGTACATACGGTATTCTGGTTGCAGTAAAAACATAAAGGTTAGTACATTATTAAAATACTGCATTTAAACTTCCCTCTGATTACATATGTCAGCTCTGAAGAGTTCACCAATGAAGATGAATGCTGTAATATGATTCAAATTTTGTGCTTTGAATAACGACGCAAAATTTTCAGACCAAATAGATAATTTCCTACAATTTATCACGTATAATATGAAAATTTTAAATGTTTTCACCACCAAAATGTGGGAAATATATGAAATGAAGAATTAAAACTTAACAATTTGGTGGTCTCAAAAGGTTTCTATGGTATTAAATTAATTGTGAGAGTCTTTAATTTTAGTTAGAAAAACTATGGTTTCATATCACAGTAAAGATATGTATATTTTGAAATTTTACTGTAAAAAGTTTGGTTTTTACCTTTCAATTCCAGTTTGTGCTGCTTTTGCAAAGCTTCGAGCATCACTGTAGTCACTGTCTAAAGGGCCTGTAGGGGAGAAAATCACCCGCTTTGCTGGTAGATCTACCTTAAATACCCCTCCTTCAGTTGTCACAGCACTATCTATCTGAAATTACCATATAAAATATTATACAGCCTTCTATTCCTAAAAGTTTTCATACATATAATTCCTTTAAACAGCTTACACTACTTAAAAGTCTTAAGCATTCAAGTTAAATGACACAGTCACATTTGTTGGCAACACATAACAATGAAATTAGTATTAATGTTAAAATGTAAATCATGTTTTGAACTCAAAGGAAGGCAAATATTACCATCAGTGGTTTAAAACTATACAGAAACATTTAGCTAAAAATGATTTTGAGCTATTATGCTAATATTGTTCAATTTTTTATTTGAATTCATTAGTGGTAACTGGATCCTTTATCTCATTTATTTAATGCATTGATTTGTTATTATCATCAATATTTCTACTTTGGAGTCATTTGCTTAATATAGTGTTTAGAGACTGACACTTTCTTCTAACACTATGTAACAGGTAGACTCCTCATAATATGTGCTCTCCACATTTACTGCGGTTATGCTTACTTGTAATCCAGTAATATAGTGATTAAACCCTTTTTCTAACACTATGGAATAGGTAAAGTCTTCATAATATAACCTACTGCTGATTTTTTTAAACTTACAAATTGCATTAGTTTCTACAGTTTATATTGAAAGATTGAAGTAAAAGCTCTAGATATTGAGTAATTATAATAATAACTAAAATTGTTAATTGGAACATTCACAGTGAAGCCAATCATATAATTGAAAACATTTTATGATACAATGAAACTACACACTCTTATGCTTCACTTGTCATTATTGTAGACTAGTTTCGAGAACAGGTTGTTATCATCAGTTCAAATCTCCGACTGTTGGATAATTCGTTGTGTTGTGGGTATTCTGCTCTGGCGGAAGTGTGATGAACTTAAAGTTTATATTTTCATCGCTGGAAGTGTCAAAATTCATTAAACTGTCTCTGTATTTGTAATGTATATTTTCTCCCATGTTGCTAATTCTGTAGATTCTTGCACTGATTTTAATAATTTTGCTTTATTCACTATATCGTGGTTTTCTGTCCAAAAATGAAATGCCACTGCTGATTTCTTAATTTGCTTGTATTTTATGTTCCTGAAATGTTCTTTTAACCGTGTGCCTATGTTTCTCCTTGTTTTCCCGTTTAATGTTAAACATCTTCTCACAGACAATGTTAATGACAGTATTCCACAGGAGAAAAAATCAGGCATTTACAAAATAAGTTGTGAAGAATGTGAAAAAATCTACATAGGGAAAACAAAGAGAAACATAGGCACACGGTTAAAAGAACATTTCAGGAACATAAAATACAAGCAAATTGAGAAATCAGCAGTGGCATTTCATTTTTGGACAGAAAACCACGATATAGTGAATAAAGCAAAATTATTAAAATCAGTGCAAGGACCTACAGAATTAGCAACATGGGAGAAAATAACATTTACAAATACAGAGACAGTTTAATGAATTTTGACACTTCCGGTGATGAAAATATAAACTTTAAGTTCATCACACTTCCGCCAGAGCAGAATACCCACAACACAACGAATTATCCAACAGTCTGAGATTTGAACTGATGATGAGAACAACCTGTTCTCGAAACCGGTCTACAATAATGACAAGTGAAGCATAAGAGTGTGTAGTTCGACTGTATCATAAAATGTTTTCAATTAAATTATAATATTGATTGCACAATAAAAATTTAGCAATATTGACAAGGTTAAATGGCGTAAACAGTGATATGAAGTTACCCAATTATAAGAACAATTGCATATCAAATAAAAATTATAATTAACATTTGTGAACTCTATGGATATTATAGTCACTTTTTCCATACATTTTCTCCATTTTATTTAAACTGTGTTGTATTTCAAAACATTTATTCAGTAAAGTGCACTGAAAATTATTTTATTTTAATAAAAGCACAGAAATTGGGCTTTATCTTTAATGGGAAGTTGCTAAAAATCCTTTCATCTAGCAATACAAGGATCATTCTAAAAATTTTGATAATGAAAAAAATGTGATCTTATCATTGCATCTTTTCAAAGTATTCTCCATTGCATTTCATATATCTCATCTGTTCAAAGCATTTTGTAAATGTTGAATGTTATGCTTCTTTCGATAGGGTGCAAATACGTACTTTTTATGAAACCACTGCAGCTTCAAACCGCCACGGGTGGCCGAGGTCGTTAAGGCACGGACTCGTGAGCGGGAGGTCTGCGGTTCGAATCCCGCCAGGACCGTCCTCCCTGACTGGGGTTTTTTCCAGGTTTTCCTCAGTCTTCATAACTGGCAAATGCCGGGGAGATACCTAAACTTAGGCCTGGAACGCTTCCTTCCTTAAAAAAAAAAAAATCCTTTCCCAATATATCATTTCATCTCATGTATCATCAGTGTCCACCGCCTGTGGTGCCTCAGTAGTAAAAACGGGCGTTAAACACTACTCAAAAAAAAAAAAAAACTGCAGCTTCAAGTGATCCAAATTGTTGACCACAAACTTTTTCTTTTATTTTTGGGAACAGAAAAAAGTTGCATGAGGCATGATATGGACTGCATGGAGGATGGGGAGAAACATTCAACACCTGACTCCTGCAGAAATTAAACTGTTTCCAGTGGGCATGGGGGAATTGTCATGGTGCAATAAGATTCCATGCAAACTAGTCTTCCTTTTCAGTACATTGAAGACTTGGGGCAGGCATTTTGTGCTGTACATCTGGCAGTGAGAATTTTTTGTCTCTCAAGTGAAACTCACAATGTAGTCGCTAACTGAACAGAAAGAACAAGTGGTGGGAGACCAATGACTATGACTGTAGATTTTCCTGACATGTTGAAAATTGTTTTCACTATGCCAATCCAATATTCAGGGCTTCTTGAAAGATGAGAACAATGATAATCTTCCTACAACATATGCTCTGCTTTCATCACATTTTCATCCATTGCTGCTGTAGGGGCCATCCTGCATGTCAGTATTTCTAAAATTTGCAAATCATCAATAAATGTCATAGTAAATCACCGAAAAGAAATATTTCACTCAAGATCCATCCTAGCATCTGGCATAGCAACACCTGTGTACATATACACAGAAGTGCTGACACCACACAATGTTGGATGGTACTCAGATTTGCACATGTTGCTATCTAAACTTCAATCTATAGCTAGGAGACAACCCGCACTGGATTAACAAAGCTCCATTGTTTATGATTCTCAAAATGTTCAGAGTGGCCCTTGTAAACTAAATTGATTTTCAAATTTAGCATACCAATCTTACATCAATTCACTTTATTTGGTTTACTCAATAATCCCAATATTGAAATTTGAAGGCTAGTTTATTTATAACTATATTTTTAAAATTATGCTCTTGGAATTATAAGAATTAAAAGGCTTATGAGAATTTTGAAAACTAAAAGATTGTTGTAAACCTTGTTGTGTTGCATATCAGATGAAAGGCCGTCAAAAAGCTTAAAATGATAACTTGTGAAATATTTTATCTCAAATGGTCACAATTATATATCTATCTTATTTGCAGAGATACTTTTCCTGCAAAATTGGAAAATTAAAATCAAATCAAATTAAAATCAATTTATATTCTCCTTTATCAACAGGTTATTTGTGATACATTTTTTCAATACACTATAGAATCATGTATAACAAATTTGATTTTACATGACATGACTATTTCACTACCCTATAAGAATTGTGCATAACTTAGTAGGTCATATGTGACATCATACAATTAAAAAAAGGTGTTACAAGTGGATATAATGAAGCACAGACTACAAAGTTCATGCACTGATTCATATCTTTGACAAAATGTAATATTCTGTGTAATAAAACAACTAAAGAATGGTATTAATGGATCTATGCTAAGCACTCACTTCTGCTGCAGCTTTAAGTACACTCCTGATGGGTTCAGGATGGTCCACACTATCAGGTACAGAACTTGACACCAGTATAATCCCATCACAAGAAGAACTTTTCAAGTCCTTTACTGCTTCCACTTCACACGGCATTCTGCAAAAGGAAAACAGTTTCACTGAAGTATCATATGAATACCTGGTTTTAACAATGTAATGGACATAACAATAATATGCATGCAGGAAATTCATTGGTTTAGGAATTGGCATTGAGTAATGAATATACAAATCTGAAGTTGTATATTCTAAGGTCTCATTCACTATATATAAGAAAGAGAAATATTGAATTTTGTTAGAATAATAAAAATGTTTAAGTAATATTTCACATGTGATTGCATCATATGACAGTTATGCTGGAAATAAAATGAATATGCAGAAGATGTAAGTGGAAATTTCAAATTTCCTTCTCTGAGAGTGGTATATTGGCCAGATCAATTATATGACATTATAAACCAGATTTACAAATGCAGGAAACCTTAAGTGATAATTCATAATAAACATAATCTCTTTCAAGTTAAGTGTTCTCAATTTTTTGATTCAGAAGAGATTCTTGATATGTGTTTCACTGTGTTCGATTCCAAATTGAATTAATATTGAAATCATAATAACAACTTCCAAAAACAATCAAAATTGTTAATGGGATTTTGAGAGTGACCAAACTCTATATGCACTTTACGTTAAGTAGGCAAAGTGCATATTTGTACCCACTAGTAATATTTTATTCAGTACAAAAATTAAAATCTCAAACAACTTTATCAAGGAATTACAATATCTTCACTAGTATTAGAAAAAAACAGAAATTTTAAAGTGACACAAAACTTTCAATATATACCTTAAAATTTTAAAACTGTTTTCTTAAAATTTAAATTTGTTCATTTTGAATAATGCTCTATATTAAAACATTTTTGTATTCCCTATTTATATCATGTTTTATAATATTATTGCTTTCAATGATCAACTCAATTCGCTATTTACCTACTAAAATTATGCAAATCAATGTTTACAAATTTTCTTTCCCAAAGTGCCAGTTTCATATGTTGCAATGATTTGAAGTACCTTCAATATTTAAAATGATTATGAAGTATCATGACATTCTTTCAAAATAAGTTTGATGATATCAATTCTAGGCACACAAGTAGTAACAAGATTAATGAAGTTCTTATTGGAACTATTAGGTTTGCATTATAATTACTGGGATGATACAGGATTCTAAAAAATAGGAAAGGTATTTTTGGTCTTGGAACTATTAAGCTAGATTTTTAATATGGGCATTAAGAGAAAGTTGCTACAAAGACGGTGGCCACAGATTGAAAGAGAACAAGAACAGATCTTTTGGTATGCAGGGAATGACAGCTATCATAATAAACATACTATGGGCTTAGTATGCAAGGACATAAGAAAAGAGTCATTGCATGAAGAAATATAGGAACATAACAGCATTGGAGAAAGAGAAAAACTGAACATAGGTGGAATTTGGAGTTAACATTGGTAAGGAACTGATCGAGAGTTTCTGAGCTGTGGGTCCAAAGCACGAATATATGTCTCAACAATAACAACAGTGCCAGAGGTTCTGACTTAAGAAATTCCTCCTCTATAAGAGCCATAAAAAGATTGGCATAAAAAAATTTCATTCTAGTATCCATTGAGTGACCTTAATTTGTACATAATACTTATTAAAACTAAACGCATTGCTAGTGAGAACCAGAAAGCTAGATGACATGATATTTGTGGATGGAGTATGAGGAAGTGTTCGAGAGTTCAAGAAATGTGTAAAATTTGCCAGTCCTTCTTGATGGGGAATGTTAGTATAAAGTGATGTCACATTAACAGTGGACAGAAGTAAATTAGCATGTGCCAAAGGTTCAACTTTTTTAAGCATACACAAAAAATGGTAAGAACCTTTGATATAATATGGCCTAGACATAACAAAAGGCTTTAAGCAAACATCTACTATGGCAGAAGTGCATTCGGTGAGGGAACCAAATCTGGCTACATCTGTCATGAGCGGAAGGCCTGGGTTCGAATACCGCTAGGACCATCCTTCCTGACTGAGGTTTTTTCCAGGTTTTCCTCAGTCCTCATAAATGGCAAATGCCGGGGAGGAACCCTAAACTTAGGCCTGGAACGATTCCTTCGTTAAAAATAAATCCTTTCCAATATATCATTTCATCTCGTGTATCATCAGTGTCCATTGCCTGTGGTGCCTCTGTAACAAAAATGGGCATTAACACTATTCATTCATGGCTACATCTGAGAGCCAGAAAGTTGTTTTTATGAATTTTAAATATATGGTGGGAGTACAAGAGGAATTAGGAGTAAGTAAATTGATGTGCAGCAACAGAAGAGCTGATAAATGAAGCTATAACTTGATTAACCTTGACTGTTGGGTCAGAAAATAATAGTTCATTAATGACATCAAGCTATTGGTAAACTTTGGCAGAGGTAATGTCCTGTAATACTATTGAGGATCCTTAATTGGCAGGAAGAATAATTACATTAGATTTATTAGATAGCTTCAACTTATGTATTCACTTTTTTACACTTTACTCCATTCACTTACACAAAAGTAAGACGCGTTTCGGGAGAATCTCTCCCATCTTGTTGGTCCTGGTGATGTAGTGGTAACCATACTTGCCTCCTACACCCAAGATCGCGGGTTCGAACCCGGCCAGGACCGATGGATTTTTTCGGGGCGTAAAAATCCTAAGTATGGCCTCTTTCGGAAGGGAAGTAAAGCCGTGGGTCCCGTGTCGTACATTTACGGCGCGAAAAAGAACCTCAAGCCTGAAAGAGAGGCCTCTGAGCAAAATTTGTCGGCCGTTTCACGCCTCCCTGAGTTGAATGGGACGCTGATGACCTGAGATGTTAAAGAGCGTCCATAAATAAATAAATAAATAAATAAATAAATAAATAAATAAATAAATAAATCAATCAATCAATCAATCTTCAGTTGCTTACTGAACCGCCGTTACTCCAGGAGTGTAAATGTGTAAGTGAATGGAGTAAAGTGTAAAAAAGTGAATACATAAGTTGAAGTTATATTGCCACTCCATTGTCAACAGCTTCGTAAGTACAATATTTATTAGATAGCCTTTTAGTGCTGATTTCTCGCACGAAGTTATCAGTCTTTGGGAGCAAATTATACAGGCTGCCAGATAGTAGGCTGATTTGATTCCCCCTCCCAATGCATTTCTACCCTAAAAGATTTTTGGTTACAATCTTTTGTTATGTCTAGGTCATTCTCAGTAGTAGTCACCTATTGGAATTCCAGAAGACAAGAGATTCATCCACCTCTTCAAATAATTCTTTGATTTTAGTGTCCATCAATATCACAGATTCCTATAAATTTTTGATTATGCTTAAGAATGTTGAAGCACATTCTAATATATTTCCAGCCATGACATATCACTTTATACTAATATTCCCCACCATTAAATTTTAATAGTTGTTAGAGGTGTTTGAGAGTCCAAGAAATGTTCTTGATTGACCGCAAGACCACACCTCCTACCTACCTACCTATCTATCCAACTTCTACAAATGATCTAACAGTTGTTCAACAGCTGAGGATGTGGACAATTGTTCCATGAAACATTTCCTGAGCAGATTTCATGTAAGTGAGACCATAAAGAATTTTCTAAATATTTCAACCCAGAAGAGATTATTAATACGTGTTTCACTGTGTTCGATTCCAAATTGAATTAATATTGAAATTATTATTATTATTATTTATTTATTTATTGTCAATATACTCATTACAAATGAACCTTACATGAAATTATAAAGTTTGTAGATGGTAGATAGGGGGTATGTCAGTTTTAATTATGCTGTCATTAATTTAGTTAAATTGTTTCATAAATTGGAATAAGAATAATTAGGTTTAATTTATAATTTAGGGATTATAGGGATCCTCGTATCAGCAAGAGACAATGAGGCAAATTGGTATCAAGATGGTCAGATCTCTGTGAAGACAGTCGGAGTGCACTGGTCCAGAGCAGCAACGGACTGGAGAGCATGGAGACACCTTCATAAACGTCTACCAGATAAGAACATTGAAAGTCAAACAGTACAGTGTTAATCAAGACACCTTCACAAACTTCTATTAAACAGTGTAGCACTAATCAAGTGCAAATCTAATGGGGAGGAGCCCATCTTTTTTAGGAGGCCTTAGCCCTTCAGGGACATAATTGACTAATTCATTCACTCATTATATTATAATTCCAATTTGGAATTAAATCCTCCATTGACTCCTCAGATTTTTATGTTATTTGGCAAACTGACTAGTTTTCATGGAAATCACATAAAAACAGTTATTTATGGTGACACAAGTGTTAAAAGGTTAAGTATATTGTTTTGGGAGTTGATGTTTCCAAAATAATGCTGAAAACCAATTTGAGTACAGACTACAAATATAATAAAAATACTTTTGGGTATAATACACAATTTTTTAGCCAATCATTCCAATTATACTTTGAGTCATTTCATATAACAACATTTTATTGTATATCATACATAATTAATAGGTTGTTATGCATTTTGTTAATGCATAAAAAGGTATGCATACCTTCAACAGTTGCTGAGAGCTACATCAATAATTCTTTTGAAAATAAGAAGAGATTTGCTTGTCAGATTCTTCAATCCCATTCAAGTGTTTGTGTTTGAAACCTCAATAATGTACAAAGTAATATTTCAGGTATTGTTAACAGCAAAAAGTGTTTAAAGTCACAACTCATGATTTAAATATAAGCAACTTACTGTAGCAATTGCATTAAAAATATTTTTTTTTTTATAAATGCACATTTGTGAATGAAATGCATATTAGGTCATTTAAGGTTTTTGTAAGATTTACGTTTCCCAGGTTGTGCTGCATCTTTGGATTTATGCTGTTGACATTTTGCTTACATGATAGTTTGTGTGAAACATCAACAGCGTAAATCCAAAGATGCAGCAACACAAATCTTACTAATGACACCAGCTGCAGAAGTCTAAAACAACTTAAACTTAATGTTGTTCCTGAACAAAATTATTCACAGCATCATTTGACAGTTGCTAGAAAAACTTGATGAAGGCATGGATTATTTGAAAAGAAAATAATTTACTTTAAATACAGTTAATAAAATCTATTTTCTAACATTTATCATCAACTATTAAAAAGTCTTATTTTTATCCAAGGCTGTCTAAATAAGAGATCTGTCCTTCTGTTCAAAACTTATTACACTTAACTTTATGCAAATATGCTGCCCTGTCAGTTTGTTACCATTTGCTTAGGAATCAGATGATACCTATCTAGACTATATCTCATTTTAAAGCTCTTTTGAAAGGCTAATGTCATACTTAATAAGTTCAGGTTAAATTTTAAAATGTCTGTCATAAATCAATTTACATTTTAAATAATTCAGAAAATGGCAATTGTGAAGTGCTTAAAATTTTCATGAAAACACTTCACACTATTAGAAGTTTGACTTTGGAATGATAAAAAAATCAAATGATATTAGCACAAGTTTCATATGTATGAAGAAATTAACAATTTTATATACATATACCGAGTGTACCAAAAAATGTATACACACTTTCACAGTAGACATCTATTTAATATTTTTCAAAATTGGACTGAAAAACAACAGTAATGTGTAATATGATGTTCTGTATATAGATGCGACTCACATACATTATGATACCATTGCTATATGACAGATAAATCAACAATGAACAAATAAGCCAAGATTATTGTAAAGCAACAATGAACAAATGAAGTCAAGTTTATCGTATGGTGTTCTGTAAACCGATGTGACTCACATTATGTTATACTAACGTTGCTACAATAAAATGGAGCCAAGATTATCGTTTGAATAGTGAAAAGCAATTTTGAATTGGTATTGGTAAACCGTGAATGTTGCTGAAGTTCAAAGGTAATTGAGACATGTGTACAGAACAGAACCGCCAACACAAGTAACAATTGCAAGCATTAGAGACAAATTTGAAACTCATTCCACCATATGTGATGTTCACAAAGGCAGATCTGGGAGATCTCGCACAACAACAGGCCCTGTGCACTGGATCCAAGGCACTATCCTAGGCACTGGATAGTACGAAGAACTCTGTTAAGTTTCCACTGCGTTCTCTGGATCTAACTCTGTTAGACTTCAACTTATGTGGAACTCTTAAGGAAGTTGTATACTGTAGTAAACCAGCTGCACTGGCAGGAAGAAATTGGAATGGCATGTGCTGCAATCACTGAGGATACTTTTGCAAATGTTACTCAATCAGTAGTTCAAGGTACTCAGAAGTGTATCGATGTTGATGGTGAGCATTTTGAGCAGCTGTTGTAACTGTAAAAGTCTAAGATGATTAGTGTCCATCATTTTCTGTTTGTGTGAATTCAGTTTTGTTATGTTAACACAGTTTTTTATTTGAATACACGTGTGTATTCATTTTTTAGCACCCTCTGTATATAAAGGAAGAAAAGAGAGCTATATATACACCAGCCAGAGTGATATGTCTGTATCATTCATAAAAGTGTTAAATTGATGACAAAAAATTGCAAGATGAGTTCTAAATAACAAATGGGTAGATTCAAACCATTACCTTTTAAAATGTTGATTAGTTCAGCATCTCTCTATTGTTTATCAAATATGAAAATTCATAGAAAATGGATTGTAGAATAAGTTAATTGAAATAGAAACTTTTCACCAATTGAGTTTTAGCTGATAAGTGCAATATGGAAACTCTTAAAAAAAGACTTGTTGAATTAGATCTTTTCTGTGCAGATCTGAAAATTCTTCATCACATTTTAATGCCAAGCAATAGAATGGTTTATGAATCAGAACAAAGAAAACTGTTCCATTTGATTTGATTGCATTTTATAACTATTTTAAAAAACATAATTCTTTTTACAAGACAAAGTATTATCTTACTATTAGAACAATTTGATATTACCATTCACTCCTCTGGTTTATTACAAGAAGTAAGGCAAAGTACTAGCTGTTTCAATGTGCCTTGAATACTACATGCATTGTCCCTTTATTTTGGAAAGAGCTTATTCAGTTTTGAAAGTCTAGATTTGACTACAGAGAAAAGTTTTATTTTTCAGATAGGTCGATGTGCAATATTAAAACAGAAACATTTTCAATCATAAAATGTTTTTCCACTTGTAGAGAATGAAAATTTTTACAATGCATTTGTTGATAAAGGCTATATGATGTAGTGGGGGAAATGGTTGAAAGAGAGGCAGCAAGGAACCTTTACAAAGCATACACCTATATTCCAGGAACTCAAAAGATCCATGCTTTCATTACCTTAAGGTGTGAAAAACAAGATTATGCTAAGATGTTTTCATTTGTCCCATTATTTACTAGATAACTTCCAGTTACTCCTCATGCAGAGACTTTGTTGAATTTACTGGTTATGTAATTTCTATGTAAATGGTAGATGGTGGTTGAGTTATGTTTATTGGGAAAAGGAAAATAAAATGTAAGTGAAAATTGTATTTCTAAACTAATAAGGAATTTCTCTTCTTTTAATTACTCCTGAACACTTTTGTGTTTCGCAAACTATTTTACTGATTTAATTTGCGAAGTGAGTTCCTAAATGGCCCAAAAATGTATTTATTTATTTTTGTTTTAAAAAGCCAATATGCTAGAAGATTAAGATAATAAAGCTAACATTTTCTTCTCATAGACAGTTTTGTAAGAAGCTAAATGTGATATGCTAGCTATTTCTTCTTCTTACATTTGCTGATTATGGTCCAAATGAAACCAGATAGGCTGTACAAAGATGATACTATGAAAGATTTGTGAATTTCTTCTTCTTTGACATTTCCATTTGTCAATGGTTGCCCCTTCTGAATCCTATTGGCCATATGAATCAATGGAATTTAGTTATACTTAGCATTAACAGATGTCAGAAGGACAGGTTGTCAGCCAATCATTTCAAGTGCTATCTAATGTGATGCTAAGATATTACGGACATAAATGGATAGTAATTTTGTTTTGTTCTGTTAACTCTGTTACAGATTTTCTCATAAAAAGTTGTTTTGGATTTATGCCCAAGGTTACAGAAGGTATTTGTGATTCATCACTATTAACGGGAATATTTCCAGATAGTTTGAACATTTTTAAAAAGAGTCACAAGAGAAACAGAGAAAACTACAGACCCATATCTTTGCCGTGTTTTCAAAAATACTTGAAAAGCTTGTATTAAATCAATTAATGTCCTTCTTAGAATCCTGTTGTATCTTCCTACAATCAAATATATATATACATGAACCTAATATCATACCAAATTTCTGATTATATTGTTAATGTATATAAATGATTTACCTTGCAATATTCAAAAGAGTGATGTAGTTCTTTTCATAGATGACACTAATATCCTTGTAAAAGGAGATGATGAAATTGTATTGTGAAATAAAGTAAAAACAATAATGAATAATCTGAATAACAAATGAATTAATTATAAACAAAGAAAAAACTACTGCAATGACAGTACATGGTAATGTAAAAACAGCATCAAACCTCAAATTACATATGACGCAAATAATATTGATTACCAGGGAGAATAAAATTATTGAGTATATATGTTAATGAAAATGTTAAATGGGATACTCACATTCCTCATTTAGCAACTAAACTTAGTTATATTTATTATATGCTCAAATGTCTAAAATATACACTGAATTTATCAGGACTGAAAAATGTTTATTTTGCTCATTTTCATAATTGATTAAAATATGGAATAAACTTCTGGGGAGAAAGATGTGCAAGAATATTTGAAATCTAGAAGAGAGCTGTATGCATAAAGTGGAATAGACAGCATGAAGTTCTGTAGAACTTATTTTAGGAAACATAATACTACCACAGTCTGTCCTCTTTTTAGCAGAAGTCGTAAAACATTTTAAGAGATATCAAGGAGAACTATGTACAAATATAGATATCCATTCTCATAATACAAGAAGAAAAAATTACCATGTTCAGATACACAGAACAAATATTCTAAAAAATAACTTCACAAATATAGGCATTAAATTATATCATAAACTACCAACAAATATTAAAGAAATAACCAACATAAAACAACTTAATAAAGAAGTTGAAGTCTTTCTAGTACAACACACCTTTTATTCAGTAAGTGAATATATGAAATTCTAAGTGTAAATAATTATATTGTAAATCTATTATAATTATTCTCATATATTGTATTATATTTCTGGACGATGGCCACATATGTACTATGATCCAAATGGTGAATAAAGTATTTATATTATTCTTATAGCATTTGCTAGGTTTATTCCAGTAACACTTGTATACGAGTACAACAATAAATTTGTGTTTAATTCAATAGTATTACTTCATAAATAATGTTTGATTATAATAGAATATTCTTTCTTAAACAAATTAACTTGCTACAATTAGGTACATCTATTCTTTGGTAAAATTAAATCACAAATAAGAACATTATTCATTACCACTTTCATCCGAAAGCTTGGAGAAGCTATCTGCATCAGTATTGCATTCTAATGCATATCCAAATTTTAGAACTGGAATTCAGCCAAAAATTGCAATATTAGATTTGTGTAAATACAGTAATAAAAGCCAAGTTTTAGGGTTGTTTGTAGATCTAACAGAGTTTTTGGTATACTTGACCATGAAATCTTGCTAAAAATTTAACTCATGTGCAATTAGAGGTATAGCACAAAAATTGTTTGCATCTTACCTTAAAACAGAAAACAGTATTTATGTTGAAATAGATTCATATTGTTCTAACACTATAAGCCTGAACCATGATGCTTCTCAGGGTTTTATTTTGGGTCCAGTTTTCTTATGTGTAAATAATCTCCCTTTACACTTTCAACATGCAAAAACAGTCTTGTTTGATGATGATATTAACATAATTTTTAAACGCAATTGCTAAATAAACTTCAAATTACAGTGAATGCACTTAATATTGCATTACAAATTTATTAGGAATAATCTCTATTTAAATATTAAAAAAAATGGTATATGGATATTTTAATCAATAGGTAGTAAAAACCCTTGTCATTTTGACAAATAATTCTAGTATTCATGAAGTAAAAGCAACCAAATTTCTCAATTTTGAATTGACTCCAACCTTTCCTGGAACACTCATGTTGAAAAAAGCCTATGTTTCCGCTATGCATTCACAATGCTTGGTAAGGTTGTTAGCTTCATAAAACCAAAATAGTAGCCTCAAATTTCCTATGTCATACTGCTATGGGCTTCATCATTAAAACTTTATCAGGTTTTTAAAATGCAAGAGAAAATTTTGAGAATAATGAAAAAGGAACCTAGCAAAGGCATTTGTAAAAAATTAAAATATAACACTTATTCCCTTTGTGTTGTGTTTAGTTAATCAAAACCAATATTAAAAAAAAATATTCTGATTGCCATATACATAATACTAGATCAGCAAATAATTTACACCTAAACTCTCATAGGATTAAAATAGCCTAAACAGCATCACCGATAAGAAGAATATGTATGTATAATAAATCACCAGTAACAATTTAAACATACGAGTATGCTGTTAAATCACATGTCATATACTATAAAGGAATATTTAAATCCTAACCCGACTTAACCTGGTAATCTTCTTATTTGTTCACTGAAATATGATCAGTGGAGTGATATGACTTAATACTGTGAATCTTCAAATGTACTATTTACGTACTTCTGAGATAATGCTGCTTTTTTAAATAATGTGTTATACATATATATTCATACCATATATATAACATGAATATGCAATTACAATCGTGTCTTTTCTTTTGATTGTATGTGTTTATATTCCTTACGTTTTTATATTAGTATGAAACATTTTTTCATCCATTTATTGCAATAAGGGCAATTCCATGCTACCTTTAGGAAAGGTGATATATATAAGAAGTGCTTTTGTTTATAGACATTGAGCAAACTGTACATATTTTATGGAAACAATGATAACATATTTAATTTAAAAAAATTAAAAATAATAAATACTGTCTGAAGTTTCAAGAGTGAAGATGCTATATTGTTGAACAAACCACTAAGAGTTGGCAGCCTTTTATTTTCCCTCCTATTGAATCCTAGCATTGTTGTGAAAATTCACATGATATATTGATATCTCTTTTTTTAAGATTCATCTGATTTCTTTTACACAGGTAGGTTAATATTACATTTAGTCCCTTTTCAAGTGAATTCTGTTCTATTGTCACCCCATAAGAAAAATATATAAAAATTTCCTGTAATTCATTAAATAGTCGCACAATTATTGCAAATTATTAGAAATGAAGTAAAGGAGATAATGAACAAGGCAGGTAAACATATAACTCCTGAAAATATAAATAAAAGTAAATGTTGGAATTCATAGAAAAGATATTCACTCAGAAAATTACATAAAAATTACAGTTTTAACCCCGATTCACATAAATATGTATCATTAACATCCCACTCTCAGAAACAGAGTACAAAATGGAATACCAATAGATCAAAAAGATAGTAGAAACTAATGGGTACAGGAAATATACAATAATAAAAATTATCAATAAATTCAAAATACACAAAGCAATTAAAGATGTTTCCACACTGCAAAGGTTCAAAAGTTTTACATATCACCCAGTTTACCACAAAAAATTTAAAAAGATATTCAAAGAACAAGGAATAATGTTAGCCCCAAAGAACAATTTTAATATAAAGAACTCATTGGGATGCAAAGTAAAGGACAACATACCAACAGAATTAAAGTCAGGTATTTGTGAAATAAAATGTGCAGATTGCAATAAAAAACACAGAAAAACAGAGAGGAATTTGGAAATCAGAAAAAAAAAAAAAAAAAAAAAAAAAAAAAACTTTAGAAATATCTGTTTAAAGAAGATTGATAAATTAGCAATAGTAGCACACTTTTGGAATAATAATCATGAAATTAAACCAGAGACAAAACTACTGAAACAATTCCACAATGCAATAGTAGGAAAGAATTTTCATCATAAAAAAAGAGCAAAACTAAATGAATTTGGATTTCCTTCCAATGGACGAACTCAGCAAGTTCCTAATAGAATCAACAGATGTAGCCACCCTTTCTAGCAACACCAGTTGGTCAACAAGCTGAAGATGGGAGGGATCATTCCCGAAACATATGTCCAATTTTTATGTAAGTGAATGGAGTTAGTGTAAACAAGTTTATTACATTAGTGTTTATAAAAGTAAATGTGTTTCAAATTTTGTCATATACCTGTAATAAAATAAATGGTTGTGAATTTCATTTGAAACTTCAGAAGCGCCTGTATATATCAAGTAACTTATATCTTATAAAATGCATTATTTTTCTCATTGTTTAATACTTTAACTTGCAAGAGTATTTTTCCATTTTTGTGAAAAACTGTCATTAGCTTTATTTAATTTCTGGAATGTCTTAAAAAGCAATATGTAACAAATTGGAAGAACAGTTAAGAGAATATCCAGAAAAAATTAATAACTATTTGGAGAAAGAGAGAGAACAATAAGAAAAGGAGAGGGACAAAGAAAAAATAATTACAGTCAAACAAATACAATACAAACTTAATGAGGCTGAAGAATAATGCGAGATACAGGAAATATATGAAACTAAAATAGTTAACAGCTATGAAGAAAAAACAAAATTCTGTAACATGTTAGAATCCTGTAAGTGCCTATGGTTTGAAGTCTTGGTATGGTAGTGAAGAGAATAAATTCTCTTTTACAAAAAAACTCAAGCAAAAATGTGCTGTTATCAGAAAAGTTCTTAAATTTCAGAAATTACACTGGAAATAGATGGCCCAAATCCAAGAGCAGTATGGAATGACATGATAGCAGTGGCGAACAAAAAAGATGAAATATTTTTAATAAAGGGATGACATTGGTTGACAAACTTCCAGAAGGAAATATGACAAAATTATTGTGGATTTTAGCTCAAGAGAATGCAAGTCTGAACAGGGGCATTACATTATAACACAATGACAGAAACATTAAAGAGTTTTTAAAACAGAAAACCCTAATTTGCTAAAATAAGGATTTATTTGATTTTCACTGTATCCATTCCATGTATTACCTTCATCTGAAGTGCCACACAACTTTATGATACAATCGATAGCAACTTGTGTCAAAGTCTTCCCTCATAAACCTCAGCTCTTAAAAATATGTTGTGACATCACCAATGAAAACTGCTAGACATGTCCTATTATGTTACTGAACTTTTATCACCCAGTGCACATTAAGTAAAACAGCTTTTGGAAATGGTGCAATGATGTGAATGGCTTCCTAAGGTTATGGAATTTTAAGGGACATTAAAAGAAAAAGTGAATTAAATTAAACTGAAGCTATTTTATTTTAAAAATACATTTCTTCATGAAGAATGTACAGGCAAACTGCTTTAATAAAAGGAAAAATAAAATAATTGTACTATTTTACAGTTGATGTTGCTGATATTTATTCAGCTGTTTGCCAAGATGAAATCTCAAGTCAGTTCACTGGTCTCATGAACAAGTAACAATTTTTATTTGCTGTGTCTGATATAACAATGACATTAAAAGATCTAATGCAGTTATCAGCGATGACTGCCTCATGACAAATACTTAATATGGATATTCAGGACAAAAATATTAAACATTTGAGACAAAAATTTAGAACATATTAAAAAGATAGTTATATTTCAGATAGTTGTGCAACATAATTAAAGAAGTTTACATTAAAGAAAATAACAAAATTTACAAAGTAGATGATGCTAATATTTTAAATTTAACACTTGAACAAGTTATTGGAATATTACCTAAACCAACAATGAAAATGATCAATAAGAGTTTTCTAAATGTATTATGTTTTTGAAAATATGTAAAATGCTACCAGAGTTTACATGTAAGTGTCAAATACTTAATTCACCTGTGGCTAAATTTGTATAAAAATAATTAACCAGGACATTTATTATATGTCATAATTTTTTACAGACTGCAGGTCATGAGCAATGGTTCACATTGTTAAGAAATGTCACGTTCATAATATTAGTATGGAGTGAAAAAATTGTATGAATTATCATGCTTTTGTATTCTTCTTATTGAACACTGAAATAAATGTGTGTTTTATATAATTCTCCTGTCAAAGTAGGTATATTTACTTTTTTGAAAAGAGGTCAATAGGATTCTCCTCTTTTTCTCCCAGAGAGAATTAATTGCTTTCTATTGAAAATGGAAAACTTTTTGTTTATACTTAGAGAAATTAATAATATTAATGAAATTTTTGCTTCTGATAATACAAACTTTTGTACAAATGTTACATTCATAAGGATGGAATTGTCCCTATGTCAACTATTTTGATAAAAATAAATGCAATGTTGCATGTACATGAGTAGAAGAAAAGCCCTCAAGGCTTTTAACTCTGACAGTATAAATAAATAAAACAATATAACAATATATACAGCAATTTCACTTATCAGGCTGGACACATGCTAAATTTCATTAAAATCTAAAATATGGTTGGAAATGGCACTTTGGCTTGTTGATTTTATATGGAATCACCCTAATGCTATGAAATATGCATAGCCTGGAAGCAAAGTTATGACAGAAAGGAGTATTTAGATGATGAGATTCGATTATGGGCTTTTCTTTAATTGTTTAGAAACATATGTTAAACAGTTTTTAGCACAACATAGAAAACGATATCTTGGCACAATTATAATTCACACATTCACATTTCTAATATTTACCTTTACCATGAAAATGTAATGTTTTAATAACGTATATAAATTATGGTATAAATGGATTTTAACCGGAAATTCGTTCAATATTAAATGCATGCATATGCTTTTGGTAAAATTATATCTGATACCTGTCTGCTCTTATGGCGAATTCTGTTTGTAATAAATGCGATACCAAATGTTTAATATGATGAAGAAAAAAGCTTATGTATTTTATTCCTATGTAATGTTTTTAAATCACAATTTTCTTTTCGGAAATGAGTAATGCATGCTATATTTCTTTTACTTGCGAAAGCATTAAAGTGAGTGGAATATGTTATTTTATAATTCGTAAGATCTAATGCAGCTATGCCGTTAAGTATACTAAACTTTAATTTCACAAATTTGAAAGCAACTTTTGGCAGCTGATCACTAGCAATATTTAAGGTTTCATTGTTTCTTATTGAAAGCAGATATTTTAAAAATAGAATTAGGAGAAATTGGGCTGGATACTGCTTCTTATAGTTAAATCAAAGAGACGGTGCGGAATTCTACTTATTGGTAAACAATTGTTTTAATGGCAATAAAGGAATTCTTTGAGGTTAACTTACAGGTTAGTTCCCATGTTGCAACAAGCGTTCCCTTGAAGACGTGGCCCGAAGTAAAGTTCCAGTTACGTCTCACCTAGAAACGCTCCAAAGTGAACTTCGGCATGCATTTATTTTCTTTTATCGACTACAGATAAGGAACCACGTGGCAATGGCCGCCCCATGACCTTGACTTCATCCGTTTTCTGAACCCTCCGCCATTTTCCGTTGCACTTGCTAGGCTAAAGGCACACACATGACAGTGCTCGAAGGACAGGATTGCCATCCCTTCCTTGCCTTATAGTGGAAGAGGAAGCAAACGGGACGTAATCAATCAAACCGCAGATTTCACAGCTGTCACGCTGATCTGTCATTTTTGTTCAAATGGGATGCATTTGTGGCAAAAATGTTTTTTATGGAAACTTGCTGATCAATGCAGCGAATTCCTCATACGTTTATCAATTTCTCTCTCTCTTTCTTCTTTCTTCTTTTCCACCATCCCTTTCTCCATCCTTCGACTTTTCTCCTCCTCCTCCTCTTCCATATATATAATTTGGAACACTTTCCCTTAGACATTCTGATAGTTGATAAGTAACAACACCAATAGCACACGATTGTTCCTAATTTCTCTGACTAGCTATTCTACTATGGGTAGTATATCGGATACCTGTATTCTCAAACAATATCCTTCCACGTGTTTCTAAGTAGTAGTAGTAGTAGTAGTAGTAGTAGTAGTAGTAGTAGTAGTAGTAGTGTTGGAGGGGGTATTGCAGAGAGTTTTGGAAAACTCTGGCACTTCAGCCATAGGCTTTTTGTGCCACCCCAAAATCCCTTATAGTATTCCAAGTTCTGTGTTCTTGATGAGATCGAGAATCTGCTTCCTATAAGGGGATCATCCATATTCAGATATGGTTGTGGACCGAAGAGTTTATATGTTCTTCTCTCCAGGGCTTCACATTTGAGAAGTAAATGCTTCGCAGTCTCGACAGATTGGCCACAAAGTTTACAAATGGGCTCTCCCTGGAAGAGTCCCATTTTCTTGAGATGCTTCCTACGTTGACCTGTCCAGTAATTAATCCCATCACTCTCCTTAACTTTTTCCTTCCCAACTTCAGGAGCGTGTTGGTGAGAGTGGTATTAGACCTGCTGACAAGGCTTTTCCCAAGGGCTTATCTTGGGTAACTAAACCATCGTATTTTATGTTTCTCTCTGGCCCACAATTTAATTGTTGTTCTTACTGTGGACCTACTAACTCTACAGGTTGGTTCCGGTCTTCACTCCCTGTCACTCCTCTGTAACCTGGCACCCACCTAAATTCAACAGAAATGTTAAATGACAGGGCTATCAGTTTGTGAAGGCAGTCCCAGACTAACTTGGATTTAAATTGTGAGAGCCAAGTGCTCGAAGTGCAGCTTGACTATCCCAGAGGATCATAATAGGTTTTTCATAATAGCCTTTCTCTATCCCATTTTGTACACAGGTTGTTAAAAATATATTGCTAAAAAATATCAGCCTGGAACACGATACAGTACTTCCCGAGGCTTATACTAATGTTGGTCCTGGGAGTTTCGCCATAGATGCCGGCTCCAGCTTGATAAAAAAAATCCGTGAATCGTCTGTATACCATATTAGTTGTCCTTGGATCTTCTTCGACTTTGATCTTTCCAGCCACTCAGGTCAAGATCCAAGAGTTATCCTATAGGCTCGTTGAAAACAGAATTGGGTCATCGTGAGATCAGATCTCATTTTCAGTTCCGGACTAACCACGACATCCAATATTTTAGTATGTCCGGGATAATAGCCATTCCGCCAAATTCATGAATGTTCTAATATATAGGCTGCAAGTCTTGCTTTCGCTTTAAGGAATGGTGTCTGATCTAGCAGAATCTCTAGTGCAACCGTTGGAATGCTTTTAAAAACTCCCGTTGTGCACATTAAAGGTGCTGACAATTGTGTCGCGGATGAATTTTCATGCATGTTTCAGCAAAACATAGACCATATCACTCTTCATCCAGGAGCAGTAGAGTCATTAGCCAGTGCCAGTATTGTCCGATTACCATTTGACATGTTTAGAGTTGTTTAAGCACCAACAAGCTGATTATAAAGTTAACTGCAAAGGTCCAGCAATTGCGACAGTATTTTTGTTAAAGTCATATTCTCTCAAGGAGGATCGTTTGTATTGTACTCCGAAACCTAATCATATGCGCAATGTAGTTCCGAGACTTTTGTTTCACTCTTGCTTTATTATTATTATTATTATTATTATTATTATTATTATTATTATTATTATTATTATTATTATTATTATCACAAAACACCTTAGGAGCGCATCTGGGTGTGTCAGAACTATTTTTTTTACAGTGTTTAACGTCCTTTTTTCTACTGAGGCACCACAAGCGGTAGGCATAAGATTTGTCAGCATATTTTGGAAAGGGATTTATAAAGATATGCAAGATTTTGTTAAGATATATAAGGTTTGTGGCATAAGTAACCAGCCCAAAATACTAAGATCATCATATGTAGCGAATACACCTATACAAATACAAATTTATTGATTCCATTGAGAAATCACCCTATGTCAAAGTTGGGTAACCGATTTTGAATGAACATGTGGATGATTTTTCTAAATATGTTTCGTTATTTCTTTCAGAAGATTTTCAAAAGTTTTATTCACTGTCACTTTGACCGCAATGAAAGAACATTGGAAAGAAATGGTGATAGGAATCAAGTTTTATTGGGCAACAATTTATGAATCGAGCTAGTGTTTATTTACTTTTTGCAGGCATATGTTTCAGTTGGTAAAATTATTAATAAATGGAGGGTAAAAATAACTCCGTCTTAAAATGGAACAATTCTAAATACATTAAAAACCATCAATCAAGATGTACTAGATCTAAAGAGAAAAGGATTGACACTAAAATAAGTGAAAAACAGGAGAAATAAAAACAATAGCTGCCCATTTTGAAGAAGAAATAAGCAATGAGTTAAATGAATGTAAGCGACAGGTAACTCATTTGGAGAAATTAGAACAGAGCAGAAAGAGAAGGAACTGGTAATATTTGGAGTATATGAAACGAGGGAGAGAGAAAGAAAAAAGAGAGTGTGACAAAAAGTATAAGAAATATTTACAGATAATTCATACAGTTGTCTAGATGAAAAAGTGCACGTTAGAGAGGGTGGGAAAAATGGCGTTGGCAGGGAAGAGCAAGGAGCAGCAGATCCCCCCATGGAAATATTAAACTAGGACATCAATTCTGGGCAGCTGTGTAATTTCATTGTTGCTATAATAATAATAATAATAATAATAATAATTGTGGTCATTATTGTCTTCATCATCATTACCATATTTAGACTATTTTATAGTTTGTATTTCCATTTGTAGTTAATTTGTTACACAATTTTCGCTATTTCTTTTCTTAGGCGTGTAATTCCTAGTGATAATTTTTCATGATGAGTTTCACGACTATTGCTTTTGAAATGGTTTAATTCTATTTTTACATACTTTTACGAATAAGCCTGATGCTTAGACGAAGTAAATTTGGTAATATAAAAAGTCATCTGCAACGAGTCATAGTTTGTGACATTTAATACAATAATTCCATCAACACAGCTAAGCAAGTTATGTTGAATCCGCAATAATGAAGGGTACCTAGAGCAGCAAGTAAATACAACAACGGTTAGTTGCAATATACAGTTAACTTAAAATTTTTCCTTCCCTTTTGAAAATCAACAGTGAGAAGCTCAAGTTTCAGACAATCGAATGAACGAATGAATTTAAAATGTGCAATACAAGCTACCGGATTTATGAAAAGAATTTTTATTAGAGAGGCACTTCGCATTTTGCAATTTAGTGGTTCATGATATCTTTAATGAGTTTCACCGTCTTTTGACCGCTATGGATAGCCGAGGTCGTGAAGGCGCGGACTCGTGAGCGGAGGTCTGGTGTTTCAATCCCGCCCGTACCTCCTCCCTGACTGAGTTTTTTTTCTTCATATTTTCCTCAAAAAGTTCCAAATCTGTTATTTCATCTTATGTATCATCAGTGTCCACCGCCTGTGGTGCCTCAGAAGTTAAAACGAGCGTTAAACACCATAAAAATGTACTCTCCGTGCCAGTTTCATAATTGTTTATTATAAACATTTTAAAATAAAAACCATGCAAAGATATTCGCACCTTCCTCTGTGTCTATACCCAAAATACTGGCGAAGCGGAAAGTAATGGCTATAGTTCTTTGATGAAAAAATGCTTTCTTGCCATCTCATAAATAAGGTGGCATTGCAACAACATCAAACATATGATACCAGTTTATTCTCGCAGGGATAATAATCTTCCACAACATATAGTACTTAAAATCAGACTCATGAGGCGATTTTTGCAGACTCGCAGGGGCAACAGATGCCCAACGCTAATTCACTGAGAACTACTGACCATGACACCTCGCCTAGTTGATTCTTGGTGTAATTATTGACCATTGCCTCCACCTCGCAACATAGATTAACCCAGAGACCTGATTCCGCCATTTCGTGTACTCTTCATCACGGGACAAGGACAGGAGGAGAAACTGCACAAATTACCGCACGATACAGCGTTGGAACGTTATTGAATTTATTCTATCAAGAAGTTTCATCTTGCCGTCTGGTGCGTTTGCCTTAAGCAATGAGGTTTACTTAGTGCTCGAGCACATGACTGATTGCCGAAGAGTTAAGTGAAAATCTCTGAAAGTACTAGCCGATCGTCTACCCAAACAAACCCGAGAGAATAGTGCATGAGAATCGCCAGTCTTAATCTAAGAACTCAATGTAGCTAAAACTGACTGAAGACTAACAACTGAATGTCGAACTGGAATCTCAGTCTGAATGACTGAACGAACGAAGAACTGAATCTTAAATAAATGAGTCAAGAACTAAATCTCAAGTCCGAAACTGCATATATGTGAATTTGAATCTGAATTGTACGTCTTGATGGGCTAAATCTTTCAGTCCGAGACTGAAATAGAAGTAGGTTTTGCGGGGGATGTTCCTCCCTATGTAAGATATTCAAACCGCAGTAGCGTGGATTTGGAGCTCATACGGGGCCACCTAAAGGAACTCATGGCCTCCGAGTGTTCAAAATCTACATCCACAATTGGTGGGCTCTAGCTAAATTTACAGCGCTAATATTAAAATTTACAAGACAGTCTCTCGTTATTGGCTGCATTCGAAACAAACGTCCTAGCACTTTGTAAAGTTATTCGCCTTGCTAACGGCTCTTTTGGAATTTCTATCGGCATGAAAGTTTTTGTCGCAGGCAGTAAATACAATAGCGTATTGTCTCAGCATTTCTACGACACGTTTTCACTTGTTCTATTGTAACAGCCAGCACCGTCGCCTCCGGTTAGTGACAAGAACAGCAGAGAAAGCCTAGTTTAGTCCAATCGCACATCGTTATTCACACGGGATTGTTTTATCTGTTTTATGAGTTATTATGTATTAATTGCACAGTATGTACGATATAAAATGTCATAGGCTTATTATGGTTTACACAATACTGCAAAATTACCTCCTGGTGGCGGCGGAGGCACAAGAATTGTCGCACTTAGTAGTAGGAATTAGTCATTCCGATATCAATGACTTATGATTACTCATCTTACGAGTAACTGGTGCACTTCGCTAAACAGAAAGGTGCTTTGTATTTATATTGGGCGTTTTCACAACCGAAAGTGCATCGTTGTACTCAAGGTGTATTTACAGAGCGCCCTTTTACTAAATATTACCTTAAATATCAGATTTTAATGAGTCAGTGCGTGAGTATGTAGACATCATGATGCCGTAAATAATGCAACAACTTGTTGAATATGATGAAAAACAAATCAATCAGTTTGAGGCAGCAGACAGATCACGTTTACCCAAGAAAAAATGAAGCATAACGTACGTCTTCGCGGTTAGAATTCGTCTTCCAGCATTTTCATGATATGCTGGATTTTATAGAGTCGAGGCAGAGGACACCATCTTAATGAGCCACTTTGAAAATTAGTGGAAAAGCTAAACATACGAATATTCCTGTCCGAAACCAGAACAAAGTGCTAACACTTTGCAGGCAAATTTCGAAGATATTTATTTCACCACTCAATGAAAGTATTGCAGGTTCAGTGCTAGTTGACGAATCAGCAGATATAGCAGAAAAATAGCAGCTGTCTATATGATGGCGCTTTGTGAATAACAATAGCGTCCATATGATTCGAGAAGAATTAATGATCTAAATGCTTCAATATGACAAACTCTATTCATTTATAACTGTTGATGATATTTACATAAACAAGCATATTGGCAGGGATTTGACTGCTGTTCAATTATGGGTGCTGAGGGAAATAGACTGCAAAAGTATGCGTGCGTGCGCGCGCGCGCGGAGAAAAATATCGGGAGTATATTCTGGCGCACGGAAGAATGGAGGAGGAGATATCTACCGACCGGTTTGTTAACGGAGGGAGAGCCAGTGGCGGTGTTGGACTTTACTGGCAGATAGGAAGGAGGCAGAGGGAGGGAGTAGGTAAATTTTTAAATAAAGTGAAACAGCTCTGATCGGAAGAGGTACACAACTGAAAGGGGGGGGGGGAGGGTTAGTGAAACATGAGTCACAATTTTTGTACATATATGTGAGGGAGTGTTAAGTTACTTACTTTTGTATTCTTTTCTGTTTACTTTATTTAGGTGTTTAAATAATTTCTATTATATGTTTTACTTTCTACTAAACAACTTCCTGGTGTTCTTTCACTAAATCAACATTAACTTGATAAAAAAACAAGGAAGTACCACGCTGTGGTACCTAATACTTTATTTTATATATATAATTGAATAAATAAATAAATGCTCTTGTATGTCTTTATTACGGGGTGCAACATAATACCATATTTACATGCCGTACTGTTCCAGGACTCGTGCGAAATGGATGAGTTAGATTTGTACAAATATATTTTATAAACAAATACACTACTGCTACTACCACATATTTGTAATGCTGCATCCTCTCATGTTATTTTCTGAAATAACCTTTCTCATCAGTCTGTTATTTTTCTGAAATAACCTTTCTCTGTCGAGTCCAAAAGGTTCAAGCCAGAATGTGTAGCTTCAAGAAAACATCTCTTTATCTGTTTGAAGGAGGATTTCTAATTTAGGAAAATCTTGGCAAATGGAAGAGCACTTAACTTCCCAGTAAATACATTTACATAATGAAAATTAATGCTATTCAGGGCGCAGAAAGATGAAAGGATACATTTCTAGCATGTAAATAAGCAATATAATTTTAAGTAAAAGTAAACGTTGCGTGCTAATGAGTTTTAGATCAAAGCTAAATATTACGGCTTTAGAGCTCGTTCCTTAAAATGAGAGATTAGAAATCAACGGATTGTATTCTAGTGCTGATGGGGTCATTTTTATGCTCTATTTAATGTGTTAGAGTGGATGCTAAATATTTGATTTTGATTTTCAAACGTGTCAGGGAAGAAGTACAGGCAAGTATTTACATTTTTATCAATAATATTATTATGTGCAATTTATATATAATAAAATTTAGCGAATTAATATAAAAGATGCAATAACTTAGGAAACGGAATTAATGCAATGGAATCAGACCACAATATTCTATTCCGGAAATAGTTTTAGTTTCGATCTTCATCTGTCAGACTGTTACCGCAAATTAAAATACCAAATAGGATATTCATAACTACAGCGCATTTTTTGGATAAGTTATTTGATTTTTTAATAATTATACATGCTAAATAGTGTGTATACATACATACACACATGCATACAACCCAAGCTTCAGATTCTCTAAAGATAAAAATATAATGTTGATTCTTTATTTCAAGCTCACAATGTATTTAGTGCAAAGAACTTATTCTTCCATTGCGCTGGCCTGATGAATTTGCATATAAACAATTACACGTAAGCGCGACAAATTGAAAGTCCCGTCACGCTTCATACGTTAAAAAGTCTACTGCTACTGCTACCACGTTTCTTTGCTTACCCACGCCGTGCATACGATGGTAGATTACAAAAAATTGCTGGGAAAATATCCTCCCTAACCACAAAGTTTGGTACAATACGTTTAAGTTTCATCATTAACTTTAAAATTTGCACGATGTATACTCTTTATCCACTTTTCCTTTAATTACTGCTATTTAGGGCATGTAAATATGATATTTTGCTGCACTGCCGTAATAAAGACATACAAGAGCAAACGCTGTGGTACCTAATACTTTCTACTAAACAAGTTCCTGGTGTACTTTCACTAAATCAATGTTAACTTGATAAAAAAAACAAAGGAAGTAACGCGCTACTGTTGATTTACTTCCAACTATAAAGCACTGTAATAAACCTGGTAACTGCAAGTAAATAAAGTGATGTAATTAACACACGAGTCACATATTCCACCATTTTGCCAAATGTCGATACCTACATTGGGGTCTAGTAAATATAGTGAAATCGTGAAAAAAACCCCATCTTGCAAAAATAACTCAATGCCTATGAACTATGTATGTTGTGGGCTCAAAGCTCAACCAGGTGGATTAATAGCCGTCCCGTCCTGTCTTATAGCAAAATGTGACGCGTATTCGTATTGTCAATTTGATGTATTAAAACGTTTGGTTGCACGCCATTGCTTTGGATTTTGCACACTTTTTTACTGTTAGACAGCTTATTTTCAAAGACGACATTATCAATATACTTGTAAAATTAATCTATTTCTAACGTTTGTTATATATTGTTGTGTTTTTGTGCTGATACTGAAGTAGCAGGGTATATTTTCCTGTTAAAAGTGATAATGGTGTTAAACTCTTGAGTTGTGATACTAGACTGGATCTGGAATGACTGGAGTGGTCAAAGTTCCAATCTTGATTGAAACTTTCTGTATGCCTTCTAACGGCAAAGGCACTGAATTAGTTTACTAGAGACCAAATTTAATTATTTTGGAATTTATATAACATCAAAATTCTGAAAAAGAAGCACACTATTGTATATGAATGCTTTTTTCTTTTTTTTTTATCGAACAAAATTGAGGTTAACATAATTTAGAATATTAAAGAACATGTTTTAACCATGTATATTTACTTTTTATTCACCCCACATTGCTTCCTATTCATTATATAAATATTACTTTTCATACTGTTCGTACTAATAGAATATTACTTAAATGCCGCAGTAGCAGCAGCAGCAGCAGCAGCAGTAGTAGTAGTAGTAGTAGTAGTAGTAGTAGTAGTAGTAGTAGTAGTAGTAGTAGTAGTAGTAGTAGTAGTAGTAGTAGTATAGTAGTAGTAGTAGTAGTAGTAGTAGTAGTAGTAGTATAGTAGTAGTAGTAGTAGTAGTAGTATAGTAGTAGTAGTAGTATAGTAGTAGTAGTAGTAGTAGTAGTAGTAGTAATAGTAATGAACGTTTTATTGTACGTTTTAGAATACATTCAAATAAATACAACTGTCGCATAGGCCTTAAGGCCGTAGATGCTAATATCGTCCTTATAACAATAAAAATGTCCATACACATACGTACATATATATATATATATATATACAAATACTTCAATATATTTACGTTTTCTATTAATAATTCTTTATACAAATACATAAACATGAATGGAACTCTTACTCACACCCCCTCTCCAATTCTCCCTTCTTCAGTATTGCCATTAACCTCCTTTGTCGGTTCTTCTCTAGAATTATTCCCAAATTGTGTATCTCGCTTGTACCAACACTTCCCGGCAAATGTTCAAACTTCTATTGGAATTCATTAATTGCTGTGATAAAAGCTCATTTCTTAAAATCCCCGTTTCCCTGCATTCTGTCAGAATATATCTCCAGGTATCGCTTTCTCCGCACAATGGGTAACTTCTTTCCCCGAGAGCATTAATTATTTTGTTTCCTTTCCAAGCCCTTTATCTGAACCATGAGAGACCACTTCTTTCTTCTCACAGATATCTAAATAATGTCCCCTCCCCCGAACCGGATGTATTTGAGCCTGCAAGTTAAGCGATACTTTTTCTGCGCATTGAGACTCAATATTTTGTCTATCTATATCTCGCAAACGTCTGTTAACTATTTTCCAACTATTTCGCGTAATGTCCTCTCCCCTTAACCAAATATACCATAGTCCAATTTTATCCCAGTCTTTCCTTATTTTTGATGCCCACCCCGTATTCCACTCTCCCCTTATTTGCTCCCTTAGACAAACTGCTCGAAAAAGAGCTTGATTTCATCATATTATCCTTAACCAGTATTTAATTGTTCTTATTTTTAAATTCACGCTTTTGTTAGAAATACCAAACTCTTTAAGAGTCCCATAATTTGCTGTACCCCTCCCTAACTGTAGCAACCGTTTTAGAGGCTGTGTTTGTACCTGATTCAGTTCCTCGGTGTTTCTTACCCTCAAATTTCGGCCCCATACGCCGCCATAGTTGATCTCTCAACTATGATCTAGGTGGAGTTATTATCCATTTACTCTATGTGTACATATATTGCACATCGCAATAGCATAGGAGCAAGATCGTTCTTGTTCTTGTAAAATGCTTCATTTTTTAAATTAAACCCTACAAAAGAAAACAACATTAACAAGGATGCATTCACATACATGCAATAATTCTGATATTCATATGTATCTTCTTATTTATGTACAATGTTTATAGAAATTTCTTGTCCGTAAAAATACGTGATTCATTTAAGAGAATTCCAAAGTTTAGCCAGTTTGGTCTATCTACAATTAAGTCCCAAAATGCCAGCCCGTCCCTACTAGAAGTCAAAAATGAATCCGAAGAAATTTTATACTAGCATCTTCTGTCTGTGCGCACTTAGCCAAAATGTGCACCCAGTCTTCCGGTTCCGAGCAGAATGGGCAAATCCTTCTGCCTTCCTCTTCAACAACATTACATACCTTCCAGTCTCCCAGTCTAAGCCACGCTATTCCCGACCTTCATTTTATGCCTAGCCCCATGATATAGGTATCTTTACACCATCTAGGCTTAATTTCTCTCTGCAGGTCCAGAGATGACATCTGCATGCCTCGCGGCTCTATTTTTTTTTACAGATTTATATCAAACATATTTATTTTTATGTTTTTGACTTTTTTTCACTATGCCATATTAATTTTCAATACCCCTCTGCCAAATGTCGTTTAAAAACCGATTTTTGACAATTCGCCCTGTACAACCGCAGCCCACCATTTCGGATAATGCATGTTGTTTAATTGGTGCCGATAGCATGTTGCCCTAAGGGTTATTTGTTGTCCTTTAATTATTATTAACCAATATCTAATTGGATTTATTTCCTGTATACTGCATCTTCCCAGCATCCCACCCCTCGTAGTACCCCATAACTCAATGTGTCCCTCCCCATTCCTAGAATTCGCTTCCAGAAATCATATTGTAATTTATTTAGACCGTCTGTTTTATTCTAACCCCAAACCTCACTTCCATATAACAATCAGGACCTAACCATTGCCTCATACAAGTTTTTAATGTTTTTACTGTCATGTCCATATCCTAACTAGCAGTCTCAATACCTCAGAAAGTTGACCGCTCCCCTTGTACTTGACAAAAACTGTTTATTTCATTTCCTACTCAAATCTTATTCCAAGATAGTCAAATTGTTTAACGGTCTGGATTAATTCTGCCCCACATGTCCATTTTTCCATCTTGTCGTATTCATAGCCATTTATGAATGTAGTTTTGGATGTATTTACTTGCATTTTCCATTGTTTACAATAATGTAAAAATAAATAAAATAATGCTTTCGTAGCTATCCGCAATGCAGATTACGGTATCTGAGTGCTTACTGCATATTGGTAGTGTTTTATCTTTCGTGTTAACCGAGGGCGGCACTGTTTTCTGCCTGTTGTTTACGGATTATTATTAATGCACTATTTATAAAACACTTAATACATTTCCTTATTTGAATCATCTCTGAAATTGATCATTTCTATTTTTTCCCCCGAGATTTTCAATCGTTCTCAATAATAACACAATATTGCTTCGAGAAAGTGTGACGTATTTTATATTATTTTCATTCCTGCAGTTAATGTGTGGATTAATTACAGTGAGTAATATAAAACAACCAAAACATGATCAATGCTTAAATCTTTTAAAACCAAGCAACTGTGAACATAGATACGAGGGTAGGTGCATAAGTTTCCGGTCTAACCATTTTCCAGGTATGATTAAGACCACAATCTATATTTCACTTTCAATACAGTTACCTTTTATTGCAATACACTTCTCACATCTTTAAATTAATATTTCAATCCTCCCCCTCCTCAAATAGTCAGAAGTATTGTCTGCAAAATGGGCATAAACAGCATCCATCACTTCTTCGCCACACTTTAATTTCCTTCCTAGAAGATCTATCTTGAGTTTTGAGAAGAGGAAATAGTCACTAGAAGCTAGACTGGGCTGTAGGGTGGATGGTCGATCTCCTTGAAGCCACATTTCTTCACATTGCAACAAGAGCTGTGTGTACAGGTGCGTTGTCGTGAAGAAGTCACACACACACACCACTCAGCTTTCCTCACCTTTTCTCTTTGATGGAAGCACGTAGTCTGTGAAGTAACCCAGTATAGTACTCCACATTTACTGTGGTGTTCCTCTCCTTAAAGTCAACGAAGAGTATTTCTTCACAGTCCCAAAGGAATGTGGCCATTGTCTTCTTAGTTGACTGAGTGACCTTGATCTTTAGAGGCGGTGCTTCGCCTCTAAAGATCACGGCAGATCTCCAAAAATGCCTGACAACAGATAACTCGTTGCTGCTGTTGGACAGAGGAAAGAAGTCTGGGTCCCCATCTTGCACTAACCTTATTCATGTTTAAATGTTCGTGAATAATTCTAAGGTCTGTTGTTTTAGAAAGGTCCAACCTTGCTCCTATTTCTGTAACTTTGAGCCGGAGTTCATGCTTAATTTCTCCTTCCACAAGAATGATGTTTTCAGAAGTGAGCATCTCAAAGGGCCGACCTGCACGCTCTTCCTCTTCAATGCTTTCTCGACCCATTCGAAAAAGTTTGGCCCATTCTTTTATGGTAGAATATGAGGGGGATGCTTCTCCATATACACCGTCCAATCGCTTTTTAATTTTATTTGGAATAAGTTCTTTTTGTGAAGAACTTAATAACAGCTCGATACTGCATTTTGAACATGTTACAGTCTTCTACACATTGCCTTCTTATGCAGCTATATTTGAACAACTGAACACGGCAGAGCGGAAGTTACATCTGGAATTATGTATTTAACAAATAAGGTATAACGCCGATAAAGATTTTGTGAAAGCGATAATCCTTATCGGCGAGGTCGGAAACTTATGAACCTACTTTCGTATAAGAGAGAAATTAAAGCTCATGACTTTCATCCTGCTTAAAATATTGAACATCCAGTACACTAAGTGGACATTTGATTTTGGAATATCAGATATTTGTGAATCCAGTACTGTTGAATTTAACATGTTAATTTAATGGCTGTTCCCGAAACTAAACTGAGGAAGAAACAACAGGCAACTGGGAAACTGTTAAATTTTGCTTGGTTATATATTTAAATAAGTTTAATGAACTTAGAAATTAATGGGAGAAACCGCAATCAAAAAGGAAAAAAATATTACCAACATAAATTGCAAAAAAAATAATAAATAAATAAATACAAAATAAAAAAAATAAAAATAAATGAGTCTAAAAATAGTAGCAGAAAACATATCACAGGAAGAGAATAACTACGGCACAATTAATAAGCTAAGAAGATGTTTCGGAAACACTAATAACACAAATGTTAAAATTCAGATTTTAACTACTTTTGAAGACTGGCCATAGAGTAAAATACGCAAACATTTTGATGCACCGAATCGTAAAATTGGTGTCGAAAAGAATTTAGCTGCAGAGGGGAAAACTCTCTCAACGCCAGATGCTAGAAGTTGAAAAATTTTAAAAATATCCGTAGAAAAAAAAATCTTGATTACTGCATGAATGACCATTTAAGCTGCAACATGGCAGAAGAGAAACATTTCGTTTTTGTAAAAGAGGACGAACAGAAAATACAACAGGGATAAGATTGTTTTTGTCAAACTTGAAATAAATAAGAATAAACATTGATATTAAAATATTAGTTTTTACAAATTGTGTATACTGTGTACTTTTTAGAAGAGGTAGAAGCTTTCAACCTGTGTGTATATATATGTGTGTGCATGTGTGCGCATGCTCGTCATGAAATAGTAAAGTTGTTAATTGACGCTGGAAACACTGAAAAGTTTAAAACCAATCTAGACCGACCATTGGGAAATTACAGAAATATGCTTTCACACGCTATTTATAGCACTGCATCCCCTAATTGCTATTTCAGAAAGTACCTAAACTGTCCATTATCAGCAGATTTAATACAATATTTACTGCAAGCATTTTAAACTTAAATTGTAAATGTAATAATTACAAACAGTGGATTGAAATGATTTAGAAATTTCGCAGTTCTCAGTTGAAGACATTTAAATAAACTTTTTGATCAATGTAGAACCCCAGCCTATCACGAAATTTATTACACATAGACAAATTGCATTTCTGCTAGAGAATAAGGAAGCTTTCCAGGAGAATAAATGACTTGTAATTTGTGATTTAAAAAAAAAAAAAATATACTTGAATAATTCAAGACTGAGTACAAGGTGTTCATTGTTAGAGAAATCAGGTTATACTCCGTCTTTTTGTGGTTTATTTCAAAGAGAAACGCATTGCAGCGGGAATTTCAGCATGTCTTAAACATGATACAAATATTTTCCAACTTTTCCAACATTAATTAACGCATTTTCTGAAGAACGAAATAGGAAGTGCAAAAAGTTATATATTTTACTGATGGAGTAGGTCGCAATGTAAAATGGAAAGAAAAAAAAAAAATGAATCTGTGAAGCAAAGTGTTGAATGACATTTTGGGTCGGTCCTGGTAGTGTGGTGGTAACCATACTTGCCTTCTAAACCCAAGATCTCGGGTTCGAACCTGGCCAGGATCGATGGATGGATGGAAATCCTAAGTATGGCTTCCTTCGGAAGGGAAGTAAAGCCGTGGGTCCCGTGTTGTACATTTACGGCACGAAAAAGAACCTCAAGCCTGAAAAAAGAGGCCTATGAGCAAAATTTGTCGGCTGTTTCACGTCCTGAATTGAATGGGACGCTGATGACCTGAGATGTTAAAGAGCGTCCGTAAAAATCAATTCAACAACAATGACATTTTGAGAGACTTACCAAGAAAGAGCCATTGCGTGGCAATTGGCGAAAAATTGGCAGTAAGAGCAAGCCTTTAGCCTTATCAGTATCCCATTAAAACGTAAGTAAAGTTGTTAGAGTGGGCTGAAAAGAAAATTAGTAGAATTACATTTTTTATAATATACGGTGACTATAAACAGGAATATGACTTCGATATAAAAATACAAAACCAGTAAGTGACATAAGAGTACTACATGCTTTCATATCAATGATAAAATGTGAAGTTAATAACTATTGTTTGTTCCACGAAAATATATGTGCGTTAATTTGAGCTGCTTACATAGACTACATCTCTCTAGTTTACCTTTCGTGTTTTAAATTGATTTCTGGAATTCGGATTGCTTGAATTCTTAAAGATGACATTCATTTTCTCTGGTAAGGAAAAACCCCGAAAAAATAATACACAAACGCTTGACTTGACCAAGATTCGAACCCCAGAACCTCCGGATTTAAAGTAGCGAACGCTCTCCCCAGACCATGGAGAGAAGGCCATCTTGGTGATTGCTTTATCATTATTGAGAGGTCGGTCCTGGTGGTGTAGTGGTTACCATACTTGCCTCCTACATCCAAGATCGCGGGTTCGAACCCGGCCAGAACCGATGGATTTTTTCGGGCGTAAAAATCCTAAGTGTGACTTCCTTCGGAAGGGAAGTAAAGCCGTGGGTCCCGTGTCGTACATTTACGGCACGAAAAAGAAACTCAAGCCTGAAAGAGAGGCCTCTGAGCAAAATTTGTCGGCCGTTTCAAGCCCTGATTTGAATGGGACGCTGATGACCTGAGATGTTAAAGAGCGTCCATAAATAAATCAATAAAAAAATAATAATTGAGGGTCAAATTAAATCGACAAAGAGAAGTTTACACATAAGTCATAACAATACAAATGGATATTCTATGAAAAGCGTGTAGTAAAGTCAATGTTTTTCACATAAGATAGTTTTGGACTAAATAATGGTAGACACCTGTTCTGGAGTATTAAAGAGAGTGCTAAATGTACATTTTTGTTTTCTTTTATAAATCTTTTATTTTCATAAAATAATGGTTTACTACTTTAAATTTTGTATACATTATTTTTCACAAAATTTCTATCTGCAGGTAAAAAAATAGTTTTTCTAATTTTTAAACTGAGAACTATGAACATTGTTCGACCTTTTCCATTTCCACCCTATCAAATACAGAAAACACGGAAATAGGCAATAATTTCGAATTCCGAATTAATGGAGATAGAGTAATTCGAAATTTCCCTTATTCTTATTTATCCTCCGAATCAAAGGCAGAAAAAAACCACCCATAAAGAAGCGAAGAGCTATAAAGATTACGTCACCCACTTCATTAGAAAAGTGTGGTGAGAAAAGACCGTCAGCAGCGTGGTAAACAATAGAAGTAGAAGTAATGTTGCTAAAGAAAAGACTATGATAAAAACAAAAATTGCCCAAGCGTATGCAATTTTAACTTGCATTTTCATTTTTACTAGATTTTATGAGTTAAACTCAAAAGAAAAGCATTGTTTTCTAATCGGAAATGTAAATAGAACTGAATGTCGAACAGAAACTAAATTTACTTATGCTTTAAACACACACACACGCACGCACGCACGCACACACACACATATATATAAAAGACAGAATGTGAAAGTTTGCAAAAATTTATTTTTAACAGCCCATTTATACTACTATGGTAACATGAATATGCTCAAGTACACCAAATCAGATGAAAGAAGCAAGCATACAAAGGATAAAATTTATAAAGAAAGAAGACTGGATAAGGAAATCTATACACATGATTTTATTTTCATTTTAGCATAATATGAAGTGTTTTGTGTCTTAATTATACAAAGTTCTTTAAAAATTTAGAAAAATTAAAAACCTTTCCAAATTTATTTCCTTGCCAAAGGAGGAAAATTTTGTTTAAAATTATCTTGATTCTTTTTCTTCCATTGTAAAAAAAAAAAAAAAAAAAAAAAAAAAAAAAGTATTCAGAAAGATACTGCAAAACATCGCAACTTAGAAGAATAAGGTTCCATTTTAGAACAAAAATGAGATATTTCATCTTATTTCATCATAAATCCTTTTTGTTAGCATTTTAAACTTAAAATTATTAAATAATGAGTTTAAGTACCTAAAAGACCAGAGTGTATAATGATTTTAATTTTCTCACAAAACAAAATTACAAATGCTTTCCTATAAAATTAAAAAAAAAAAAAACATAAATAGAAGTTTGTTAATTTGAACCCTAGAAATATCCCTACTTGAAGTCTTTGAAAAAAATATTGTTTGCTCCACTGCATTTTTAAATAGCATGGTGTAACAAAAAGAATGTAGGACAAGAGAACGATAGACATATTCCCAATATTTTGTAAAAATTAATTTCATATTTTGCCAAACACATTTATTATTTTTATTCCCATCTCAATTACTGTGATATTTATAACGTCCTAACGTCTGCAGTGAGTTGCGAAATATTTCATACTGAAAGTGCATTATCAACCAGTTTTTTGCTTTCGGAATGTAGCTGTTTTCTGCAGAACTACTAAGGCATGAGTAGGTTATCACCATATTACTAACACATGTGACTTCCGCAGTAAATTTTATCATAACAACAATTAATATAAAACAAGTATTCAGAAGTTAAACTTAAATACCCGATTTTTACGTATTACAGCCTTAGAACTTCTTCTATCCTCCTTGTACCATAAAATACGAGGGATAATTTTTAAATTTTTACAAATGACCACTAGCTGACACTATTGAAATATGTCATTACTATTTTCGCAACAATTGACATTTATTATTATGAAAATAGTTACAGCTTTGAAATTGACCGAGCAGTTTGTTTACAGTGAAAGTTTAAACAAAGTAATTTTGCGAAAAATGGAAATTTCATGCGAAGATTTTCCTTGGACGATTCTTTACAATTTTAGTAAAGGCTTAACTCAATAGCAATGCATAGAATTACTTCGTTCAACTTTTGGTAATGAATCACCATCAGAAAAGACTGTTTACTATTGGTTTGAAGAATTTCGTCATGGTCTTGCGTTCATCAGTAATGAATTTCGTAAAGGTCGAACAAAATCAGTTATCATTCCAAAAAAACTTCGATGCTGTGCGCAACATGATTGAAGAAGATCGGCATGTGACTTACAATGAGATACAGGCATCTTAAAAAAAATGTTAATTGGCGTATTGAAATGCTGAAAAAAATTCACGGAGGAATGCAAGAATATGTCAAGAACAGCGTAACAGGTGACGAAACTTGGGTATTCGTATGAACGGAAAACTAAGCAACAGTTCACTGTTTGGATGTTGCAAGATGAACAGAATCCCACAAAAATTGTTCGTTCACGAAGCATTTCCAAGAAAATGGCCGTCTGTTTCTTCGATTGTACTGGACATCCATTCCTTTAGAGGATCGAAGAACAGTTAATGCTGAATGGTATACAACAAATCTTTGCCAGAAGTCATTGACAAAATCAAGAAAAACAACCGAAGTCATATCATTTCTTCATCATGACAATGCCAGCTGTCACATATGTCAAACAATTGACTATTTGAAGGAAAAACACATAGAATTAATGTCTTGCTGTCCGTATTCACCTGATTTATCGCCCAAGACTTCTTTTTGTTCCCGAATGTTGCACGAACAGCAATTTTCATCACCACAAAAAACTGATGAAGCCTTTAAAAACCTTGTTTTTGAGATATCAACTTCAGAGTGGACATGTTTCGAGATTTGGTTTGAACGCATGTAAAAGGGTAGAAATCTTAAAGGCAAATGTTTTGAAAAGCAATAAATCATTTTGTTCAAAAATATTTATTCTTTCCTATTTTTTGGTAAAAAATTTAAAGGTAACCCTCATACAGCCTACCCCGGCCGTATGTTTACGTTTGTTTGTTCACCTAGCTTGGAAAAGAATGCAACAGGAGTTTTCTATATTTATTTTTATAAATTAAATTGCTTACAGAAATATGTTCAAATTATGTGCCCATCTTCAGGAAAAGAAATATCATTAATTTTATTTTATTTAAGGACGCTCTTTAACATCTCTGGTCATTAGCATTCCATCCAGTTCAGGACGTGAAATGCCGATAATTTTGCTTCTTGTTCCTTTTACACGCCGTACATCTAAGATACAGGACCAACAGTTTTACTTCTCTTCTGAAATAAGGCATATTTAGAATTTTTACGCCATATAAAAAACCATCGACCTTGACCCAGTTTAAAGCCGCGACCTTGCGTCTATGAGGCAAGTACCACCAGGCAGGATATACAAACAAAGGATGAGTTCGTAATGCGCTAGTCACTTGCTGTTTGTTTTGTATATGAGAAATTATTTTGCACTACTGTAGCATCACGAATTATGCACTAATGGAACTTATTTCTTTGATCGCACTTGTTATTATGAACAGTTGTAGCGTTATCATTTGTGTTTGTTACACATTTCTCTTACCACAGTTTTTTATGAATACTTGCGCCTCCTTAGCAGTGACTTATTTGTGTATTTATTGACAGTTCTTAAAGCTATATCGCCTTCCAATGTAAAGCAGAATCGGATCTCTGTTCCAATCTAATGACGCATTATATTATTAGGAATATTTTTGCCATCATTTCCTGAAAAATATTTTGGAACAGTTCCAAAGCCTGTCAGTTTTGTAAAAATCAATGACTTATGTAATAAAGTGATATAGCACAGCTTTTAACATTGACCCAATCATTGAACCCTCCCGTTTGATTAGCGCGGAGATGTATTCTTAAAAATGCCCATACGTCAATCCTTAAAATTATTCTGGAAACTCGAGGAGTAAGGAAAAATACACGCAAAAGAACTTCAAGAGAACTACATTTTGATAATGCTTTCCCGTTGTCGCTGTTTACAGGATATAGCTGCATAAATTTATGGGTCAGTCCTGGTGGTGTAGTGGTAACCATACTTGCTCCTAAACCCAAGATCGCGGGTTCAAACCCGGCTAGGATTGATGGATTTTTTCCCGGCGTAAAAGTCCTAAATATGGCTTGTCGTACATTTACGGTACGAAAAAGAACCTCAAGCCTGAAAGAAGAGACCTCTGAGCAAAATTTGTCGGCCGTTTCACGCCCTGAATTGAATGGAACGCTGATGACCGACCTGAGATGTTAAAGAGCGTCCGTAAATAAACAAATAAATAAATAAAGTGTTGGATGCAGATCAATTAGAGCACTGATATTTTACAAGATTTTATCTTATTCAAAATATTTCCTTTACTATAACTAGGAAAAGCGACATTTAATTTATCTGCACAGAATAATGCTTACGTAAAATACATTTAAGCTTCATCCACAACGAAAATCTAATTGTTAACCTAGGAACACAAACGTTACCATAAAATAAAGAAGTTAGCCACAATCACAGTGGAAATAAAAACGCGACGGTAAACAATGTTGGTAAAGTGGAAACAAACAAAGGCATGTTTACATAAACTCTATGATGATGGACGATGTACGCTTGCAACTTATTGCAAATCGTACCGTAAAATTTGCATATGCGTTTGGTGTTTGCATAAAAATAAAACGGGGAATTATAAGCACGAGCTTATAGGTTCATCCATGGAAACAGAGATATTTTCAACAAAGGGAATTACATACCTCTTACAGGTACAACACTTCATTAAAAATATTTTGACTAAAATAAACTATTACCATTGCACTTGCCGCCGAACTGAGCTATAACTCTTCAAATATAACGCGTAAGGAGACATGGTTTATTTTCAAATATGAGAAAACATAATATTAATTTCATGATTTTATTTCAACATTTTCAACCATGGAGAGGTCCGCTTCTAAAATAATTTGAGCTTTATTTTGAAAAAAGGTGGCAACCCATATATATTCCTTAGCATCTGCTCTAATAATAGGAACGAATAGTTTCTATTAATGAAGTTTTAGTTTTGTTAGCTATAGTATTATGTCGTGATATAGAATCTAGTTATCAGGAAAAAAGTATTGCAAAATAATAAATAAAAATAGAAACAGACAGCGTTCTCCTAAATATTAAAGATACACTAAAAAAAAAAAAAAAAAAAAAAAAAAAAAACGAGACAAAATGCGATGTAAATAGATGAGAAATAATTATGTCTTTTCCACTTATGTACTTATCAAACATTTATATTAATAGAGCATAAAACAAAAATTTGAAATTGTACAAACCCCAAGATTTATCACGAATGGTGATACAACAATCACGGCTACTTGCAGTTTCAGTCCTGCCTCTTCTCTATTGTGAGCATTCCGCAAACTTTCCTTGTAAGTCTTGTCAGTATATTTTAAATGCCGATCTTAAAGTCAGTCCTTGTCCTTCGTAGAATAAACTTATTTTTGGTTCTTGGCTTTGTACGCGCTGTGCGGCGTATCTAAGGAGAGATAAAGCTTTCCTCCTTCCTTTTCTCTAAAGAGCTTACTGTGCATGTGATACCTTTAAACATTTTATTACATATATGTGAGGATGTTCAGGTTAGTGAATTTTGTATTGTTCTAATAAATTTTGTATTGTTTTCTTTTCTGTTTTTTTTATGTAGGTATTTAATTTTTTTCTATTACATATGACTTCCTTTTCCATTTATTTATTTAATTATATATATTATTGTCAGTTAAATATTGGTTTGTGTAGCTTTATCTATTTGCAAGTATAAAGGTAAAACACATACGGTCCCAGGACCCGCGCGAAATGCAAGTTAGATTTGTAACCATATATTTTGTAAATAAATGCATCATTACTACTACTACTACTACTACTACTACTACTACTACTACTACTACTACTACTACTACTACTGCTGCTAGTATTACTACTACCACTATTATTATTGCAACTAGTTCTACTACTGCTGCTGCTACTACTACTACTACTACTACTACTGCTGCTGCTGCTGCTGCTACTACTACTACTACTGGTATTACTACTATTACTACTACTACTGGTATTACTACTATTACTATTACTACTACTACTGGTATTACTACTATTACTATTACTACTACTACTGGTATTACTACTATTACTACTACTACTACTACTACTGCTGGTATTACTATATTACTATTACTACTACTACTACTAATATTACTCCTACTACTGGTATTACTACTATTACTATTACTACTACTGGTATTACTACTATTACTACTACTACAACTACTACTACTACTACTGGTATTACTACTATTACTACTACTACTACTGGTATTACTACTATTACTACTACTACTACTGGTATTACTACTATTACTACTACTACTGGTATTACTACTATTACTACTACTACTGGTATTACTACTATTACTATTACTACTACTACTACTACTACTGGTATTACTACTATTACTATTACTACTACTACTACTACTATTGGTATTACTACTATTACTACTACTACTACTGGTATTACTACTATTACTACTACTACTACTGGTATTACTACTATTACTACTACTACTGCTGGTATTACTACTATTACTATTACTACTACTACTACTACTACTAATATTACTCCTACTACTGGTATTACTACTATTACTATTACTACTACTGGTATTACTACTATTACTACTACTACTACTACTACTACTACTGGTATTACTACTATTACTACTACTACTACTGGTATTACTACTATTACTACTACTACTACTGGTATTACTACTATTACTACTACTACTGGTATTACTACTATTACTACTGCTGTTACTACTACTACTACTACTACTACTGGTATTACTACTATTACTACTGCTGCTACTACTACTACTACTGCTGCTGCTACTATTACTCTACCGCTACTACTATTACCACTATTATTAGTATTACAGTTATTATACATTACTACTACTGTTATCTTTGCTACTACTATTGCTACTACCTTTAAAATTTGTATTAGTTCCTAGGCTAACTCATTTTTGGTTAATTCTTACTCTAATTGCAACGAAGCATGTAATTTTTATTAACTTTGGTATGCTACATTTATAGTTCTTACAAAATGTACAAAGGCTGGCATTGCGATTTAATATTATATGAGCATTTTTAAGGGTTTTAGTGTGTTAGCTGATTCCCACCTATGTTTTAATATCTATATTGCAGAACCTTTTAGCTTCATGACATTAGTAACTCCATCTGTTGTATAGCTTCATTTTTAACTGTATTAGAAATGGAAAAGCTGAAGATCTGGAGCATATTTAGCTTCCCTTGTTTACTCGGTACACCGATACACGACTACTCCCTTTAGATTTTTTTTTCTTTGAGCACAGGTTTTCTTCTTCTACTTCTTCATATTCTTCCTCTTCCGTGATGTTTTCGATTCAGGATTTGGTTTCCTTGTTGAGAACCGTTTGACAAACACAAATGGAGCCATTCTCAGCAGATTTATGCCACAGGAACCGTTTTATAATGACATTGGGCAAACATTTAAGGGTGCTCGGGTTAGGGTTTAAGGAGTAAAGAATCATTATGTGATGTAGATGATGCAGCCAAAAGCTAGAGAATCTCGTTAAGGAATAAATCATTCATTGTACTTTATTAATTATTAAGATTCGTTGAGTGGGAAAGAAGGCATGATAGCCTTATCTCTGCCAGGGAAAATTAAATATTCCATTCTATTCTATTCTTTTTTTTTCTAAAATGATAACGCAGGGGAAACATGTCTTCAAATTTTATTTTTAAATTAGTAAATAATTTATAGTTTTCTACTTGTTTTTATGTTTTATTAATATTGTTCAGTGTAAATTCAATGCTACCATCAATCAATCGATCGATCGATCGATCGATCGATCATAGTCATCGAAAAGACATCGTCAACAAAAAGGTAAAAATATTACAGTCAACAAAAAATTAATTTATTTAAGTATAAAATTACCGAGTTAATAGGCAAGTATACAGGCTATTTTTAAAAATATTTAGTAAATCCCGGCGCTTAGAATTTCGTCTTTTGTAATAGTGTATTTCCTTAGTAAATCAATACCTGTCTTTACAGCTAATTCATTTTCCCCAGATGAGAGATTGAACATTAAAGTCACCCAAGAAATCGTCAGGGAATTTGTTGCAAGGTGGGCGGTAAACTGCACAGATCTTGAAGTGTCAATTGTACCTCCAAACGTCTAGTTTCGCGATTGCGACTTCGCGTTTCTTATTGCCACCAATGCCCATCTCTTTTATTTCTGCGAAAGTTGACGTAAGGTTGTATCGGATTCCTACTATAATACCATTTGCAATCTTCCTATATTTTCCCAGTAGTATGTATTTTTAATAGCGTTTAACGCTCTTTTTACTATTGAGGCGTCGCAGAAAGTGGACACAATACATGAGATGAAATTAATTTGTAAAGAAAGCAAGCATTCCAGGCATAAATTTAGGATACTTCCCATTTATGAAGACTGGGGAGAAAACCTTGTTAGAGAGGAGATCCTTGCGGGAATCGAAATCCAGATCTTCCGCTCACGATTTTGTAGCTTAATGACCTCGCCCGCCCCCATGACGGTTATTAAATATATCAATTTTGTACATATATTGACAAGCCTCTTTCAATCTCTCTTCTTTGCTTGGGACAGAACTTCTGGATTCCAATGAAGGATTTTCAGTTGTTCGCGATCATATCGAGAAGGACGATTATGGTTAAACTTCGTCAACTTCCTTGACGTTGTCGATATGTCGCAGCGCGTTATCTAGGATGTACAACAACAGTAATAATAGTAATAATAATTTTACTGTAATTTATTGAACCATTTTTCAATAAAGTGAAATATATCCTGGAAAAAGAAACATTTCTAACTTTCTTTTTGCTGTACTTTAAGTTTAAGGAAAAGAAATCGTTAATATTGGTCGTTTCTTACTCGTAAAGTAGCTGCGGGCATTGTCCAATGTGCGTGTTGTGGTGAACAAAGTTCAGTTCTGAAGATAATATATTTATTAAGAGAGCGAGTGAAATAAATGAAACGAGTTCATGGAATAAATTACATCATAACAGTAATCAATTATTACATTTTATATTTGTTTGTATTTTAATAAACGATATAGGGACTTTCATTATCTTTAGAACAAACCTACACTAAAATTTCCAAATCTTAGAATTCTGAATAAAACATGAAAATTTGTACGCGCGTTAATGTTAAAATGTGCTATTTATCACATGCATATTTTCATGAAATGATTGCTTGAAATATTATTTTTGTTAAAAATTATAAAAATATTGGAAATGCGGAATATTTAATCTGTACTGTGATTAATATTAGATATTTTTAAATGTAACTTCTGCTGTGAATACATTACGCTAATATAAATTATGAAAGAATCATATTTTTCCTTAAGTTTATTAAATTGAATGTAAAATATTCATCCTTTAGTTTATCGTAATTGTTAATTGCGATAACGTTATTTTAGTGTTTCAAACCAAAATTTAATTTTGGTGTAAATTTAGAATTAATGATATATGTATATATATTTATTTAAAATTTAGTAAACATTTAAAAACTTTCGTGAAACCTGTAATCACCTGGAACTCTTTATATCTTTTAAAAGGTGAAAAACAAATTTTTAGGATATGCCACCTAAAAGTAATAGTCATTTGAGCAATTATTTTAAAATGCATGCACATAGCGCAAGGAAGTTTTACTAAACAACTTTGTGTACATGTTAGTACAAACATTAATTACATGAGGTGCATTCAAACTATAACATCTCCGATTTTTTTTCTCACTAACTAATCACACGAAAATTATCAAACTGAGTTCCTCCTTGACATAAAGTCCCTGCAATCGTACACATTTTTCACAATGTCGACGCCATGATTCTATGGCCGCAGCGAACGCTTCTGCAGGAGTCTGTTTTGACCACTGGAAAATCTAAGTCTGAATGTTTCCATTGAACAGACTGGTGCTTCATTTCATGATTGAAAAACGGCATCCATGTCTCATCCATTGTCACAATCGATGAAAAGAACATCTCATTCATGCCGTCATCAAATTCAACAATGCTTGGCAACATGTCACGCTAGCAGCTTTGTGGTCGTCCGTCAGCATTCATGTCACCCACCTGGAGGACACTTTTCGCATTTTCAGGTGTTCATGCAGGATTGTGCGCACAGATCCCACGGAAATGCTAACTTTGGAGGCGATGTGTTCCACACTCCACAACAACTTTCTCCACTCGCTCGATCATGTCGTCAGACCGGCTTGTGCGAGGTCGAGATTCCCTTGGTTTGTTGTCACACGACGATCTACCTTGCTTGAACTGTCGCACCCATGAAAACACATTAGACACATCCATGACCATCACCAGATGTCTCACTCACTCAACCGACGATGAATTTCAATCGGTGTGTGTCAAACTACCCAAATGGAGAAAACAAATCATTACACGCTGTTCTTGTAATGAAAACGTCGCCATTTTGAAGTATCAAAAACAGTCCTCACTCTCGCCACTGCTGCTAGAGTTCTGTGTGCCACACAGTGCTGCTATCTCTGTCATGCATTGGCAATGAGTGTCCGCGTATTTTAAAATAAACCGCATGCTTCTATCTGTTCCCAGTCCTGAGAAAAAAAATCGGAAGTATTGCACCTGGTATAAACCATAAAATAAAACAACAAAGAATAAAATGTACACATTGTAGCCTTGTTATAGCTTTAGAGTAAATTGGAAATAATACTACTATACGTTTTTTCCTGTTTTTCTAAACAATCTCATCACTAGCTCTCAGTTATGCTTCCTTGTACACGCTATGGATGTCCATATCTCTAATTTGATTGCGGAAGGAAAAGATGAGTTATGTGTTATGTTTTAAGAGAAGTTCCAAAGCGATACTCTGTGTGCAATACTACACTCTTTGCTTGCATGACGTCAGAAACAGTGTCTCCATTGCCACTCTTTAAAATTTTACCTATTTCAAATGTTAGAACAGTGAAAAAATTCTGACATCACTAATTCCAGCCTCTAGTTTTCAGTTCACTAGAAAAAAAAAATACGTGTACCATTAAAAAATGTAGCTTTGAGTTGAATAAAGATATTTTTTTAATTTTATGGATTGTACATACTATTCCATTGTATGCGCCTCTGATATGGGCGCATTCCTGCACAATTACATTTTTTATTTCCTGTTTCATTTCGAAAATATTTGAGGTCGCAGAGTTAGGTGAGACACCATATATACACAAGTTGGGGAAAAAAATTTTCATGAGTAATGTTAAAACACAACAAAAAGACTGTTCAGCAATTAAAAAATAAACACACTGAAACATGCAATATTTCCAGACGAAATTCTTTTTAAAGAGAAGGCGGGCAAAAAGTAGACAGTTTAGAAATTACTGACGTGGATTGCAATTAATATCAAATTGACCATACAAAGCATGAAAATTGACAAGTTGGAAAACTTTGGAAAATCAAATATTTTAGAAGACAATATTGATACCAAGATGCGATAAAAATGCAATGAAATTTATTTAAATAGTAAATGAGCGCGTTACATAAAACTCAAGTTATAGAGCTAAATTGATATTAGGCAGAGTGTATGCTTTGTGGAAAATTGTGGTAGTCATTTCCTCTCTAAAGGTATTTCAGAAGCCAAAGCATCAATCAGAATTAATAAAAAACAGTCATTAAAAGAAGCATTATGACAGGTTGCAAACGGTAACGGAGACTCGTCTATGATTACTCATTCAAGAGAGATCACAGTGGAGCTTAAACTAATATAAAATGTTCATCAAGCAGCAGGTGCGTAAACTAAGCGAATTCATCATCTAGTAGGGTAACTTTAAAAAAGAATGAAAATGCAAATTATGGTCTTATTAATTAATGAGATGAAATGTAATACTCTGATTTTAGAAATTGTTTTCTTTTAGATTTAAATGGTATATGCCGAGTTTAATTGTGAAAAAAACAAATACTGGTGCTGCTAGAGCGATTTTTAAACTTTGGATTTCAAATAAACTGCCACTTATAATGCCCCAATTTACCTGTTTTTTCAGAAATTAAGCTTTTTATTTTATTTAAATGGTGTATAGGGAGTTTTGTTGTGGAAAAAAAAAATATTGATGCCGCTAGAACGATTTCTAAATTTTGATTTTCCGATAAACCCCCCTCCTAATAGTCAGATTTTAGTAGTTTTTTTATAAAATACTGTTCTTAGTTTATTTCAATGGTATATATCCAATTTCCTTTAAAAAGTTTTAAATTGCGGCCGATAGAGCGATTTTAAAATTTCCCTTTATCCCCCACTCGTTTTTCAGGTATATCCCCAATCCTCATGACCCGATTGCCATAATTTTCGAAAACTATTTTTATCAATTTATTTTGTCGGTCCTGGTGGTGTAAAGGTCCATACTTGCCTTCTGTACTCCCGATCAGGATCGATGGATTTTTCTGGCGTGAAAATCCTAAGCATGACTTCCTTTGGAAGGGAAGTAAAGTCCTGGGTCCCATGTCGTACATTTACGGCACGATAAAGAACCTGAAACGTGAAAAAAGAGATCTCTGAGCCAAATTTGTCTAGCGTTTCACGCCTTGAATTGAATACGACGCTTTTTGATTTTGGTTTGTTTTAATTATGGATGCTCTATTACATCTCAGATCGTCAGCGCTCTGGAAGTGATGAAGGGTTTGATGAAGTCCACAAGGGCTGAGATCCTTTCGTTTGGTGAACCATAACTGGAAAATTTCTAGAATTATTGCGAGTTAGTTTTGTTGAATCATTTAATAGAAGAACGGATGGTCAGGATTGTTAAACTTTTGAGTGCAATCTTGAGACAACGAGGAGTAATAAACGCTGTCAAGTAGCTTCTGAGTCAGCGAGTTTCTGAGATAAAAGTGGACGATCAAAGACGGCAAAAGACGACCCTTTGTCAGCAGAAAAAATATATACACTTCCAATGACAGATGTAAAGTTTAACACTTAATCCATTTACCTCTAACCTTTCAATATATGGGGGCTAGTCAAAAAAGACTGAGTTTTTTTTTTATCGCGCACAGCAAGGGAACATTGTTTCATCGTGCAACACAGAGGGCGAGTAAACTATGTCGGTTCGCCGTTCGTCCACACACAAGATGGAGTTGATTCGTGAAGAAGCAATATGCTGCGCTGAAGTTTTGCTTTCGTTTGCAGAAATCCGGCATGGAAGCTTACAGGTATGTGGTGATGATCCACCACAATCCAAAGAACTTCGATGGTTCAAGGAATTTAAGGAGGGCTGTGTTTCAACAACAAAGCAAGACGATCCAGATGCTCCAGCAACAGCTGATGTCATTGTTCGTGAAGACCGACGAATAACAACTGACAGAACATGTTACACATTTTCGATTCTGCATGATCACTTGAACATGAGACGCGTTTGTGCGAGGTGGGTCCCAAGATTACTGGCTCCTGAACAGAAGATGGTACGAGTGAAAATGTTTAGTTAACTTCGAATGGTACCCCATCTTCCGTACTCCCCATAATTAGCCCCTTGTTACTTTTATCTCTTTCGCTGTCTGAAAAGCAGGGGGGACCTTTTGGTACTTCCGAGGCCGTCGTGAAAAAGGCTGAGGCGGTTTTGAAAAAAGATGTCAAAAGATGTGACTAACAGACGCGTTTGACAAAGTGCATTCAGCTCAACGAAGAATACTTTGAAAAAGACACACCAATCTGGATCGAGCCTGGGAATTACATGCGTAAAAACATTCTCAATCCTTTTTGACTTGTCCTCTTCATATGTCACATTCCATAATACAAGATAATGCTGTGAATATCTGTACTTGATTTCTGCGCTAGTGACACAGAGCATAAAATGGGTCATCTCTGATCCCAATTCAATATAAATGCTTGTCCAGACAATAATGTCCAATGGTTAAAAAATTGCCACTGAGGTCTTCCTAGGCAATCTGGAAAATATGAAGATATTTCTATTATTAGATAATGTGCGCATGAGAGATCTTTCGATTGTGTAATATTGTCTTGGGGGTTCAGAAGATCAAAAATCACAGGATGCTGCTTTCATCAACCGGGTAAATAGGAGCTAAGATAGGTGGTTCAAGTTTGGATAGAGGACAAAGTTTCAGTAAACATGGATGAAGTCAAAGACAATGAAATGTATTAAGTGAGTAAAATACCTTAGAGTAGCCAGAAATCATTTTCCTATCGTTAGTAAGTGCTAATATCACCAAAAATTGTAGAATATCCTTAAAATGTGATGATTAAGGCACAACCAACCAAAGAAAAAAAAACCGTAAACTACAAAAGTAACCAGAATAAAAGGGAGAATTGATTATAGACCCGTATGCGAACAGTATGGTAAACAGATAACACGTTCTGACACGATGGGATTTAATACATCGGAATGCATTAGGTTTCATATAAAGCAAGTGAAACAAGTTTAGTAAGACAATAGGACATAAATGTTGGTACATATAATACTAGTAAATATTACTTGTGTTTAGAATAAGAGTTATCTATATAGAAATACATCAAGTTTAGAAAAATAAAAATACATAAATAAAGTACATTTTATGAGTATGTTAAACATATTCAATATATATTTGTATATTCTGACCTGATTAAGTGCTGTCTTTTTGAAACGGAGAAGTGTAATATATTTCGCTGCAATAGCCAGTATTTAACAAAAGTTTCCACTAAAACGTTTATAAATGGAGAATATATTGTACGTATTTGCTCAACGAGATATAATTAGCAAACTTTTCTTTTGGAAATCTACATTTTTCAATAATTTAATTAGGTGCAGTACGAAAATTGTTAAGGAACTTTTTTTACTAAAACAATTTGAGTTAACCAGTACAAAAATACTTTAGAACAATTATGTAAAAATTGGATATACATTTTATAATTAGCAACCTGTTTGCTTTTTCTATGTTTCAATGAAATAGAAGGTACATATTTTATTACATTATTTCAAATAAAACATGGCCATTACTGCATACCTTAAATATTAATAACAGAAACTTTCTCTCGAATTCTTCTGATGTAAAATTATACTTATTTGGTTCAGCTTCGGAAAGTCAAAGTACTTGTTGCACCCTCGCAAAGTAAATACAACATTTAATTTTTAATAATAGTCTTTTTCCGGATTTTCCACCAAGCTTTCGGCCATCTCGACTCCGTGTTCTTCCTCAGGGTCACTATGGACACTCCGGAAAAAGCTCGACTGATATCCGGTGAAACCATTATTCATTTCCAACGCTGAGAAAGCTTAAGCGAAAATAATACATCTATATTTTAATTTTTAGAATGATTCTATCCTCTTTATTATGATGCATACATCTGCTAAACGTTAAGGTCAAATTGATAATAACAATTTTTGTGGGTCGAAGTTTGAACTTGATAATTTGGTTTAATTTTCAAGAAAAGATAAATCTCGAACTTTCTGGCCATGATAACACATCGCCTGTTTCTCAGATGTTTCTGCTCTTACATAAGGAGCATATTAGTATTTAATCACGAACGCTCGTAAATTTATCTGGAAAGCTCAGATCCTCCAGTGATATTTATTAGGATTATTTCACGAATAAAATAAGAATTTAAATATAGTTCCTTTAAACTTGGCTTACAAAATTGTAATAAATGTATATTTGTACTTAACCTTTCCAAGCAATCTTGCAACAGAAGAATGTCGATTGTCAGTAATGCCAATAGAAAACAGCAAACTACGAGTTTGGGACTATTTCATGAATAGAATAAGAATAAAAGTGATATATATTTGAAATTCGCTCACAGAATATTAACACTTATACAAAATGTCATACTTATGAATATCATTCTATTCAGAAACTAAGATCGGCCAAGATCGATGGATATTTTCGGGTGTAAAAATCCTAAGGCTTCCTTCGGAAGGGAAATAAAGCCTTGGGACCCGTGTCGTACATTTACGGCATGATAAAGAACCTCAAGCCTGAAAGAAGAGACCTCTGAGCAAAATTTATAGGCCGTTTCACGCCCTGAATTGAATGGGACGCCGATGACCTCAAATGCTAAAGAGCGTCCGTATACAAACAAATAAAAAAGCAATTCAGAAACCTGAGACTGAAATGGAAAACAAGTCGACTATTACAGTCGCTACCGCTCGATTTTTCCAATACCAACTGATGTAAAAAAAAAAAAAAAAAGCCATAGCTTACACCGTTTCTATTTTTCTTTGTATTCTGTGATTTGAAATTCCTAGATCAATTTGCACATTTGGCGCATCACCAAAACGCTTTGAAGGACATCCCATTTTGCGTTGTGATTGTCGATTGCCTATTCTTTGTTGCTATCAATATCTCCCCACTGCTCTAGCAATAATGATCAGTGATGCGTGTTCAGGAATTTTATAATGGAAGTATAAATTGGCTACACTGACTACAAGACAAATGCACGTAGCCGGATTTGATAATTTTTTTTCTTGATAATTTCACTCGGCTATGATTGGTCAAAATTCAAAATTTTGTTTCGTTTCATTGGTCAATTTTAAGAGTGAAGAGTGAAATTGTAACTATAAAAAGTTAGTCTTCTGCCTACTTTTACTCAAGATAGGAAAATGAAGTATCTGTATCAGAACTTGCAGTTTCTCCTTATTCTTCCATTTGTTTCCTCATACTGTTTATTATTATTATTATTATTATTATTATTATTATTATTATTATTATTATTATTATTATTATTATTATGTGTGCAGAAATTTGGATTCCTAATACTGTGTATTATTATTATTATTATTATTATTATTATTATTATTATTATGTGCGCAGGAGTTTGGACACACTGCAGCTACCTTAATGCTTGATAGCAGCTGTTTATCTTCAGCTTCTTTAAGAAGCAACCCTGTTTTGGTTGATCATGTTCTCTTGACAGTAAGAAGGGTTATTTGGCTTTTACACGATGGTTCACCTCCACACGCACACACGCACGCACGCACGCACACACACACATATATATGTTGTAAGCCTAATTATCATATTTTGTATTGCGTTGGTTCTAGTATGTGAAATCCAGTTATTTCTCTGCAGTATCTGATATGGTCGGGGAAATGCCTGCAGCATTTAAAATTGTGCATTAGAAATTTCATTCGACACACAATATGTGTGTTATATTGCTACAGTTATTAAAAATAAATTTCAATGAAAACCATAACGAAAAACTGAAATTATAGTCAAAATTATTAAATGCAAATACAAAATATTAATGAAACTGGTAGCACATTAAATTGAATAGTTTTTTAATTCCTTACATGGTTTGTTTGCCTTTATTTATAAATATTACAACTATTATAATTATATTTAAGATTTTTTTTACCTAATATCTGATTTTACCTAAATTTTCATAAAACAGATAAAGTATGTAAGTACATATTGCATTCAATTATTAATTTTATGAAAATTAAGCTAATAAAAGCTATTTTATGTATTATAGCTATTATATATTATTATACACTGTGCAAGATATGTTTTTATTGGAATTTTGCTATGAATTTACTCTCTGTACACATCGTAAGTTTACCAACAATATATTACATACTTTTGTATACAATCGACACCTTTTTTTATAATTAAATGGGCGAACTTGTTAGAAACTACTCAAACATATGGGTGCTCTAGACATGCAGGTCTTTAGACGCAATCAAATGATCTAATTCAGGCACATATGCTGTGTCACATTTTGGCAGCGAGTGTACCACTGCTCTCCACATTCCTTTGTGACCTGACTTCAACAGTAAAGAAAACTGAAATGTCCACGCTTTGTAACGCAAGGAAAACAAAAGATACAGTACAAAGGATACCTAAACTGGAGCTGTGGAGACCTACGCCTCAGAGAACAAAGTAAATAAACTTTAGGGTTGGAAACTCTTGAAGCAAAGAATAATTCAAAGGCAAATAGGATAATGAAGAATAATAATGATATAAACTGAGGACTCTTAATTAAAGAAACTTGGAAGTTAAATTCTTGTTAGCAGAACCGCTATATATATATCCTAAAAACGGGAATTAAAGTAAATTATATATAAATGCCATTATAGATTTAGAAAACAAACAGAACACAACACTGACATAGCACAGTGACTAGGTTCGTTGATTAAGAACAACTGAAACAAACAAACAAGTCAGAAAAGAAAGGCAAAGAAAGCTGCAACTAAATAAGTAAATAATGAAAATTAATTATTAACTGCAGGGAAAAATCCATTGCTGCCATAATAAACAGCGCAAATGTTTAAATTTAAGCTGTAAGTTATTTTCCTAATGACAAATCTGAAAATTAAGGAGTGTTTTAACATATCCTTTGAATAAAATAAGTGCGAAAATTTAAAAGTAGGCGACGGTTCTTCTTGTTGATGAATCTAAAGGTTTTGTATGAAAATTTAAAAAGATTCTACTGATTAATCAAGGAATGAAAGGCAACTTCGTGTAGTCTGATAAAAAGACGAGAGACTTAAACATCGATAGCTATCATAGCAGTGAGGTCTACATAAATGTAGGAGGGTAGGTCCATAAGTTTCACTTTTCAATATAGTTGCCCTTTATTGCAATACACTTCTCTCATCTTTGAATTAACATTTCACTCCCCCCTAAAAATTGTCAGAAGTCTTGTCTGCAAAATGGGCATAAACAGCATCCATCACTTCTTCGTCACACTTAAATTTCCTTCCTCGAAGATCCTTCTTGAGTTATGAGAAGAGGAAATAGTCACTGGGAGCTATATCTGGGCTGTGGGGTGGATGGTCCATCTCCTTGAAGCCACATTTCTTCACAGCTTCCTTTGCAACAAGAGCTGTGTGCAAAGGCGCATTGTCGGGAAGAAGGCGCACACCACCAATCAGCTTTCCTCGCCTTTTCTCTTTGATGGAAGCACGTAGTCTGTGCAGTAGGCCAGCATAGTACTCCCCATTTAGTGTGATGTTCCTCTCCTTGAAGTCAATGAAGAGAATTCCTTCACAGTCCAAATGATTGTGGCCATGATCTGCTTGGTTGACTGAATGACCTTGGCCTTTATAGGCGGTGCTTCGCCAGGTTTACGCCACTACATTGATTCTCTTTTGGACCAGGAATCATAGTAGAGGACCACAGTTTCATCTCCTGTAACAATGGTTTGTAGAACTCTCTTGTCGCCAGGCAGAGCTCCAAAATGCCTGAGAACAGATGATTCGATGCTTTTGGACCGAGGAAAGAATTCTGGGCACCCATCTTGCACTAACCTTATTCATGTTTAAATGGTCATGAATAATTCGAAGGACTGTTGTTTTAGAAAGGCCCAACGTTGCTGCTATTTCTGTAACTTTGAGCCTCCAGTCTTCCATAATGTCTCCTTCCACAAGAACGATATTTTCAGAGTAAGCATATCCAAGGGCTGATCTGCACGCTCTCCGTCTTCAGTGCTTTCTCGATCCATTCGGAAAAGTTTGGTCCATTCTTTTAAGGACGAATATGAGGGAAATATACCGTCCAATCGCTGTTTCATTTCATTTGGAGTAAGTTTTTCATTTGAAGAGCTTAATAACCGCTCGACACTCAGTTTTAAACATGTCATCATCTTCTACACATAGCCTTCTTTGTGCAAATATATTTGAACAACTGAACACAGCGGAGCAGAAGTTACAGCTGCAATTATTTACTTAACAGAAAAGGTATGACAGCAGAATAAGACTTTTGTGAAGGTGATAATGCTTATGGACGTACCCTCGTTAGGTTCAGGCGAGGAGGATCTGGCGATGGCTAGCGTTCAGGAGAAGGTTCCCGGTACAGGGTCTCTAGCGTACTTTAAATGATGCCTTGGTGGTATCGAGGTGCTTTTCGAGGGCCTGGTGGCTTCTTTGACTTAAATAATGGAATTTTTTAATTTCATTTCGTTCATGAATAACCGCCTAGGTATATTCTTTTCTCCCGAAGGGGCGTAGGTGCAAAGGAAGTCGTTACGGTTTCCGTGGTGCCGGAGAATTCTTCTCTACCGCATTTATCTGTGTATACCTATCATTCGGTGCTTTTTGAAAGTTGCTTTGACACAGTTGCTTTTAATTGTTATTACTTTTGTCCTTCAAGCAGAATCTCTAAGACTTCTATTTTAATGTGCTGCCATTGATTTATGCAACAGACGAGCGAGGCCAAGGTCGTTAAGGCATAGACTAGTGAACAAGAGGTCTTCATTCAGATTCTTGTATGGACCATCCTCCTTGTGGTTTTATCTAAACTACTCTTTAGTCTTCATCAATGACAAATCTCAGGAAGGCATCATAAACTTATGACTCCAAGACTCGCCCTCCTCTCTCAAAATCACCACGGGTGGCCGAGGTCATGAAGGCGCTAGCTCGTGCAATACACGTCTGTGTACTTGATCAACCTCTGCAGCAATTTATTTGCGGCACTACACTTTTCCAGTCTGCGAAGATAGAAAATGACATTTACCTCATGATTTTGCATTTTGTTGCAATGATGTATCGTATAGTATTCATGAAGTTAAAAGTTAAAAGTCACTAACATTTATAAAATTAGATTTAAATATAGATACTTGATTAATCTTTATATTTACTAAAAGGAAGCAAAGATAAAATAGATTTGGGTGAATTACGTAGGCAGAAGGAGCCGAAAATTGTATTTTTTGAACTGCATTTTTGCTGTGGAAGAATGCACAACAAATAGAACGATAAGGTTATTTCATCATTTCTCGTCGGTTTGCAGTGATCTATAGTAAAACGGTCAAAGTAGTAATACTTTCACTGTCCGCTATGATTTGGTGGGAATCAGGGCCACATGTGTTCGTTTTTGTACCAGAACTATCAAAAATTTAATAGGAGTGTAGGCAAAATAATTCCCAGAACACGATATGAGTCCCTATACAAATTTTTCATAGACATCCTAGCTGTTTTTAAGAACAATAAGACAAATAAGTGATGAAGATTAAGACAGTTTCATGCACAATTGAGTGTATAAACTTAAGTGAAGAAAGTGGAAAAAGGAAACCCCCTAAAGAAGATAAGGAATAAATATCCGAAGAATGTGAACAAAAAAAAAGTAATTAGAAGATTAAGAAAAATTGTAGAAAGCAGGTAGAGGTAAATAAGACGCAATGAATAATAATAATAATAATACAATAACAACAAAAGTGTATGCAATTAGTAAAAATAATAATATCAATAAAAATAAAAAATGACATAAATATGGCCCGAAGAAGAGAAAAATAAAAATTTAAAAGATACTCCGAAACAGGAAATACGAAGGGATAAGAACAAGAGTAAATAAGGTGAGGAAAATCAGAGAATAAAAGCGAAAATAAGGAGAAAACAACTTGCTAAAATGTAATGTCAAATCTGTAACACATGTTGAGTTCAATAAATGATTCCCACAAGAGGTTCGCAGGGCTGCCAAATCACACATTGTAAGAGAGAGAGAGAATGCTTCATTTTGATGGGATGTGGAGTGGAAGCGGGGATAAGAGTGAATTGGGGAGAAGGGAACGACGCAGTGCTCTGAATAACTCAGAGCTCCTTATGAGCTTAATAATATTCATCCCTCGTTCCGCCTCTTAATACATTATGAGGGTTTAGCTCGATTGAATCTTCCACCGTAAGCCTTGATCGTTGGTCTGCATCCCTTCCTCGCTGCGCATTATAAGGCACTGATGCTAATGAAAATAAAAGAGAATCTAAAATGGGACACCTAAATACTGCATTGTTAAACGATTTGACATTGTCACAGAATTCCATTTCCTTTTTACGTGCTGCACATCCCCTGGGAATCGTATGATCGATGTTTCCCAAATTTCGTACGAAAGCCACTTTTATTATAATTATGATAATGGACCGACTTTCACTCTCCTTACCGTTAGTCGCCATTTTGCAAACGATGACAGTTGGCGGCCAAATGCGTAATTATTGAATGGCAGCCAGTACAGAGCAAAGCTGCGAAATATTTTCTCTTCCTTTACTTAACAATAATAATCGTATGCTTAATTTTTGCACACAAAATAATTTCATACAACAGCAATATTATTTTGAATAATCGCGGTCAATTGTGCATGTTAAACGCTGAAGCAACAATCTTTGCAATATGGCATCGCATAACTATCTTAAACAATGTAAAAATTGATAGCTTTTGTTGAATATTATTAAAATATACTCCTTCTAACATTTTATGTATAATATGTATTTGGACAGTAATATAAAAGAACAAGTTTTGGCCAGTTCAGTTTTATATCAGTTTTACAATAGCAGATTGATTGATTGATTTATTTAAGGACGCTCTTTAACATCTCAGGTCATCAGAGTCCCATTCAACTCAGGGCGTTAGGCGTTAAACGGCCGACAAATTTTGCTCAGAGACCTCTCTTGCAGGCTTGAGGTTCTTTTTCGTGCCGTAAATGTATGACACAGGATCCACGGCTTTACTTCCCTTCCGAAGGAAGCCATACTTAGGATTTTTACGCCCGAAAAAAATCCATCGGTCCTGGCCGGGTTCGAATCACCACTAGGACCGACGACAATAGCAGTACGGTCACTACTAATTCAGCTGAAGAGGTTATTATATATTTTAAGTTTTTAATTTTTCAGAAATGACCATGTTGCACGTCCAGAGACTCTATATTCTGGAACCTAGTTTGCAATAAGCTAAATATTTTTGGTTAGTTAACTCATATTGTAACACATATTAACGGGTAAAATTTATGCCAAATTCTAGGCTTTATCTATTTGTTCATTAAATTACTTCAGTATCATTTCAATATAATCCAACTTTGGAGTTACAACCTGACTATCTTTTATACTCGTATATATCTTTTTAAAATTATTTTTCCATTTCCTAAAATGCAATTTGAAGCGGATACCCAGCTTCAATACCCGTAGGTATAGGAAAATGTAATTAGGAAGTATTAGCATTTCATTGTTTATGAATGTACGTTCTTTTCTACGTATATAAATTTATAAAAAGATAATAATTCTCGGAGAGTAAGTAAAGTACAGAGTGATAATGTGCACATCAGAGAAAAGAATAAGCATATGTAATATGAGAAATGTCATCATATGTTGTATATAGCCTGAATGCTGTATGTTTGTTCATGACTCTCCGGGAGTCAGTGGGAAGGCCCAAGCACTGTGTTCTCGCTCGACCCTTCTATTATGTTTGCCTGAAAAATCTTTGGAAAGACAATATAGATACGAAGCTGAATATTCTCTCCATTTGTCGTGCGATTTCTAAAAAAGTGAAATCTGCCAAGAGTAGTTTGGATAACAGTCGCCCAGTTAAAAACTAAAGGGGAATTGTAGCTAATCTAAAGGCTTGTTTTCGAAGGTTCTGAAATCCAGTTACCAAGCCAATAAGAAGATAGAATTTAGGAAGCTTCTAGAATGTTCTAGAAATTTTAATTCCAATATCATGACGCTTTAAGAACGCTTAAATAACCCAATTTCTGGAGTGTTCGGATGTCGCAAGCAGTTCATCGAGCCGATAGCAATGGGAGTTTTTACACAGTTGCTAATATTTAATCGAGTCAAATATTTCGGTAAGTTGCTAGTATTTCGACGAGTCTCAAGTCGTGCTCTGTGTTAGTAAAATATTTGTTTTTTCGTCACTCAGATGAGTAAATCATTGTTTGAAGTCACGGCAGGGAATATTGTGTGAAAGTGTCGCGGGAAAGCAACAAAACAGCTAAGCGAAAGATTAAAGTTTGTCCTGATGTGATAATCGTAAAAGAAACTGAGTCCACTGAGAAAGAGTGAGAGAACATTTCTATTTAATTCCTTGCCATTGGTTCAGAAGAGTCCAGAACAACATGAAAAAATTTTAAAATTAACACCTTATGCAGTGCATTCTACATATATTCTAGTTGACTACAATGATCTAATGTCCTGTTCCCCCCTTGGAAGTTCCGGAAACTACATGGGAACCCTTAGGAGATCATTACATTTGAAAGCGGTGGGATATGGTGTGTACAACGTCAACATAACTGTGGCATTGATGAGAACATCAGATTAACCAGCTGGTAAAACCAGAGGAAGTGGGCCACAAAGAGAGAGAGAGAGCCGGCGGCCCACCAGAAATCGGCCCGCTCTGCCAACCTCGAATATCATAAATAACAATTACATCAATTCACTTCTTCTTGAAGTGATTTATTAATTCCATTCAATAAAAATTCATTTTCCGCCAGCCTGTGTTACCGCCGCAAATGTTTGGTTATTTAACATAGAGGTTGGAAACATTTTTCGACAGTTAGTGTAGGAAATTAAAAGACAAAAGAAAAAAAAACAAGAAAGAAAGAAAGAAAGAAAGAAAGAAAGAAAGAAAGAAAAAGGAACAACAGGAAACATCTCAATTTTTAATTTTAGTTTCACAGAGTTGTAGGTATTAATGTACATGTCTTTCCATAGCCTAAGGAGGACCGTTGACCTACCGCGACGACGTCTGCGTCCTCTATCTCCATCACATGATATCACTGGTAGAGGGCAGTATATTATCCATACAGCAAGAAAGATCCGAGTGCGTTGGAGCTGCTGGTTTGGTAGAGTGACAGTGGATAGAGCCGAAGGTAGCCTGATAGCCATAGCAACGGTGTGATAGCGCAGGCTGTTAGAATGTTATGTTATAGTTGTGAAGGTAGAGTTTCGAATCCTAATGTTCTGATGCTATTTTTTTCTGCCGGAGTTAAAGGAGATTTGCCACCATTCCAATGATTTACTCCCTAACGTAGTACCACGCACACAATGTGCTATAAATTGATATTTACGAATTTCTTTTTCTGTAGGAATCAAAGGAGATTTGTCACCATTACAGTGAATTACCCTCCCCTATCAATTTATACTTAAGAAAAGCAGGCGAGCGTAGGCCGTCAGGCCGTAGCTCGCCGCAGCAAATCATTGGGTCCACCGGTTTCTAGGATTTACATGAGGTTACCGTTAAGGTTAGTGCATGCGTATTAAATGCGAATTGCAATAAGACAACGGGTGAATAACTCAATTTTGTAATAAGGAACATGTAGCCAGAGAGTTACGGAAGACAACGCATACGTTAAGTTTCGTTCAGGTACAAAAAAAAAGCATGCAACATTTGCACTTTTACAAGCCGCCACGTGGAGTCCGCAATCTCCCGTTCGGCACTCTCTCTCCGCTGTCGCTCGGGACTGAAGCTCTACTAGACCGCCACGAGTGGCCGAAGTCGTTAAGGCGGGGAGTCGTGAGCTGGAGGTCTGCGTTCGAATCCCACCAGGACTGTCCCTCCCTGACTGAGGTTTTTTTTCCCAGGTTTTCCTCACTCATAAATGGCAAATAGCGGGGAGATACCCTAAACGATTCCTTCCATAATAAAATCCTTCCCCAATAAATCATTTCATCTCATGCATCATCAGTGTCCCCTGCCTGTGGTGTCTCAGTAGTAAAAACGGGCATTAAACACTATTAAAAATAGATAAAAAAGGTAAATTGAATTATCTGTGATGGGTGATTCTCTATGTTATATAGAAGATTTATAGAAATGCCCATTTGGACTTCATATACTGTGCAAGGAAAAAATAACATAAAACAAAGAAAAGCAACATATTCGCTTTTGTATGAAAGTATAAAATGAAATCAGATGTTTTATACTGGCCGAGTTTGTTGAACAAAAAGCAGTTGGCCTAAAATGGATATGGCAATCTAAACAATGCTTTCAGTATACATGAAAAGCGTATATGTAAAAGGGTTATATTTTTATGTTCTGCAGATGTAAGTTGTCTGAATACTTTCAAAAAGATTTACAATTAGATTCATACATTCGTGCAGCATAATGAGGTGGTGAGAAAGACAGGGAAATATTCAAGATATTTATCGATGCCGTCAGATATTTAGCCATACATGATTTGTCATTTTGTAAACTTTGTAAACAAGAAGAGGAAGTTTATTGTTGAAGAGTTTATTTAGGGGTACTCAGTTATTTAGCAAATAATGAAACTCTCAGCGTACATCTAGAAATTGTGCACGTTCCGTGTAGCTTCAAACCGCATACGAACTATTTAATCAGTACAAAAAATAATGCTGGTATGAGTAAATTAAACACGAACTTTCAAAGACATCGTATGTTGCAGTCATATTAGATGAATAAGATGTCATGAATGTATTGTAGCTTTCAGCCTCTCTAATGGTCATATGCACCATCCTTGATCCATGTTTGAAGGCCGTCAAGTTCAATGCCATTTTTCGGTACATCAATGATCAAAGTTAAACGAGGTATTTGAATATGGTCAACTTTGACCGCGGCTGCTGAACCGATCAATTCTGTTGATTCCGGTCAAGTTACACAAAATGGCTGCCCGTTTCAAACTTCTTGAAAGTATTGAGGACGAGCTGGGAGCTGGAGAGATGGCTAGTCAGAGAAATGTGCTGATAAAGCCCAACTGTTTACTATTAATAGTGTGCTTATGTTAACACAAAGGCCGACTGTTAAGTATTTGAATAGATGTCACACAGGCAGTGCGTAATCTTTTACTTGGCAGATAAAGCCCTCTCCCCGCATACGTCGCAAGCCTTTTGAAGACTATGGAGACAGGAAATTTGAAGAAAGATTCCAGCTATCAAAGGATACAGTGAGATGGCTAGTAAATGAAATGACTGAGAGGTTAGAGTTTCCTACTAACACTTTGTTTCACCCATGAATAGAATTTTACACTTCATAACTGACGTAATTTTAACAAATAGAGATTTATTTATTTAGTAATTAGAACTCCCCTGGTGTCATTTGAAATGCATAGCTGAATTATTTCATGCCTTCTTTTCCTTGAAAGAACATGAATCAGTCTTTTTATTTTCCACTTTATTGGAATATGAGATAGCTACTTGTCGGTCCTGGTGGTGTAGTGGTTACCATACTTGCCTCCTATACCCAAGATCGCGGGTTCGAATCCGGCCAGAACGGATGGGTTTTTTCGGGCGTAAAAATCCTAAGTATGGCTTCCTTCGCAAGGGAAGTAAAGCCGTGGGTCCCGTGTCGTACATTTACGGCACGAAAAAGAACCTCAAGCCTGAGAGAGAGGCCTCTGAGCAAAATTTGTCGGCCGTTTCACGCCCAGAGTTGAATGGGACGCTGATGACCTGAGATGTTCAAGAGCGTCCATAAATAAATCAATCAAAAAAAATTCCAACAGAATGTCTATCTCACGCTGAGAAAAATTTGGAGACCTTTATTTGTTTTCCTACATATGAAAATCAAACACAAAACAAAAACAAAGCGATATAGACAAGGAGATTGTAATTGCACTACAACCTCTTTGGCTGTAGAGTTAGATGTTTTCGTTTGAGTAATTATCGTAGATTCAGCAACCTAGCGTCCGGTCAGCTGATGGCGGTTCGTTGAATGAGAATTAACTATGATGCACCGCAATACAATTTCACCGCGGTCAAAGCTTGATTACGTTTCAGTAAGCCTCGATCAGCACGGATTTGATCGAGAATTGTGCACATGGCCTTTAGGTTTAGAGAATGAAGGGGCCAATGAAATACTTATATTTTTAATCCCTCTAACCCATGGAATTATTTATACGAACATTCCGTACAATTTTCTCAGTATGAGTAAATAATAAACTGTTAAGATGGAGCGGGTGTTTTTGGCTAGTCCCGGCCTGAGTGCCAAAGTCCCAGACAAGTATCCTAGAACATATTTATACGCTGTTTCAGTCATAAGTTAAACTTAATCCTGCCCCAGTCTCTCACATGTTTGGACTGTGGGATCTTCATTAAAACTTTATGCAGTTTGGTTTTCTTCTTTCAAACTTTTTCTAAACGAATACAAACACATTAGTATAAATATACATTCAATAAGGTGCTTAGACATGTTTTAAGCACATGGAATGTTGCACCATGCTTTGCTAATACCGTTTGAAGCGGTCTCGGTGTGTTGATGATTAAATGGTGAAAAGGACTATTTACTGAATTATTATTGGTCGGGTAGGAGTTTTGGTATCGGAGGGGAGGAAGCAGATTTGTCTTAAGGGGTTCTCTCAGGGTGTGTATGGGAGATGTAAGAGATTGATTCTTAGTACGGGGAGATGATAACCTCGTAACCTCCTCTGCTGATCCCGTCTTGCTCTTCTCTGCTCCAATCTTCACACTTTCTCGCTTCTGTCAATTACGAAGAAAAAATTCCTTCGCTGCCCTGGATAAGGTGAGAAGTCTAGTGCATTTTGGGAGACGCCTCGACGCTCCTCGGGTAAAAGAATTGGAGGGACGTGTCCAAATGAAAAGCGCTCAATTAATAATAAATCGCTGATATTTGGCTCTTTATTCAGCCTCTTTAGTGGGGAGAAGAACTAGGGCAATCACTGCCTCAAATGATATCTCACTTAACAAAAGAAATATAGTCAGTGAAAAACTGAGCGGAGCACGATCAGTGTACAAAAACTGGCGGAGAATTGTGAACTGTACCTAACTTCAGGCTTTTCGATAATTTTATTTGACTTCAGTCAGACAGTCTCATGACGCCGCGAACAACTTGTGTCACTAGGATTTAAGCGTTCTGATTGCAATTCTTCTCTTCCCATTGGTGACTTGATTTCGCGCTGTTCTCAGCATTGTCACTTTTACTTGAGTTCTCTGACCTAACTCTACGCAATGGATTCAATAGGGGTTGTTTATACGTCCTTGATGAAGAAACTTGGGTCGAGTGCAATAAAGGTTAACGGTTCAGAAGAGAAATCTGTATTCCCCCTGCGCAGTCTTTTGAAAAATTCTCCAGAGTTTTACGGTCCTAGATCGGGTATAGGTCATAAACCATTATGCCACTATACACTTTCGCAATCGCTCCTCGATAATTTTGTGCAAAGAAACTTTTCGCTTTATCCAACAAGGAAACTATGAATATGCTACGAATGGTTGGGTCAAATATATGTGAGAACTATACATTGATTCGTTTATATGTTTATAGTGAATTTGATATAATCGCTCATAATTGCCTTGGATTTAAGGGATAGGGGAAACCACGTTCTGATATTCAAGTTGGAAAAAAAAATCTTATATCCACATTGATTATGACGCATTTCGATTACTGCAACATTATGTTAACTGGCCATTCGCCACCAATCTTGGGAAAATATTTGTTCACAATACATGCGTTTGCAATTTTCGTAAATCAGATTTTTTCACTCCGGCTTTGAAATTTTTCTCGCTACACCTTTACAATGAACTACTCAGATTTCTTCATCCTTCATAGATGTCGTTACTTGTATCTAGAATTCCCTGCCGCCTCATATCAAGGACTGCCGGTCAAAACGACAATTTAGAATATTGATAAAAATATTTATTTGGGTAATGTAGCCCTTAATAAATAGTAGCCTCAAATTATTAATGCCATTAACTGTAGTGTATATACTTATGTAACCCCATTTAGTTGTGCTTGGAGAAATGGAAGACAGGGCTTTTTGTCTTAATTTTGCCAGGTAAAATAAGTAAGTAAATAAATTATTATTATTATTATTATTATTATTATTATTATATACAGGTGCATTTATTAGGTTCAATCTAGACATTTTAAAATAAAGCTCTGAATGAGACATTCATTACTGCACAAGAACTTACTGAATTTTTGATAAGCGTTGACACATCTGAGTAACTAGTTAATTTGATGAGACTTTTCAGTTACGTTGACATACTTTTAAATACACACAATTAAAATATTTAGATATTTTATAGTGTGCTGAAAAATACCATGAAAATAATTCAAAATCTTAGAAAATGTGTAATTTCATATGGAGCGAAACATTGCCAAGTAAATGTCGTTGAACTGAAGTCGAAATAAAGACATTTTATGATGAAACCGTTGATATCCAAATTGATCAAACATTTATCTCTATATACAGATGTAATTAATTTAATTTACAGTTTGAAAATACAACTTTTCCAATAGTGCGAAGAATGCGGCACTTTTTTTTAGCAGCGAGAATGAAATTGGATGGAGGTGAGGATTTTGTGACTTACTTAAAGCTCTAACAGGCACGGTACCTTTAGGCAAACGATTTCCTGGCTACGACTGCCATTTTCCTTTATGGTGTTTTATTTGACATGCAGTAATATGGCAGAAATTAGTTTTCCTCCTGTTTTCTCTCTAGTTGCGTGCTGCCCAATATATTCCACTTAACCTGTGTGCTAGAAAGATTACCTTTGTAGCAGAATCCAAACATAAAGGAGTTTTTCTTTTCTTCATTTCTGTTTTAAAAATGCTGGTGTATCCTTTAGCTTGATAAGGGAGCCTATAAATATAATAAGAATGAAAATGTATTTCCCTTTGCAAAAATTCAAGAGGAAAACATAAAATAGAAAATTAAAAAAATAAATGGTGGATAATTTTAATAATACTTTCTCTTTTGTGATGTGTTGTGAAAATGGTACTATATCATTTCTGCATGATGAAAACCAAAGTTTTAAATCTTAAGTCACGTCAATTAATGGATAAAGAAAATCCATAGTCTAAGATAAATTTAATATTAGACATATGCATGGACATTCTTACTTTATTAATCGTGTCAGTTTTCATTAAGTATGAAGTTAAGAAGCCATATTTTTATGGTATTTTATAGAGCTACGAAAACTATGGGGATTTAAGTGTTCTATTTTAACTAATTTAATAAATGATGTTCTCTTCAAAATAATAATAACAATAATAAATAGTAATAACAATGAAAAGAAAATTAACTAAAATTTTTATTAATGACAATAATTAATATCTAATACAATTATTTTTAAGAACTTCGAAGCAACATAATGATTATCCACAATTATTTGGAATAAAAAATGAAATAAGGTGTTTTGGCCTGATAAGATATGCGAGGTGTTTGATTAATTAAGCCCCACGTTGAGGGTGCCAATTGAAACGAAAATGAAATATGATCGGATAATATATGAGGAGAGGGGAAAGATTAAAATAATTAATAGTTAATTATTATTAGTTTATTTTATTAATGGTGTTTCTGTTCACTTCTTCTCCCACAGACGATTCTAGTTGGCTCAGCGTAGCTTCTGTAATATACTGGAGTTTTATGAGTCTTTGACCAGAGGGAAAGGAATCGCCAAGCTGGCTGGAGATTGATAAGCTTCGTGATTTTAGTGATAAACACGATTTATTATTGTCTATGTCTTTTGAAAAAGTAGAAGTCACCATTATTTATTTCATTCTTTCCCCTCTGCTCATATATTATCCGATCATATTTCATTTTCGCTTCAATTAGCACCTTCAACTTGGGGCTTAATTAATCAAACACCTCGCATATCTTATCAGGCCAAAACACCTCATTTCATTTTTTTATTCCAAATAATTGTGAATAATCATTATGTTGCTTCGAAGTTCTTAAAATAATTGTATTAGATATTAATTATTGTCATTAATGACTATGGGTCTCTTACTTCACATTTGCGCTGTCTAATTAGAATTATTCACGATAACTTCTATTGTCTAAGCGCTAGACTCAATCACGGTATACTATTAACTTGTCTCGAGCAATGCTCCACTTTTCCTACTATTCACAAAACATCTATTCAGCTGAACGTAACCATAGCTAAAATGTCACATAATTAAAGTCTCACTGAACTATAAACTCTCAGCGTATAAACTGAATGGACGACATGGACCACCTTGTAGAAAAGTACAAGTATAATCTAAGTACTGACTATAACCAAGCATATACGGCTATCCACGTATAAGTTTAAATATCAGAACATCTTGGCTGACCGGCTAGGGGCCTAGAAATTGCAATCTTATATAACCATTGCAGTCTGTCGTTCTAGACGCTACTTTTCATTTTTCAAAGTCTTGCTTTATAATAATCTAGAACCTCTTATCATTGATTATTGCGCCTTCATACTGTCTTTCTGATTGGCCACTATATTACATATAATTATGAATTTATCGATTGTTCGTCTTTATATCGGATACAGTTTCTTTGTTCTTCTGAAGGTTATTTGTCTCTCTACAACCATGTTCCCTGTCAACAACAAAATTTTATGGTTCTTCCTCTTAGCTAACAGATCAAAGCTAAGGCTTCCTGATCGTGTAAAATAAATAACTTCGATTAGGACCCTTCTTAAGAATTCTCAGGTGCTAAAGGTATTTGACTGAAGATTTTGCTATGCAATTACAAGTTTCAAGAAGTATAGATTTTTATGTCTCTTTTGTCAAGTCAAACTTAACAACCCTTATGTATATGCACTCCTGCTGGAGAGCAGTATAAGTATTACAACAAATCTTCCATTGTACATGAAACAAGTAAATGCAAACATGATTAAATATAAATTATATAGGATTGATTATTGTGACACATAAATTATTAGGGGGATGAAGCTAAGAAATACTGTTTCAGATTATGTGCAAACCCTGTCATTTTTATAAAAATACATTTTCAACTGAAAACACCCCAAACGCATGATTATTTATTCAACCGATGTTTACTGTAGGGTTATTAAATTATTAACATTTATCTTAGCTTGATTGGGCACCTAGGTTAGCGCCACGGGTGGCCGAGGTCGTTAAGTCTCGGACTCGTGAGCGGGAGGTCTGGGTTCGAATACCGCCAGGACCGTCCTTCCTGACTGAGGTTTATTCCAGGTTTTCCTCAGTCCTCATAAATGGCAAATGCCGGAGAGGTACCCTAAACTTAGCCCTGGAACGATGCCTTCCATAAAAATCCTTTCCCAATATATCACTTCACCTCGTGTATCATCAGTGTCCATCGCCTGTTGTGCCTCTGTAGCAAAAACGGGCGTTAAACACTATTCATTCATTCATTGGGCACCTAGGATTCAAAATATATGCATACAGGCAGATTCTTACTTTTTCATTGTAAGTTCACTGTGACTTCAAAGAATATGGAAAATGTTTTTGATGTTTTTGCTTTATTGATGAGAAAATCTTTGAAGTATTACTCCGTTCGTGTTATTTTTTATCATCTGTCGTATATGTTATTGTATTTTATTATTCTATTTCATTCAAATGCTTTTTGGCATTTTATCATAATTTAGTTTTCTGTAGCCCGTCATTTAAGTTTTTATAATATTTTGGAAAATTTTAATCAATTGAATTTTGGCATTTAATATACAATTTATAATTGGACTAATTAATCTAATTTCCGGCCACTTATTTTCTAGACTTCTAATGGTACCGACAAATTCTTCTATGAGGAATTTCACCTATCCCCAGTTTCAATAAAACACACTAATTCTGTTGTTATATTTTAGTTTTAAGTATCATTTAATGTTTTTATCACACTCCACTGCCATGCAAGAGCTCTCATACTATCAATACACTTTGTCTCTTTATACATTAGTCGTTGTAACTTTTGGATGTTTTAAAATTCCATTTAAGAAACCTACTTAGGGACTTTATAAACACCATTTTGGCATTTTGTTCTATAGTTTTCAGCTACTTAAACTTAAGGCGAACTGTAACTTATTTGCTTTTCATTGCTCAATATTAAGGGCAGTCATTAAAGGTAGATTTGATGTCAAGTTATAAATATTCCAGCCCTCACATTTACAAATATTTTATTAGTTAGGTAAATTTTTTGTATTAACCTCTTTAATATAAATATAAGCTCTAAGTTTGCTAGTTCCAAAATTTGTTTTACATTCTACGTTATATTTGTATTTAAATTGCATATTCCTCTCTACAAAACATTGTCATGCCTTAAACAATCATCCATTGGGGCTGTAAATATAAGCATTATAAGAGGTGAGCTAAGATGCCTTTAACATAGTACTACACCTGTCGTTTTGGCCAGACTTGTTGATCGATGAGAAATTTTCCAGGAACCTTATTGACACCTCCGTTCTAATCTACCTGAAACTATTAGCAGCTCGCAAAGGAGCAGGCAAACATGTCCAACCTCATAAGTTCACATGCGTCTACTTACCGTTACTTCCAGTACCGTTTGGGAAGCAAGTCACCCCTCCTTTTACGAACGACAGTGGAGGGCAGGGAAGAATATCGAGGAATGACTATCATTGCGGACAATGTATTCAACAAATACAGGCGGATATAGTAGTCATAATGTATAGAAACAAGCAATGGAACGCCAAATTGAAAAAAAAAAAAGTTTAGGATGCATGTTAATAGTTAATCACATGCAAATATACAGCGAAATCAAATGGGAAACATAACATAAGAATGTAAAACATAAAGAAAATAATTGATGTGGGAAAAGGCATACGCTTTTAACGGTATGAATTTTGAATTTTTTAACTTAACCTAATTTCCTAATCTAACTACAATTTGCAACTTATGCATTAACAGCATAGCTTTTCTATGCATTGTACTCCCTAAGGAAACATTTATTATGGTAAGAGAAGTAAATACAAATTATAAAGATTAAAAAATAAAAAATAAAATAAAGTTGGCCCAAGGAGGTATCGAACCCTTATCTTCCTGTTGGTAGTATGACGCTTGCTCTAACCAACTAGCCACAAGACCGACACAACAACACGGCAGTTTTCTACGTATATTAATTGACTGGAGTTGGGCTCGGTTTTCTACGCTGCCGTTCGTGGAAGGAGGTGCGACTTGATTCCCTAGTGATACTGGAAGTAACGGTAAGTCATGCGCTTTAGTAGATAATTTGGAGGTTAAGTTAGACTAATGAGTGGGGTGAAACCATAAAATCCAATTACAATCCTGCAAATGTGAAAACTATTGAGAGTTAATTGTCTTTTTTCCATTGCATTTTTAAAGGCAAGCTGAAGCAGTAGGAAAACTAATAATTAATAATCTATCATGTGCAGAGGGGTATATGAATCTGAAGAACTGAAATGAAAGCTTATCCCGATAGTTTAAAATGTTAATAATTAATAAAAAAAAACAGTGAATATAACCGTTTTATAGACAGACAGGGTATTTCAGCAAGAAATAAAACGTGTCCAAAATATTAAGGCGTCTGGTATTTGCATTACATTTAGGTACAATATATTTGGCAGTATTCATTAGTAATTCAGTTGTTATTTGCAAAATATTTGTAGTTTATTTAACTTGTTTATATATATATATATGAGTGAAAAATGAAAAATAAAGAATATTGTGATAGTTAATCTCTGACTTTCCAATGTTTTATCCTTTTTCTTATGTTGTTTTTATATATATATATATATAAAACAACGTAAGAAAATATATTATATATATATATTATATATATATATAATTTTGTTTGAAAAGAGAGAATATTATTTCTTCAAAAAAACTTCATTTAAGTATGACTTCTTCAGAAGGGAAGAAAGCCATGTCCCGTGTCATAGCGAAAAAATACCTCAAGCATGAAAGTAAAGACCTTGAGATTTATCGGCCGTTTGATGCCCTAAATTAATGGGAAACATATGACTTGCGATGTTAAATATCATCCGTAAATTAAAAAAAGTTAAAATTCATTTTTGTGTTATTGCTGACGATCTGGGAAGGCACATAAGAGTACTTGGTTTATATTTCATTTTCGTTTGAAAGGGAAACATATATAATTTTATAATTAAAATTTAGGCAGGTTCTTGAATAAGACTGAAAGCCCTTGACATGTGAGCCCATTGTACGTACTAACGCGGCCAATACCACGATCCTTCAAGTTACATTAATACTGATACAATTTCTAAAGCCCACACTCACTAAAATATAAATATAATGTACATTTTTAAGCCCAATCATCAATTTTGTGCATTTTAATTAGTAATGTACATATTATATGTGTATAACTTTATGTTAAACTGTATGTTGTGAAAAGAGAACGTTCTCTGATGTAATTGTATACGGTAGCTCAGCCAGAAACGGCATAGAGCCAAGGAGACCATAAGCCGCTATACAAAGGGAAGGAGCAAGTATATGCCAATTCTTAAAAGACCTTCCGTTGGCGAGGATTAATAAAGTCCAGGCTTTGGAATGTGTTGGGGCAATGGACTCGCTAGCCGGTTAAACCAAAGTAAACACATATTTTAAACTTTCAAATTGTAGCATGCCTTGGCAGGTGAATTTGAACCAGTCAATAGTTGGTATATATTTTGAATTTTTAAAGCAAGGAGCTGAATCCTAGCGTGCTTGTGTGACCCCCGTGGGCTTGGCGAAGCCAACGTTTATTTAAATTAAATTGAATATATAAGCAGGCGTTTGCTTCACTGGGGTATCAGTTTTTGAGTTCATCAGTTGACATACGCAATTTAGAAGTGAGTTTTGAGATCATCAGTCGGATAGATCAGTTTATCAGTTAAACAGAGAGACGCAGTTCTCAAACTCGAGCAGCAGCAACTTAGCACAGCAGATCAGTTCAATTCAGGTCATACCGGCAGTTCATATACTCAGATCAGAATAGTGCAGTTCAAATAGTCAGATAATCACATTCAGTTCATCTCCTTCGAACGGAGCTAAGTTCTATCGTACGCAGAACACCAGAGGACGCTAAAGATCTTGCGAATTGTCATACATATTTAGATCTACCCATCGCGTGATTATTAACACAGTTGATATCACCTCCCAGTACTGTTGAGCACGAGTCACAACATCAACAACACAAAGCGATCAATATTCAATTAATGATACGCTCCTACAAAGTATGGCGTTCAGCAACTAAATTCATAATTGGCGACTAATCAATCCCCTCCGACACAACCGCTTCAAGATTGGTGCCCAACCTGAGGGGCACTCAGCCAGAGCACACTAAGTAACAACTTCTAAATTAGTGGGGCTGACATACACCAAATCTCTTGGTCAGCAGTTAGGCGCTTTATCAACTGAGCTACCCCAGCGAAAGTCTCTGTATAGGGAGCATATTCTCGATTGGACTCAGATGGGTTTCGTTGCAGATTGTTTAACAGCAAGTCAATGAAATAAACAATGCGATGCTCGTTTTACTCGCACAAATAAGGAATGTTTGATTATGGACAGGCGTTTTTCTTTGTGTAGACAGATACATTCAATTAAATCGTTTTCGTTGTACTTGGACTAATAAAAAAAATTATGGTGCTAGTTCTTAACCCATTAAAAACACATGTACATAAAAACACTTTGTTTTGTTTTGAGCAGTTTGCTTGCGAAAGTATAAACTGGTTGTGTGCTTGCTCTTGTTGAAAGAGCAATAAAATACTTTTTAATGGACAAAGAAAACGCCTTAGGCTTAAGGACATTTATTGCCAGCTGTCGACGGATTAACGTGTTTTATCAATTTACTGATGTTTGTAGATTTCAAACATAATATTTATGATTTTTATTTGCATGTGCTGCAATTAAATTAGAATTTCAATCCACTGTTGTATTTATGTTGGTTGGTTACTGAAATTCAATCCATAAGGCGGGAGTTGCAGCAATATTTTCAAAACAACCTTGAAACAAACCAGGCTTTTCTTTTGCTCTGGTGGAAGATGCTCATGCAATTTTTATGTAGCGGGAAAGAGACCTGACTGTGAAGTAAACTAGGGGGCCAGAATATATTCCGCATTTATCTGGTGGGCTTTGGAATCACTCTTGTTTCCACGACAGTCAGATTGTTTTAGAATGAGGGCAAACCTATTGGGCATTCTGAGGGCAGCTGGGAGTTCACTTTTATTATCTTCTAAACTTTATTTTTACCTACATCATTTGAAATATAGCAGCAAGGAGATGTTAGGCAATACATTTTGAGACTTCCATTCGGGAGATCACGAATTCAATTCCCTGCAGGCCGACCGCTCTGACCTAAGTATTTTTGCGGTTTTCCCTGGTCTCTTAGGGGTAGATATTTATATTACAGAAATTTTCTACTCTCCCATTTCATGTAAAACTTTTCCGTTAGTTCTGTTACAGGGTGGCGTGGTGTGATGATGACTTTGCTATTTGGAAAGAGCCCCGGGTCTTAAATGCGAGCGAACCATCTGAGGTGCTGAACAATTCGGGTAGGGGGCTCCACCGCGTTGGGGTGTTCTATCTTAAAACATGTTAGGAAGTCCATCTGCGCCCTTACAGTCACCACCGTAGATCCTGGCCGGCATGTGTCTCCCTCACCTTCTCCCTTCCTCCAAAGGTGCCCGCACAATGGAGGCGAAGGCACAATAGGCCAGCCTTGAGCATTGAGCAAGCATCCACCCCTCCAAGGAGATGTTCAGGCCAACGTACTTGGATATTCTTGAAAGGAAACTTCTCAAAATACAGCATCCATCACTTCTTCGTCACACTTAACTTTGCTTCCTTGAAGGTCCTTGAGTTTTGAGAAAAGGAAATAGTCACTGGAAGGTATATCTGGGCTGTAGGGTGGATGGTCGATCTCTTTGAAGCCACATTTCTTCACAGCTGAGCTGTATGCACAGACGCGAATAAGGCGCACACCATCACTCAGATTTCCTCGCCTTTTCTCTTTGATGGGAGGTAGTCTGTGCAGTAGGCCAGCATAATACTCCCCATTTACTGTGGTGTTCCTCTTCTTGAAGTCAATGAAGAGTATTCCTTCACAGTCCCAAAAGATTGTGGCCACGACCTTCTTGGTTGACTGAGTGACCTTGGCCTTTAGAGACGGTGCTTCACCAGGGTTACCATTTCCATTGATTCTCTTTTGGACAAGGCATCATAGCAGAAGACCATAGTTTCTTTTTCTATAACAATGGTTTGCAGAACTTCTCTATCGTTGCCACTGCAGAGCTCCAAAAATGCCTGACAACAGATGATTCGTTGCTGTTTTTGACCGAGGACAGAAATCTATCCCCATAATGCACTAACCTTATTCATGTTTAAATTTTCATGGATAATTCGAAAGACTGTTGTTTTGGAAAGGCCCAAACTTGCTGCTATTTCTGTAACTTTGAGCGACCGGTGTTCCATAATTTCTCCTTCCACAAGAGCGATATTTTCAGGAGTAAGCACCTCTAAGGTCCGACCTGCACGCTTTTCGTCTTCAATGCTTTCTCGACCCATCCCAAAAATTTTGGGCCATTCTTTTACGGTAGGATATGAGGGGGTGCTTCCCTATGTACACCGTCCAATCACTGTTTAATTTCATTTGGAGTAAGTCTTCTTTTGTGAAGCTCGGAACCTCATTTTGAACATGTCACAATCTTCTACACATAGCCTTCTTTATGTAACTATATCTGAACAGCTGAACACAGCGGAGCGGAAGTTAAAGCTGCAATTACTTACTTAACAGATAATATATCACAACAGATAAGGCTTTTGTGAAGTCGATAATTCTTATCCGTGAGGCCGGAAACTTATCAACCTGCCCTCACAGGTATGTCTTTTAAAGAGCTCTAACTATTCATAAAATAGCCAACATACAGAAATAAGTACATAACAAATATAAAAATCCAAGCTTAAATAAAACATTTGACGAAAGAAAGAAAAGACGAAATACCCCATTTAAACTTTCTGCATTATAGTTTTCCATCCATCATCTTCTCTTCATCTCTGCTCGAGAAACCAGATACTTGAGCTTCCATCCAGCAACGTCAAATATCTTACGGCAGGCTGTGCCATGTGGAGTTCATGGTTGAGAAATAACTCCTGAACTGGTAGCGAACTAGATTTTGCAAAAGGATAACTCAGAATGGCAACTCAACATGCGCGAAGATATTTATAAACTTCCAGAAGTAGTTTCTGGGAGATTTATCAAACCGTCCACGGATTGTGAGTTTAGCTTCATGCATCGTTTATAAGGACGTTCTAACTCGGCAAAGGTACTAGCATTAAAGAAAGTATATCTTCAAGTATTTAATGAAATCTAACACATTTATATCTCTTATGTTACTTGCACTCATAGTGCACTTTTACTTCTGGACTTGAAGACTTGGGACTGGCCGAACAAACCAGAGAAAATACTTCTAATGTGCGTTGCGTAGAAAGAGTTGCCATACGGTATCATTTTGTGCGTTCAGTAAAAATATAAATACTAAAACTTTATGCGCGACGACTCTATCTGCTTTTTTTCGGCTGCAGCGGATGCACTTCCTCAGTAAACAGCCGTGCTCAGGCGGCCCGTAACTCAAATAACCTCACTGTATGATTGGGTGTTTCTCTTTCATTTGCTAATTAATTCTATTTATTAACTCATATTCTCGAATTATTTTCAGATATCAAGCCTAATATTAAAGACATAAAATGATTCACCGGATTTTGTATTTAACTAAATGTTTAATTTTGTGGATTATTAATTTTTCGTGCAAGTTAATGGCGATGATTAGTAACATTGAACAACAGAACCGACTTTCAAACATTTTTTGTACTTGATATGCAATTCATTATGTGGTTTGATGAGCTTAGTTCAAATATGCCATTCTTTTTTGTGTAGCACCATCAGTTGTTTAGCAAACTGCATATTTATCCTTTCTTAAAGCAATATCTATTTAACATGGCTGAAAATAGTTCCAACTCGTTTACCAGTTCATCCGCTGCGCTGCAGTTAATCTTCTGTCGTTTGCAACTTCCTTTGTAATTTCCTGTGATATTCCCTTATGAGATTTCGGTAATCTGCAGGCATACTGAGTTTTACCTTCATTGATATCTTTTCTGCATCTCAAGAATATTTTGGTGGAATCAACTTCAGCACTTTCTTGGGTATAGAGCGAAAAGGTTTAAGTGGGAATGCAGAAAATGAATTTTGGTTTTGACACTTTGCAACATACTGCATATGTTTGTAGCAAAATCTCAAATAATTATTCATACTTTTCTGTTGTAATATTACGCAGTAATTTAGCAGAAACACTGTTAAGTGATAACAATGCCTCTGTTTTTACATAATTCAATGTAGTACAGAAGATTTATCTTTCTTTAGTTTTCTTACTTGCGGCCCAATAAAATTCCTTCCTTCAACTTAGCACTGAAATATGGAAACTATTTCTTGTAGCTATTTGAAACCCTCTCCAAATAATCTTTATTGAGACTTAATTTCGAATGAAACTGTTGCAAAATAATTGGAGATATATCAATCTATGGTTTATATAAAGGTCTTATTGAGAATTTAATTGAATTTAAGGTTCGTTTTTACTATTGAGGCACCACAGGCGGTGACACTGATGATACATGAAGTGAAATGATATATTGGGAAAGGATTTTTTAAGGAAGGAAAAGTTCCAGGCCTAAGAATAGGGCACCTACCCAGCATTTGTTATTAATGAGCACTGAAGAAAACCTGGAAAAAAACCTCAGTCAGGGAGGACGGTCCTGGTGGGATTTGAACGCAAGACCTCCCGCTCAAAAGTTCGCGCCTAAACGACTTCGGCCACCCCTGGTGGTGCCTCTTTGGGAGATAATATATTCTTTCAGGGAGGCCCATTTTAGTATAATGCTTGGTTTCAGAACATTAAAATAAATTGATTGCAATATTACTTCAATAATTTGGAAATACTCTCAGTTGTACTCATTGCACTGCACTTTTTGTAATAGTAGTTGTTTCAGTTGCAAATCTCTTTCATTTTCACTTAAGCGTTCAGGTTTAAAATATATATATATATATATATATGAAGAATCTCTAGAAGTATTTAACAATTAGATGTTCTCATTTTCGAAATATAAACACACTTGTGTCCCTATGAAAGACATTCCTACAACCTTGCATTTCTGAAATCTCGCACCAGATCATTTAATTCTGCTAGATTTTATTTGTCGTTCAATGTAATTATAATGTATGATATAGCTCGTGGCCTCTAACATACTACCAGATTCATTAATTATTTAAAGCTGTTTGTTAGGTTATCGAATATCTCTTGTTCTGTAGCTGAAATTTTCATTGGCTTTAAGTGAACTGTATTATTTTTGTTTTAGCAAGCCCGTCTCATTTATATAGCTGTTATATCACGATTAGTCGACAAAACTTGAATGAGGATTCTTTTCAATATCATTTGGCCATTAATAAACAATGCAATTTAAATAGTAAAATATTTGTATTAATATTTTTACCTTTAATGAAGGAAATTTTTAACTGTATTACATTAATTAAGCTTGTTTTAAGTAGAGTTTCATTTTATGTGTAGCACTCTATTGTTATTTTAGTTAATTTTTTTCAAAGTGTTACATTATTTTCCATATATTATATAATATTAATGAAAAATAAAAATAAAGAAACACTTAACAATGTAACAAATTAACACTAATAATAAAAGTAGATAAATATAAAACACTGAGAAAGAGTCCTAGCTTCTTGCCATTGAAGAACTCGCAGTAGTTCGAAATATAGCAATTTCAAGTGTGACTCTTTCTCTGTGTTTTATCTTTATCTTCTTTTATTATTAGTGTTAATTTATATATATAATCTTCTTGCCATAGAAAAACTCAAACAGTTCGAAATATAGCGATTACTAATCTGTGAACTTTTTCTTAGTGTTTTAACCTTTTCTGCCTTTCTAATTACTATTTCAGTTACATTGGTAATAGTGTCACATAATTTTTCATTTATATTGTTTGCACCTCTGGTATTGCTTTTAATTTGACTTATTAATTTCAATTTACCTTTGTGTGTTTTACTTTGAGTTATTTACTATTTATCTTTTATTCATTTTATTTTATTTGTTACTTTCTCTGTGTTTACAATAACTTTATTATTATTATTATTATTATTATTATTATTATTATTATTATTATTATTAAGCTGTTAAAGACTTGTCTTCTTGCCACTCAAGCAGTTCGAAACATAGCGATTACCTAATCATTCACTCTTTCTTAGTTTTATCCTTTTCTGCTTTTCTAATTATTGTTATTTTTAGTTACATTGTTAATAGTGTTATGTTATATATAATGTCAAGAGCCTATTTTGAGAATAATGCAGATGTTTAGAATCGAAAATGGTTGAGGAGCGTAGCACAGAAGCTGTGGGGGAGAAATAAATGAAAAGAACACTGGAAATAGGAAACTATTGGATAACTTAATTTTAGCATTAAAATACCGGGCCCCAGGCAAGCAATTAAAAAAATCGTAACAAATTATGTTAATTGGCAGCGAGAGATGTACTATAAGAGCCAAGTTCGGGACCTGGCGAATACTCTCTTAAAGTTGACAGTTGCTGAGGACGCGGGGGTGGGGGGGGGGAAGTAGATCAGAGAGCGCGAGCCGCTTTCAAGAATTATGTATATTAAGCCAAACTCCTGATATGCTGCCATACGTCGCCAATTGATGATTATGACTATGCTACATAACCGGAAAACCGAAATTCTGTGATGCTCGTGCAACTATTGCAGCACTCTTTTATATTTTAGAACCTTTGTATGATATACAGATTTGTAATTTCTAGACCCTTGTCAATGTGTACACATACATGGATGTATTAAAATTAATGACGGAAACTGAAACGGTTGAAAGTATACGACAATAGAAACGAAAAGTTCCCGTAAACGATCCATGTGCGAGATTATTGCAGATGTGGTTACAAGCCGCCACTGAATGCATTAAGAAGCATCGTCCTGGTTAGTACAAATTAATTTGTAAAGTGGAATTTTCGTTTAATTTATATTGTGAGTTGACTCAATATTCACTTATAGCTTAACTTAACAAAGAATACAACTATACGTTAATATGTTACATTTTATGTACTGTATCTGTTAAAGGAGATGTTCAAAGAGTCGTTCTTGTATCTGGATGTAATACTGCGCTCGTCTCTACAGAAATTTTCGAATTCTTTCAAACACTCCCGAATCATCTCGGAATTCTTGTCAAGCATGCACAATTCTCTGCTTCAGTACTTCAACCGTATCAACGGGAGTCCTGGACACTACACTTTTGATATGAGCTTAGACAGAAAAATCCAAAAAATTTAGATCAGGTGATCATGGAAGTCAAGGTATGGACTCTACTCGATCTATCCATCTGCTTTTTTTAATTGTGTTTAACGCCCGTTTTTACTACTGAGGTACCACAGGCGGTGGACACTGATGATACATGAGATGAAATGATATATTGGGAAAGGATTTTTTTTATAAGGAAGGAAGCGTTCCAGGCCTAAGTTTGGGGTACCTCCCCGGCATTTGCCATTTATGAGTACCGAGGAAAACCTGAAAAAAAAAACTGTCAGGGAGGACGGTCCTAATGGGAATTGAACCTGCCTCCCGCTCACGAGTCCACGCCTTAACAACCTAGACCACCCTATCTATTCATCTTGAACCATATCTGCTTTAGATGTCTTTTTATAGTAACAGCAAATTGTGCCGATGCTCCATCATGCATGTACCACATACTTCGACGTTGCTCAAGAGAAGATCCTCAAGCAATTCTGGAAGATTCCGTCGCAGAAACCGAAGGTACCTCCGTCCGTTGAGTTTCCTTGAAAGAATGTATGACCCAATAAGACAACCACGTAGTACCCCTAACTACACATTCAATGAGAAATGTTGCTGATGTGGGTTTATTCGCAGAAATGGTGTGTATTATGATAATTAAAAAATACATCGCGTGTCAACTCCGGTTCGTCCGTAAATAAAATGTTACCTGTAAAACGAGGGTTGACTACAGCCTGTTGTTGCATCCACTGACAAACATTCACTCTAGGACTAAGGTCCGGATCACTGAGACACTGATCTCTTTGGGTACAGTGATTTTCCATACACTACTGTGGGTTAGTACAGGCGTTTGTGTGAAGTTGAAGTTCCTGGAGAGACTTGCACTGCTTCCAACACCACATCCTCAACTTCAGGTGTAATGGGTGCAGGTCTTCTTGCCCCCCTGCCACGTAAGAAACTACCCTGTTCTCTGAGGCGCTGATGGATCCTTGTAAATGTTGCGACTATCGGGGTGACTTCGAGCGGTGTATTTCTTAACTGTACAAATGTGCAGCCTCCTGTGCATTGTCGTTAGCCCTACCATAGCTGATATGCATGTACGCATACTCTGCGTTGCTGTACGGTTCCATTTTTACTAGTGCAGTTCAGCGCACCTGACACCGTTCAGACAAGTGATCTGACTGCTAGGACTGTGTACTCTACCCATTGTCTGTCATCATCTGTTGGCAAAGTTCAGTTTTGTAAACAACTAGCACATTGCGGACCGCTTCTAAGTGCGCAACGAGTGACGCATATGATGCAGTCAGTGGTAGCTCATAACCGCACATTCGCAATAACAAATCTCGCACATGGCTTGAATGCAGACTCAACTTTTAATTCTATTATCGTATACTTTTAACCATTTTAGTTTGTGCTATTAATTTTGATACATCCTGTATACACACACCGCCTTGGCTGGCCGGTGTCATTAAGGCGTGGCCTTTTGAGCGGGAGGTCTGGGGTTCCAGTCCAACCAGGACCATCCTCCCTGGTTGAGACTTTCCTCAGTCCTAATAAATGGCAAATGCCGGGGAGGTACCCTAAATTTATGCCTGGAACGTTTCCTATCTTAAAGAAACCTTTCCCAACATATCATTTCATCTCATGTATCATCAGTGTCCACCGTATATAGCAATAACGGGCGTTAAATACCACAAAAACACGCTCATATGTACTGGATTCTTAATTTAATCGTATTTATTTTTAAATTGACTATTTTAACTAATTACGGAATACGGTTTCAGATTTTTAGGCCATGGTATTTCCTTCCTTAGATGTGTGACCCTATTTAGTCATTTTATGTAAAACAAAACAAAACAAAAAAATGATAAAAATGAAACAGTATAAAAAATTGAAGGTGGTTATTATAATGTTATTTGCATTCGTTTCACAGTTACATGAAATATACGCATGTAATAAAACCGGCGAGGACACCTTATACGAAAGAATTACTTATATTTTAAACATTGAATATTATTTATAAATTAAGATTGATGACTTGTGCAGGGAGTAATTACGCAATGGTCGAAGTGACAGTATAGTTAGCCGAAGTTTATTAAAAATACTATTTTTATTCCAATGTTTTTAAAAGTAATTTGATGCAGGTTTTGAAACAATATATTGCATAATTTTATACAAAAGTAACGTAAAATGTCTTTCTAGTTCATGAAAAATACAATGCCGGAATACTATTAGAAGAGTTTCCCATGATGTTGCAAATGGTTGAGCATACAAAAATTACTCTTTTATTACACTGTTCTCCAGAGGGAACGTTATCCAAATAATACCTCAGTCGCTTTCAAATTTGTTAAAATTGTGATGGTTATAACGAAAATGAAATAAGATAGATTTATTATTATTATTATTATTATTATTATTATTATTATTATTATTATTATTCAACCGATGAAACGAATCGGTAACTTCAGTCAGTACCTTTAGCCCCAAAACCTCAATAACCTCAGTTAAGAGTTTTGGAATTAATGAGGCCGATCTTGGACCAGGAAAAGTAAATTGCCAACCTGTCTCTTCAGGCTTTACAAAACTAGCCACATAGTGGCACCTTTTATGAAATTATTTCTGCAAAGTAAGACAGTTTGTTTTGCAATGATTCTACTGTTCCGTTCCATAGATATCACTGCGGCTGTCAAGAAGTTTTTATATCCTAGTGTAAAACACCTTTACATTCTATCCTAACAATCAGGTGGACTCATGACTCTTTTTTGCATCTGTGATCACAGCTTGAGTATACTTTTTGCAATTAATTTTCATGTTCAAATACTGCGTCACAGTGGTGTGTGCAGAGATTGTGTCGATCCTGACTTCGTCATAAATTTCCCAGATGGTCAAACAACAAGAGAATGGCACCGCTGTTCCACATGTTCTATATTTCAGGCGAAATGAAATTGCTTATTACATCACTTC